>OX415242.1:4962652-5562652 GCA_948330725.1 Sherardia arvensis
GATGTATATCAATCAAGTGTTTTGTTTCTTCAAATCAGTATCGTTCAGTTTAGTTTATTTGAACATACTTCAATGACTTGTTTTGTAATCAAACTTTTGTATATAAATATATTTTATATAAAAAAATCAAGTTAATTTTAGTTTAGTCTAGTTCATTATTTTTCAGTTCAATTTAGTACTTTCCAGTTTAATTCAGTTCAACTCAGTTCAGTTCATTTTTCATTAAAAAACCTAGTTACATTAGGAAATCAATTTTGTATAAAATTATTTATTACGAAAAACTTAAATTATATTTATTTGGAAATTAAATTAAATTTTGGTATGTAATTTCTTTTATAAAAACAAAATCTTAAAATATACTCTATTTATTAAAGAAAATTATTAGAAAAGATAAACTTAACCAGCAATTTTTATACTACTGAAAAAGAAAATTAATAATAATAATTATAAAGAGGAGGATAAAAATAAACAGCAAACTTTTACTGAAGCTATACTTTTTTAATGAAATAAAAACATATTTTATAATTCTTTAATCTATGCCGTCGATATTTTTGCATCAACTAATCACAGCCGTTTATTTAACCCTAACCTTACTTAAGTAACAAACCCTTCCTCTTCCATCTCCCATCGCCTCCATATTCTGCCTCTCTTTTTCCCAAATCCAAATCCCATATCCGATCCACCGTCGCCGCCATCAGGACCCGACCCACCGTCGCCGCCATCAGGACCCGATCCACCGGCCGTCTAAAGATTCCTCGTTGCCCGTTGTAGCCACTGATGTCACCGTCACCGGTACCGGCTGCAAGAAAGGCGACGCCCGCGGGTTTGCGCCCGGCAACTTCGTCGTCCAGTCGCCCGACCAGCTCCGGGTCCTCGCCGGAATTCGGGCCGCCTTCATCCGAGTCTCGGCCATGTCTCCGATGACTCCATCGGGATACTATCCGATCAACGCGGGCATTCAACCTTCTTCCTCAGAGTTCTTTGGTTTCTTGGCCTGGACAAATCTGATGCGGAGAGTGATTAATTGAACAAGGTAGGCGCATTGCCTACTTTTACCTTTATTTCCTAAAAAATTTATGATGTTCTTCATTTACAGAAAAGTTTGTATTTTGCATAATTTGAACATCTAAATGTTCTTGATGCAATCTGTAGGAGTGGAAGATGTGCATGGTTGGAACTGAGAGCTACTCATCTCATATGCTACAAATTTGAAGGTTGGTCAGTATTTGATCTTTTAAGTGTTTTCGTTTGCTATGTTAATATGATGATCATTACAGGTGATAAGTATTGTCTTGCATTGAAGTACGGGGAGGTAAAGCTTGTCAACCATCTATGGCTAGAAAAATTGGTACATCCTAAACTCAGTTGATCAATTAAAGCTTTAAATACTATTCTTAGCATTCGTATTGTTGTTTTTTCCCTTCTTGAGTGTTCCTCTTTACTTGGACAGCCCAAGACAATGGTGGAGCATTCTTCCAGTTTTTGCATCACAGAAACTATGACACAGGTATTCCAGTTAAATACTACCTGTATAATTTGCATCACAGGTATCCATTCCTAGTATTTGGAGTATTAAATTTCACTCATGCATATTTACTGTGTAGTTCATAAGAAGTGGAGATGATGGAAGATCTATTAGAGTTGGAAGATATGATTCTGTAGAATCCGAAAGGTAAATGTTCCCTCCCATTGTCAATATTCCCACTTTCAGCTGTTCTAAACAATCTCTTTCAGGATTAAACATTTGCTTGTATGCTCATGTGTTTGTCTTTTTTTTTTTGATTTGAGTAAGATCTTGATGATTATACTTTGCTGCCACCTTTTAATTGCACAAGTGTTCTACCTTTAAATGTGATAATTATACTTTGTTGCCACCTACTTTTTCTATTTGCCTTTGTGTATTTAGAAATTTGTCGCAAGCTAACACAGTATTCTTCTGTCATGTAGAAACTCGTCCTGGCAGCCGTCTATAAAGGATTTAAAACAGCATGCTACTGTGCAAACGTTAGTGTGTTTCCGTGACCAGAATTAGAATATAAAGTTTGGTCACTGGCAGTTAGCCAGTGACCTTTTTTTGGTCAATATGTACAATCACTGTGACGAAATATAGTCGTCACCAAATATTTCAGTGACGAAATATAATTCGTCATAAATATTGTAGTGACTATATATTTTTGGTCATAATAATTTTAGTGACCACAGTTTTCGGTCAATAAATATAGTAGTGACCTTATCCCAAAATATTTAGTGACTAGAAACATTGGTCAGCAAATTCAACGGTGACGAAATGGTTCTTGTCACAGATAATCAGGTGACCAAAGTTATCGGGTCATTAAATTTGGAATTAGTGACCGGTTCAGTGACATTAGTGACTAAAAACAGTGACGAAATTATTTCGTCACTAAAATAGATGACCAAAATATTTGGTCATTAAATAGAACGCTTGTGACCAACCGCAAAATTTCGTCACTCGGACTTTTTGTGACCGAGCTTCAGTGACCAACTGGTGACCATCCAAATTTGGTCACCCAAACTTTTTAGTGACGAAATTAGCAATTTAGTGACGAAAAATCACTCTGTCACTAATGACCATTTTTCTTGTAGCGGCGGTTTCCTTAAATATGGGAGGATTGCAAGTTTTCTCTTTCTAAATTAAGAAATATTTCTAAAACTTACTTCTTAGATGCAGGTGCAGGTGCGGAGAGTATGAAAGAAATGATAGACCGAATGCCAAAGATCGGCTTAGAAAACATTGAATGCCATGTATCGGAAAATGTTTTGGGTGAAGTTACTGAACGGTTTCTGATGCTACCAGCTTCCAGTCCCGGTCCGGATGATGACGAGTCTCCGGCCCGGATGAGGCTTTGTCAGTGCTCCGCGCGCTCTCACCTAAAGACCTGCAAAACAACGCCCTGGAGTATCCCGAGGATAGCTACTCCGGCGTGATGATGAAAGAGGGGCCTTTGAATAGGAGAGAGAATAAGGATATATTGAGAGAGTTTTTATCTGATAGAACATACCTTTCTCCACAAGTCCAAAGCTGTATTTATAGGTGTGAGTGGTCAGCCTCCAGCCTAGAGGCAGTGGTCCTGTCCTTTTGTCCTTACCCGGAGACAGGTCATATTCATGTCCCCTTTGTCCCCGGATAACGCCATTCTAGCTGACGTCATATGGACCGGACCACTCTCTGGGCCGGAGCCTAAATATGGGCCAGAGCCCATATCACCACTAGCCCCTCGAGACAAGGGATCCGTCCGGAGGTCTCATCCGGAGGAGGGGTCCCGTGTCTCATCACGTCTAGTCTAACCGTTGGGATCCGCCCGGAGGCATGCAATCCGACCCGGATCTCTATTCCCGGGTTGTGCGTTATGCGTTGTAACACGCGCTCGGCGCTTGGGCTTCCTGCGCGCGTGTTTGTGGGCGCATTTATGAGGCGTGTTGCGTCGTCATAAATGAGCTGTCTATTCGAGAAATTCCCTTTTCACCTTTTTTCAAAATGGCAATCATGTTGCCTTGGGACTCGGCCCCTCTTTTCTCGTTTGTGTAACTCCCCTTCTATAAATACTGAACCATCCCATTCACTTTCATTTTTTCACTCTGCTACTCTTCTTCTTGTGCTTTTTCTCTGTTTTTACCTTTCTGCGCTGCATTCTCCTTTCTCATACAAACACAAACACTTTTCTATCTCGCACATTAACATGGCACAGGAGAATGAAGAGAACAAGCAAGTTGCCGGTTTGTCTGGTGGAGATGTTCAGGTTGGCCTGAATCCGGAGCCGGAGGTTGACGATCCCTCCGAGGGTGATGACGTCGATATTACTCCGGCGGTGAGGGAGCTGGTCGAGGCGATGGTGGTTCCGCTCGCCATTGATGCTGGTCTGAGCTCGTTTGCGGGTGACGTTACTACTGTCGCAGCCATTCCCCGGAGCCATTTTCTTTACGGAATAACCTTCCCTCTTTCTCCCCTCTACTCCGCCATCTTCCATCATTTTAGCATCTCTCCGGCTCAATTGCAGTCGAACGGAGTCGCCGTAGTCTGGGCGTTTCTCCTGAACTGCTACCGATGCGGGGTGACGCCGTCCTTGGACCTGTTCCGGGCCTTCTACCACTTGGAGGGCACTAAAGATGAGGGGATTTTCACCTTTCAGAGACGGAAGGGGATAAAGGATCCCTGCACGGGTCGGCGCGACAGCTACTCCAACTGGCAGAAGCATTACTTCACCTTCAACACCAACAAGTATCCGTGTCCGAGCTGGGGTCACGATGCCAAGAAGGAGGACAAGTCGACGTTCAGTCCGGAGGGACAAGAGGAGAACATTGCGAAGCTGGCCGCCAACCAGATCGATTTAGATCCTTTCTGGAAAGGGAAGTACGTCTTCCCTTTGAGGACATACGAGCCGGAGGTGTTCCTCAAGTGTCGTTTCTATGTCCTCCGGGATTCATCCAGTAAGTTGCTTTTATATTTTTCTGTTTTTCCTTCCCTCTTTCTTTCTTTTGCTTGCTTTTTTCTTATCCGCTTCGGATGTTGCCAGTATATCCTGAAATAGGGGATGGCGTTGATCCGGCCGGACGACAGCTCAAGATAACCACCAAGGCAGATAACCCACCAACCGGTTCGGTAACCGGCATGAAAATACCGACAGAGAAGCCGTCCGAGACGGAGAAGAAGAAGAAGCGTGTCCAAGAAGATGCGTTCATCAAGGAGAAGGAAGCCGCGGCCAAGAAGTCGAGGGAGGCCGCGGCCAACAGGGCGGATGAGATCGCGGCCAAGAAGGCGGAAGAGGCGTCCATCCATACCACTGCGGATTCGGTCGGAAACAGGGCCGCCCTCCTCCAAGTCCGGGTTCCGTCTTCTTCCGATGAGGAGGGAGCGGAGTCCTCCAGGTCCCACAAGTGCCCAAAGCCCCGGATTCCCAAAACTTCTCGGATTCTGGGGCAAAGTGAGCATTCCCGCGCTGGTGATCATCAGGGGGATGGGAGGAGGCCGGTGGTCGACCCCAACAAAGCGCACAAGGAGCTCACTCACAGCAGCAGCCGGAGCGAGACTGGCAGGGTAAGCTAAATTTCATTTTCCGGTTCGGTTTTTTCATTATGTTCGGATTTTCATATTTTCTTTCCTTAGGATTTTGCTGCTTACCTGATTGCTTCTCCGGGGGTTTCCGAGGCCATCAACAAGGCCTACCACACCCAACAGACGAGGCTTGCTCAGAAACTGAGCTCGCTCGAGAGGGCAAATGGGAACCTCCGCTGCGAACTCGAGGCGTCGGAGATCCGAGCAGCCGAGGCGGATGCCCGACTCAAGGAGCTGGAGAGCTTGGTTTCTCCGTCTGCCCAGCGAGAACTGTGTGTCGCCTTTACCGACAAGGTACTCCGGAGCCAGGCTTTTGAGGGCAGTCTGACAGGACTCCTCCGTTCCTCCAACCAGATCTCCGCTCACCAAGTCTATCAGAGCATGAGGGGTTGGGTCCCGGAACCTAAGAGGGAGCGATTTACAAAGTGCTACTACAAGCCAAAGGCCGCCCATTAGTACAACTTCGACGTGGATCAGTTCTACCGGGGCGGAGTTGAGAAGATGAATCCCTCCGTGCTGGAGATCTTCGAGGAGAATGCCGAAGAGAGTCCGAAGCCGGTGTCGGCTGGGGCCGTCCGTGCCTATGGCGAGGGGCTGGTGGATCTGAGCGTTGCTGTGCCCCCACCTGAAGAGAGCACCGGTCCTGAATCCCCCGTCAAGCCCAAATATCTTGAAGTCTTGAAGATGTATCCCTCCGTTGACGAAGATACTGATGAGGGCGAAGGTGGCGGGGATAGGGATGGTCGTCAGCCCGGTGGCACGGATAGTGAGGAGACTGATGTAGAATAACTTCCTAGCCTGTATTCTTTATTTTGTAGTTGCCTCCGTCCTACTAGCTCTAATCTTGCTCTATTTAGTGTAGGAAGGATGGTAGCGACGACTCGGATGGGGATGACAACCCTCCGGACGATGTAATTTTCTTTCATTTATAAAACAAGTTTTCTTCCAATACTTGTGTGTTTATTTTTCTTATATTTGCGCTTGTCCGCAGCCCAAAGGTCCTGGTCCGGTGCTCTGAAACGGAGGTGCGGGTGTCTGTAGTTCACCTGCTAGTTCCCAATCAACAAGCCCTCCGTGCTCCAGATGCGCGGAATTGGAGGCAGAGCTTTCCGGATGGATGATGGGTGGAGAACGGACTCGCGAGCTTCTTATCCGCTCCGGAATGGAGTCCCTTATGGAAGAGTTCCAGGACGTTCCATCTTTGGCCGCTTGCCTCCGAGAAATATCAGAGGAGTTTGGCACCCTGTCTCAGTGTCAGGATTTTGCTCGTGAACGGATCAGTGCGACCAATGACGCGGGCGAGACAATCTCCATGCTACAAGCAGAGCATGAAGATTACAAAGCCAAACTGAAAACCGAGTTGGATTTAGTTTGGTCCCTGCTCCCTTTCTATTCCGAGAAGCTGAAGTGGCTGGCCAGCCGAACGGATTTCCAGCGGGATTACTTGAAGCTGGAGGAAGAAAACCAAATGCTTGCCGGCCGGGTGATGGTCCTCCGGGAGAATCTGATGACCTTGCAACTGTCGTACCATCTGACCGGATTACGCCTCGGACTCGTCACTCCGACCATATACCGCAACTTTCCTCGCGATGTCAGTGCTTTGATCATCCGGATGTTCAAGTTGGGGTGGAACGACCGGGAGTCCCAATATCGTCCTGCATTCGAGGATGCTATTGAATGGTGGAAACAGATGCATGCCGGCAGTTCTCTCCCTCCTTCGCTGACCCTCATTCCGAGTCAGGTGGCGATAGACTTCACCTTTGAGAGATATACTGGCATCCAGGTATCCGTCGATCCGGAAGAGTCTGCCCGTCGCGTGGAGCGGCTCCGTCAAGACGCCTCAATCATCCGTCCCTTTATCATTAGGGAGTTGGCCGAATTGGCGAGGCGGCGTCAGGCTCGTCTCCGGGGACGCGGTCATGGCCGGGGGAAGAAAGGGATCGGAAGGGAGCTCAAGAATGCCCGTAGCGGGAACAGCCGGAGCCTCAATTGCGCCCTTAACAGAATGGCAAGGGGGAGGGGTGTTCAGCAGGTGACATCCTCGTTATGGGGAAGGGGAAGGGGAAGGGGGAGAGGCACTCAGCCAGCACGCCGTCCCCAAGTTCCCGTCCGGATTCGCTCTCCTTCACGGTATCCGAGCCAGAATCCGTTCCGTCCGTCTAGGGCCGGGCCTCCAGTCAAGGGCAAAGGGAAGGCCAAAGTCACAAAGGAGACCATGCAGTCCTCCAATTCTGACTCCGACGGAATCTTTGGCTCCGATCCGGATGGTGCCGGTCCATCGGAGCTTCCGCCCATTCCTCCCTTTCCGTATCGAGGACCAGCGGGTCAGAGCAGTGGTACCAAGGTCCATAATCTTGACGACGATACTCCGGAGCGGACTCCTTCTACCCTGAATCAGGATAGGGCCCAAGACCTAAGACCTCCATCTCCGGAGAATGGTGCTATGCTACCCCCTACTCCGGAGCCTCCTACTCCGGAGCCCACCTCTCCTCCTATCGACTGGGACATAAGTTGGCCCAAATAGATAGGTTTAATAGATAGGTTTTATTATTGTATCTGCGTCCATCCGGACGTGTCAGATTGTACAATTGTATCTATTGTATTTGTGTATTAATCCGTAAGGATTTAATTTCTTTCGGTGCAACATTTATTCAAATGTGATTTCTTTACATGTCGAGATAGCTTATTCAAGCGTTTTTTCTTGTTGTTTGATCAAACCGCTCTGCCCTTTTATTTTGCTTACCTCCGTTAGTTTATTCAAACAATTCGGAGGATTTTATTTGTTCGTCTTTGCTTACTCCGTCCGTTTGTTCAAACGATCCGGAGGATCTTAATCATGCAGAATTGAAAAATAGACAAGTGTAAAATTTGACAATCCTTCATTCAAATAAGCGGACTCCGGCTAGACATACCCTTTGTCTAAATGCGGCCGGAGCCAAGTATATAGTAAATAGGTCGGAACGGAATCCTAGGCTCAACCCTAGCCAGAGGACCCGAAACTACATACTTTAAGCTAGAAAAGGAACTCTATCCGAAAGCATACCTACTCAGGACGCCCCGTAGAACCTTCGCAAGTTGGCAATGTTCCATCTTCTGGGGACCGCACGTCCGGACTGATCCGACAGCTCATAGCTCCCACCCGGGTATGAAGCTGTGACTCGGTACGGGCCTTCCCAGTTTGGTGCCAGCTTGCCAGTGGCTTCCTTCAAACTTTTGTCATTCCTCCTCATCACCCAATCTCCGGGGATGAATGATTCCTTCCTGACGCGTTTGTCGTGATAGCGCTTCATCCGCTCCTTCACCTTGGCCTCGTGCAGCGCTGCTTGCTCCCGTTTTTCTTCCAAAAGGTCTAAGTCCAGCAGCCTGCTTGATCCGAGCGGAGAGCTCCGTCCGGCTTGGTCCTCGTCCCAAGTGAGGGTCCGGAGACTGGGAACTCCCACTTCAGCTGGTATGACTGCCTCCGCCCCGTATACCAAACTATATGGCGACTGGCCCGTGGCGGATCCTTCGGTTGTCCTGTATGCCCAAGGAACACTTGGCAGCTCGTCGACCCAGTTTCCTCGTGCCCCCTGCAAGCGAGTCTTCAGTCCGTTTACCACTGTCCGGTTCGTAACTTCCACTTGACCGTTGGCCTGCGGGTGATAGACGGTCGTAAGCCGCTGTGTAATTCCGTATTCTTTACACCAGGATCGAAACGGGTCATTTTCAAACTGGGCTCCGTTATCCGTGACGATGTACTTGGGGATTCCGTAACGGCAGATGATGTTCTTCCAACAAAACTTGACGCAAGTACTGCCACAGATATTTGTGAGGGGTTCGGCCTCCACCCATTTGCATAAGTAATCAATCGCTACTATCAGGTACTTGAATCCTCCCGGAGCGGAGGGAAAGGGTCCAACCAGATCGATGCCCCATCTATCAAAAGGCCACGAACCGGTGATCCCGACCATTTCTTCTTGCGGAACATGAACGAGCGGAGCAAACCTTTGGCACTGTACACAGGAGCGGACGTACTTCTGCGCCTCTTCGAACAGGGTCGGCCAGTAGTAGCCCGTGCACATTATCTTTCTCGCTATGGTCCGGGCTCCCTGGTGACTGCCGTTCGGTCCTTCATGCATCTCCTTCACAATCCGAGCTGCCTTGTCCGAGTCCACGCACCTTAACCACGGTTGGAGATATCCTTGTCTGAGCAGGGTTCCGTCCACTATGGTGTAGTGCGGTGCTTTCTGTCGGATTTTCCGCGCCAATGCTTTATCCTCCGGGAGCTTTCCGTGCTGCAAATACTCAAAGAAGGGTGCCATCCATGACTCCTTTGGAACCTCCACTGCTGCCACTAGTGGGACGTCGTAACTCCGGGCGGATAGGGTCTCCATCATCAAGTTGTTCTCCGCGTCCGGCTTGATCTCAGAAGAGGCAAGTTTGCTCAAGGCGTCCGCCTTACCGTTGTCCTCGCGAGGGATCTGTGTTACGGTAATGCCACGGAACTTGGCTAATAACGGCTTAACCGCCTCAAGGTACTTCTGCAAGCTCCGTTCCTTCGCCTCATATTCTCCATTCACCTGCTGAACCACTATCTGAGAATCGATGTATACTTCAACGTCCGTGACCCCTATTTCCAACGCCAGCCGGAGTCCGGCTAGGAGCGCTTCGTACTCTGCCTCGTTGTTTGTTGCTCGGAAACCGAACTGGATAGCATACCTGTACTCCATTCCTTGTGGGCTGGTAAGCAGGACTCCTGCCCCGCCCCCATTAGCATGAGACGACCCGTCCACATGCAACTTCCATCTTTCGGAGGGTGGTTCCGATCCGGACGGATCTCCTGAAGGTTCGGTAATTTCTACCAAAAAGTCCGCCAAGGCTTGCCCCTTGATAGCCTTCCGGGGATGATACTTGATTTCGTGCTCTCCAAGCTCAACTGCCCACTTCATCATCCGACCCGAAGCTTCCGGCTTTAGCATGATCTGTCTCAACGGATGATTCGTTAGAACCGTGATCGGATGACCTTGGAAATATGGTCGGAGGCGCCGGGAGGCATGCACCAACGCCAGTATCAGCCTTTCCAAAGCAGTGTACCTCGTTTCCGGACCTTGGAGTGCCCTGCTCACAAAGTAAACCGGACGCTGTACCTTACCATCTTCCCGGACCAGAGCAGAGCTTATAGCATGTTCCGTCGCTGCTATGTATAGAAAAAGCTCTTCTCCGGGCAGTGGCTTGGACAGGGTGGGGAGGCTTGCTAGGTGAGCTTTGAGATCCGTGAACGCCTGGTCACACGCCTCCGTCCACTCGAACGGTTTAGCCCTGCGGAGTATGTTGAAAAACGGGAGCTGCTTCTCAGCCCCCCGAGCGAGAAATCGGCTTAGAGCGGCCAGCGATCCGGTCAACTTTTGCACGTCCTTCACCCCCTTCGGAGGAGGCATCTCCATAAGGGCCGATATCTTTTCCGGATTGACGTTGATTCCTCGAGCTGACACCATATAGCCAAGAAACTTCCCTGCTCCGACTCCGATGGTGCTCTTTCCGGGGCTGAGCTTGAGGTTCACCGTCCGGAGCACGTCGAACATCTCCCGGAGGTCGGACAAAAAAGACTCGTACGTCCGGCTCTTGACCACCATATCGTCAACATAGACCTCCAGGTTCCGCCCCATCTGGTTCCGGAAAAGCTTGTCCGCCATCCTTTGGTACGTCGCACCTGCGTTTTTCAGTCCGAAAGGCATTTTCCTGTAACAAAAAGTACCAAAGTCAGTGATAAAAGATGTTTTGGGACGGTCATCCTTGGCCATCGTAATCTGGTGATACCCTCGGTGTGCATCAAAAAATGCGAACACTTGGTAACCAGTAATAGCCTCGACCAACTGATCGATGGAGGGGAGCGGATAGCTATCTTTCGGACAACATTTGTTTAGGTCTGTGAAGTCAATACACATTCTCCAAGAGCCATCGTGCTTCTTCACCAGAACTGGGTTCGCAATCCACTCCGGGCAGGATATCTCCTCCACGATTCCGGCACTCAACAATCTACCCACCTCCGCCCGGATTTTGCTCCACATGTTCCGGGGCGAGGGATCTCTTCCTCTGCCGTATCGGTTTCAGCTCCGGAAAGACATTGAGCTTGTGGACTGCGATCTCTTCCGGAACGCCAGTCAAGTCCTCCGTCCCCCAAGAAAACACATCCTCATATTCTGCCAATAGGCTTCGTAACTCCCTCTTGACGTCATCCGGCATGTTCTTTCCCACGCTGACTACCCCCTTGTGTCCGACCATCATATCCTCCACTTCGTAAGATGGTGCTTCTCCATGGATGGCTCCTACCAAGTCTGCTTTGGCCTTCCCCTTGTCCGAGGCGGACAGCTTGGGTTGGCCCTCCCCGGACCGGGAATCTTTGATGGCGGTCAACATGAAACTCCGGGCGGTTTGCTGGTGCCCCCGGACGGATGCGATACCGTTCTCGGTGGGGAACTTCATAATCAAGTGGAAAGGCAAACAGATAGCCTGTGCCTGTGACAACCACGGTCTTCCAATGATCATGTTGTAAGGAGAAACTGCATCAATGACGGCAAAATTACACTCCACCGTGGCCCGCTTCGTTGGGTCCTGGAAATCCGTCAGGGTGACTTTCAGAGGGATGACTCCGAGTGGATGGACGGTCCGTCCGGTGAACCCTGAAAGAAGGTTTGACACGGTTTTAAATTTTGTCGCCCAATTCCGAGCTGATCAAAGCATTCCGCGAACATGATCTCCACACTGCTACCGTCATCTACGAACACTCGTTTGATCAGCACTCCTTCGACATCTGCTATTACCACCATCGGATCCGAATTGGGAACCTGGGGGGGTACCGGATCCTCATCCGAAAAGGTGATAGTCTCACTTGGCTTGAACCTCTTTTCTTGTATCTCACCCGGAGGCACGTATCTGCTTTTGGCCTTGATCGCCGTCATAGAACAGAGTCCATCTCCGACAATTCTGTTTATCACATTGATCATCCGGGGCTGAGCCGGAGGTTGCGCTGGTGCGGCTTGTCTTGCTCCTGGGTTTGCCGGGTTAGCTTGGTTTCCCCCTCGGGGGCGATTGTTCCTCCAATTCCTTTTCCGACCCTGTTCGGCTGCAGCTGCCGGGGCTTGGGCCGGGCGTCCAAGTCCTTCTCCTGCCACACAATCTCTCAACTGGCCTGCCCCGATCAACCTTTCAATATCCGAACGGAGCGCCCTACATCCCTCCGTGGTATGTCCGTGTGACTTGTGGAACTCGCACCACTTGTCCGTATTTGCTGGCGCCGGTACGCCAACGATGGGTTGCGGATCCGTAAACAGACCTCGGTGGACCGCGAGGATCTCCGTACGGGTCTTTGAGAGAGGGGTGTAGGTCGGGCGAGCAACGGCCGCAGGTGCTGGTGCTGCTGCTGCCGGGGCGGGTACTCGTCTGGGCTTGATCCGTCCGGACCGGAGTTCGTGCAGCGGTGGTTTGGGTCCCCGTCACTGTAAGAGATCTTTGCTCGAAAAAGCCCACAGTTGTCATCCGGACTTGGTTGGCATCGTGCACCGTACAATGCATCTCTACCACCAACTGGAGGTGGTAGTGACAAGCGATTTCCCACGTCGTTAAATGGGACTTCGCGAGATCAAAATACTATTTATAAATCACCTACGACTTCTAACTACTAGAGAGTAGATAGTGGGAAGTAGGGGTCGAACCACAAGGAGAAGGGTTTTGTAAGAGTGTTTTAAAGTAGAAAATAAGCATACTTATATATTATATAAAAAGCAATGTAAACAAGGGGGGTTTTGAGATTGGTTTGGATTACACTATGAAAGTAAATTAAACTATCATTAGCTAAGTTAAAGGGATGATACTAGGATTATGAGGCCTTGGGAGGCAAATGACTTCAATTTCCAACTATCGACTTATCACCGAGCAAATGCAATTACAAGGAAGTTTAGACCATTTGTCAAGGATGAAAGCATCATATTCTCTCGAATGTAGCTAGAGAGGATGATAACACCACTCAAAAGCTCTCATTGTTGATTCACCTAGATGATAACATCATAGATAACTCAACAATGGTATTAGGATTAGAGAGAGACAAACTTACTCACACACCCGCAATAGCGAGAGTATACAAATAAGACATTTGATAACTAGCAAGAACCAAGACAAAGATAGCATATATGTCTCGACTTCTACTTTGCTACTTAATGATATTGGAGTGAACGATAACGTTCTACCCACAAATCTAGCTATTCATTGATAACAATCATACGTTAAAATGGAATCTTCAACTCAAGTATACAATCACATATTAGGGGGACCAATGATAACATTCATCCTTACCTAAACACATAATTGATTAATCATGCAAGTTCATGAGATTTCCAATTCTAACAACTCATATTTATCATGGCATTCCTTAACTACAATCACACAACAAGGGGAAGAACTTGTCATCACTCAACCCCTTCCATAGTCATTAATCTAACAACTAGAGATTACACTACCATTATGCTATGTTACCATCATCACCACACTAAATTACTCTAACCAAGCTAACCTAATTAATGACTATGGAGCATGCAATTGATATAAAACACAAAGCCCATAACAAATTAAGCAAGATTGAACAACATTCATGCACAAGAATTCAAGTTCATCAAATGATTATCCAAATCTCAAGTTTAAGCATACAAGGCCCTCAAAGTTTCAAGGGAATGAATTCAAATGCTCCCAAGGATCAAACTAAGCTATACTACAATACATGGAATCTAACTACTAATCTAATGGAAAGAAATGGAAGAAAAGGGAAAGAAAGATGAAGAAAATGGAGCTCTACATGGTTGTGGCCGTTTTTTCTCTCTTGGGGGGATAAGGGGTATTTATAGAATGCAGTGCACGGGCCGCGCAGCACTCCGCGCACTTTTGTGAAGGGTCGCGCACTTTAACCGTTGATCCGATTTGCATCTTCTAATAGTCCATTTTGAAGCTCTTGATGAGAGGAATCCAATGGTATGACCCATGTGATCTAATTCCTTTGCAAACATTTCCAAAATCAAGCTTCAAAACATTAGTGCATCACTTGTTCTTCACAATGTAACTTTCACAAGTTTAGCTTTAAAGCTCCTTACTTTGCACCAAATGCTACCCAAATTAGATCTCAAATGTTATCAAAAGAAGAGTATATTTAGGGCTCATCAAATACCCCCACACTTAAACCTTTCTCGTCCTCGAGAAAGAACGATTAAAGTGTAAGTGCATACTCCTATCAATTTCACAACAAGACATTTGAGATCTTTACAAAATACAAACTTTCCTTAAGATGAAAACACAAGAATCATGTCTCATATTATAATCCTAATGAAAGTTCTACCCAACCCCCAATATAATCATATAGTAAAGAGTGTGCCAAAATTACAAGTACAATGCAAATAATTTCCTTGACACAACCTTACCAAAAAGAGACCTCAAAATACATCACAAAAAGTTCATCAAAATGAGACCACCGAAACAAGAGCAAGTTTACCTCTCCTTTTGCCTATGCGCCTTTCGGTTTTCACATAGCCCCTCTTTTTTTCTTTTTTTTTTTTTTTTTTTTTTTTTTCACTCTCCTTTTGCCTAGGTTATACCTAGCCTCTCTTTACGCACACTCTCCTTTTGCCTAGGTTATACCTAGCCTCTCATTTTTCCGCACAAGCCTCTCACTTTTGCCTAGGCCTTGTTGATGTTTTGACCTATCCGGGCTTTTCACTCATTTTTCTTTTCAAAACAAATTCTTCAAAAGAAGTACACTTTTTACAATAGAGCGAAGCAAAACATGGATACTAAACCCTCCCCCACACTTAAACTAAACATTGTCCTCAATGTTTTAGACAAATGCAATACAAGGGAGAAGGGGTGTGCACAAACTCAGCCACCACTACATCACAACAGAAAACTAACCACTCCGCGTGAAGAGAACACCAAAACAATAGCCACCAAAAGATCAATTTGAGCACAATGATTCGAAACTAGTGGCGGCAAGCCCATGTTTAGCATATAACACTCAGTACACGACCTCACGTAACATAAAATAGCAGCAAATCATCACAAAAAGCATAAGGAGGTGTAGAATGTGATACCGAAACAGTGAATCACCAACAATGAGACTGGTGGAGATGGAGATGGTGGTGTGGTGGACTTGCAGTGGTGATGAATGGGAGCAGGCTGACGGAGGCGCTCCGGCGGTGTGAACAGTGATTAGGAGGTGGCAGTGGTTTGGGGAGGCGAGTCAGAGAGGATGTCGATGATGATATGCGTGCGCCGGTGAAGATACCGAAGGGCGCCGGTCACCGGAATAGTCTCAGCGACTGATTGGAGATGGTGTGCTCCGTAGGGTGTGGGACTGAGCAGAGTGTTGGTGTGGACGGCGTTGGAGGTTCCGCCGGCCGGTGATGGTGGTGGTCTGGACGATCCCTGTACAGTGGAATCGGGCGGAGTGCGGCGGTGATTGGTGGCTGGAGATGTGATGGGGCGGTGGTGTAGTGGTCGGTGATTTGGGAAGGTTTAGCGTGGTGGGTGGCTGGTGATGGGGATGTCGGCCAGCGGGATGATGATGGTGGCCGGCGAGGTGGTGCTCGGTGGTGATGGATTGGAGCAAGCCATCGGAGTTTCGGTGGGGTACAGAGATGGCGGATATGTGGTGGTGGTGATGGATGATGGTTCAGAGGTGGTGCCGATCGACGAAGCCATGGTGATCGATCGGAGATGGCTCGGGATGTGGTAGTCACTGGCAAAGATGGCCAGCGAGGGGGCGGCCGGCGAGCAGTGTCCGGCGGCGGTGGAGAGAAGAGGTGGCGGGCGGTAGGTAGAGAGAAGAGGTGGCGGGTGGTAGGTGGAGGTGGCCGGAGATGGAGAGGTGTTGTGGATGAGGAAAAGATGGGATTTTTGGGTGAAAGTCAACAGAAGGGAGATGGATTTTTTTTTTTTTTTTTTTAAAATTATAGGAAGTGCAGAGGCCAAGCAGTGGTAAGGACAGTCTCCAAAGGCCCGTGCACTTATAAGGGAAAATCACCCTCCAGGAAACTCCGCGCAGCCCGCGCGGCACTAGACGCGATAAGTTTCTGATTAACAAAGGCCCGCGCGGTACTTTTTTTTTTATTTTTTTTTTTTTTGTGATAAAAATTTCATTCCCCGATGCTTCCAAATTTCCTGCATCAAAACACTACCAAAGTGTAAAATCTTATAAACAAACGAAAAATCAAATAAACTAAAAATAAGCATCTTTTTTTTTTTTTTTAAATTTTTTTTATTTTTATAAGCACATAAAAGAGGAGAAAAAGAAAAAGAAAATCGTGGAGCTACGATCAAAATCGGTGTATTTAACGTCGTCGACACGACATGGGAGGTTCATCCCAATGGTGCAATTGGGCGCCTCAAGAGAAATTACGTATTTTTAAGGTCGTCGTCACGACCCTAATGTTATTCAAATAACAAAAGATTAAAATCTCTCACCCTCACATGGAAGGTAAAGGAAATTTGAGGAGGTTTAAGAGGAGGATTGTATGGTTGAAGTTTTGGAGGAGTAGGGATAATTGGATGTATGTATATATATGGCTTCCTAATCTCCTCTAAAACTAATGGAAGTGGTGGAATTGGTAGTATGGGTGGAGGTGGTGAATACAATGGTGGTGGTAAATATTCAAGAACAACAACCTCACTTTCTACTTCAATAGATTCAAAAACCAACTCCTCATCCCATTGAACTTCTTCCTCATACAAAGAGGTGATTTCACTCACCAAAGTACTTGGAATAGGTTCTATGTGGGATGGTATTTCTTCAAACAACCTACTTGGCTCCTCTAATGGTTTGGGAAGTTGGGGAATTTGTGTAGTATGTAGAGGCAATGATGATAATGGTGATGGTAAAAATTCAAGAATAGCGATCACCTCCCTCTCTAATTCACTAGAGTCAACACACAACTCCTCATCCCATTGAACTTCTTTCTCATGCATAATGGTGGGATCACTCACCAAAACATTTGTATTAAGTTCCATTTGGGATGACTCTTCCTCTAAAGATTGAGCTACCAAGAGCTTTACCTCTAAGGCCATTTCATGCATTCGCCTCTCAAGATTTTCAAAATGCCGATTTCTTTCATCATCTATCGGATCTTTCTCTTGAGGCATATCCCAACAAGGTGGGGGCATGTCTTGGTACTCATGAGGTTGGTTTTCATCGAGATATCCATAATTCAAATGATCACTCCTTTGTGGCTCATAAGAATTGTAGCATGGATTATATCTTTCTTGACCTTGAAAACCAACTCTCTCCTCATCATAGCACTTATCAAGATAGTCACCTTGGTATGAAGAACCAAAAGACATTTCATTATTGTAGTGCTCATCTCTCGAATCAACATAACAAGACTCGTGGTAATAATTTAAACTATATACATCACACGAGCTTGTCAAATTATTCCTAATCCTTTCCTCATTAAAGGCAAGGAATTCCATGTAACTTTTCCTACTTACAGTAAACATAATATAAAAGTTTGAAATTTGTAGTGCAAGAGTTCTAAATCGGTACACACTACAAATGGTGTCGTCCACAAAAGTACTCAAGCAATACACACTTCAAGAAAATATATATTTTTTTTTTTTTTTTGAAAAACTACAAATAGAAATATAATCTACGATGAAACACAAAAACAAAATACGCCTTCTCCCCGGCAGCGGCGCCAATTTTGACAAGCGATTTCCCACGTCGTTAAATGGGACTTCGCGAGATCAAAATACTATTTATAAATCACCTACGACTTCTAACTACTAGAGAGTAGATAGTGGGAAGTAGGGGTCGAACCACAAGGAGAAGGGTTTTGTAAGAGTGTTTTAAAGTAGAAAATAAGCATACTTATATATTATATAAAAAGCAATGTAAACAAGGGGGGTTTTGAGATTGGTTTGGATTACACTATGAAAGTAAATTAAACTATCATTAGCTAAGTTAAAGGGATGATACTAGGATTATGAGGCCTTGGGAGGCAAATGACTTCAATTTCCAACTATCGACTTATCACCGAGCAAATGCAATTACAAGGAAGTTTAGACCATTTGTCAAGGATGAAAGCATCATATTCTCTCGAATGTAGCTAGAGAGGATGATAACACCACTCAAAAGCTCTCATTGTTGATTCACCTAGATGATAACATCATAGATAACTCAACAATGGTATTAGGATTAGAGAGAGACAAACTTACTCACACACCCGCAATAGCGAGAGTATACAAATAAGACATTTGATAACTAGCAAGAACCAAGACAAAGATAGCATATATGTCTCGACTTCTACTTTGCTACTTAATGATATTGGAGTGAACGATAACGTTCTACCCACAAATCTAGCTATTCATTGATAACAATCATACGTTAAAATGGAATCTTCAACTCAAGTATACAATCACATATTAGGGGGACCAATGATAACATTCATCCTTACCTAAACACATAATTGATTAATCATGCAAGTTCATGAGATTTCCAATTCTAACAACTCATATTTATCATGGCATTCCTTAACTACAATCACACAACAAGGGGAAGAACTTGTCATCACTCAACCCCTTCCATAGTCATTAATCTAACAACTAGAGATTACACTACCATTATGCTATGTTACCATCATCACCACACTAAATTACTCTAACCAAGCTAACCTAATTAATGACTATGGAGCATGCAATTGATATAAAACACAAAGCCCATAACAAATTAAGCAAGATTGAACAACATTCATGCACAAGAATTCAAGTTCATCAAATGATTATCCAAATCTCAAGTTTAAGCATACAAGGCCCTCAAAGTTTCAAGGGAATGAATTCAAATGCTCCCAAGGATCAAACTAAGCTATACTACAATACATGGAATCTAACTACTAATCTAATGGAAAGAAATGGAAGAAAAGGGAAAGAAAGATGAAGAAAATGGAGCTCTACATGGTTGTGGCCGTTTTTTCTCTCTTGGGGGGATAAGGGGTATTTATAGAATGCAGTGCACGGGCCGCGCAGCACTCCGCGCACTTTTGTGAAGGGTCGCGCACTTTAACCGTTGATCCGATTTGCATCTTCTAATAGTCCATTTTGAAGCTCTTGATGAGAGGAATCCAATGGTATGACCCATGTGATCTAATTCCTTTGCAAACATTTCCAAAATCAAGCTTCAAAACATTAGTGCATCACTTGTTCTTCACAATGTAACTTTCACAAGTTTAGCTTTAAAGCTCCTTACTTTGCACCAAATGCTACCCAAATTAGATCTCAAATGTTATCAAAAGAAGAGTATATTTAGGGCTCATCAGGTAGTATGATGTAGGCATATTCTTCATGAGCTCGATGTAGAAGGTGTTGTCTTTCAGCCCGTTGACAAAGTTGTGGATAATGGCATTCTCCTGCAAGTGCCGGTCCACCACCTTCATCGTCGCAGCTATGTACCGCGTGTAGAATTCCCAAGTAGTCTCCGTCTCCAGCTGCCTCATTGCCAGAACCGTGGCAAGGTTCACAAATGTGTGCTTCATGGCGGAATAGCGCCTGACCAGAGCGATGGCGAAATCCCAAAAATATCGGAGCGTACCGTTCGGCAGACCCTAGAACCATGTCAAGCAGTTGCCTCTTAGGTATGAAGGCACCATTTTACACTGCAACTCTTCCGGAATGTCCCTGGCAATCATGATACTTGCATAAGTATGAACAAACTCTTCCGGATCTCCTTCTCCGTTATAGGTTGAAAGTCCGTCCGGAGCCTTGGTTCCGGCTGGCCACTTGAAACTCAATACCTCCGGAACCCAAGGTGACTTCCAACCATATCCATGCGTATTTACACAACTAAACAACATTGTCAATATGAAATAACTCCTAATAATATTAGGAAACAAACTAAAATATTCAACCTAACTATGAATCAACATGTCACTTCAGAATCTCCCGATTTAGCCAACATTCACCTCCACCGTATCAATCTCCAATACGCTTTACCTGTCCAATATTTAATAAGTTAGTAAAGAAATAACGTATATTTTATCAAATTTTAATATATTATTCCATCACAAAACAAACTAACATTTGAGAATATGTCATAGTTTAGAAATTGAGGTAATATCAATGCATGTGGAAGTACATCTCAAAGTCATGCAACATCCCCCCTCGATATTAAAAACGTTCTAAGTAGAGAGATATTTTAACAACCAATCAGTTCTTTCATATCACTTAAAACTTCCAAAACAGCATCCTAATAATGCACTTAGTGAGATTTCAAATACTCCTGGACAATGAGAAAAGCTTCTGACTAGTCATATAACAACACATCATAACACATAATTTTTACCACTTTTCAATTACTCTTAAATTCTAACAAAATAAGAACTAGTTAAGATTGAAAAATTGAAACACATACCAAGTGAAGTGGCCAGGCAATCATTTCACCAAGAGTGTCTGCCATGATTTGAATATTATCATAAGGCCTAATCAACTCCTCATCGGATTGAAAAATAGCTTTCACATGGACTTCACACCAATTTTTCCCTAAAGCCTGCCCACCAACTTTTGTACTAGGGTCAGTGCTTTGTATACGCCCTTTTGCCACCATTCTTGTATGATCTAGTAAACTCATAAGAGTAACACATACTCCATCCTTATGTTTGACAAAATACAAAATAGTCCATCTTTAGAAATTATGGTAAAATGTTAAATGACTAGATTTATAAGAATGAAAACTAAGTGAATAGATTTACCATCTTGGTAGCTGATGAGGATGGCAGAAAAGGATCAACTTGTGAACTGCTATTTTGATGTAGTTGCCCTTCAAAGCCCTCTTGAGACTGATTGTTGTGTTCATTCAAAGACACCTATGCAGAAAGTAATCAAAAGTCTTATTTTATGAATACTAATTGAAACTGTTATTCTATTTATCATCAAAATATTAGATAACTTACACATGGACTCGAAATTTCATTAGTCAAGTTTCCAGTTGGATCTCCATAACAAGCAGTAAACTTTTCCATTGGAGTTGGGGATCGTCCATTTTTCTGTTTCTGGAAAAGAAATTTCACAAAAAATGTCAAGTTATAATTATAAAACACTTGCTATTTTATTAAAATATAAAAGGCTTACTCACCAGTTTTGATTGAACTTTAGCATGAGATGTCTTTCCTGTTTTGGATTTCATAATCCTTTTCGAGCATGCAACTTTGTTGCGCTTGCTAATTTTCTGGACATATTACGGCAAAACAAAAAATAAATTGAATATGTTAAGACAAACAAAAATACAAGTTAATTAAAGTGATAATAATCAACCTTAGCTTTCTCTGAGTTCCAATAAGCAAGAATTTTGACCCATTGATCAAGTAAAACTCTCCCATCTCTTTCATCAATCAAGCATTCTACTGGAGCATCGGCCCAATATGTTGTCTTCAAATAATGCCTCCAATTACACAATGCTTTAGCAATACTGCTTAAAATACATTTCTCGGCCTTAGGAGTTACATAGAATCGTGCCTGTATTAAGAAGGATTATATGATTGAACAAATAGCACAAAGAAAAGCCAAACACTAATCAACATAAGGTGGCAATTACCTTCACAACATTTAGCATCTCAATCTTCTTCTCCTTTGGTATTTTGTGCCAACTAATTGCATCTAATGGACAATATTTACCATTTCTTGCCAAAGAACCCAAGAAAGAAGCCAGAGTATCACATTCACCACCAACAGGTTCACCATCATCATCATATACAACTTCAATTGGAGGTAGTTCGGGAGATCGGCCCCAAATTCGTTCCATAAATGTAGGACCTCTAGGATTTCTTTCCGCACTACTTTCAGATTCAGCACCAACAACTAAAACCATGAAATTGAAACATCATAATGCTGAAAATAATTTATATGAATATACTATAGTCGGATATAACAAATGTTACCTATCTCTTGGTGTTCATAGCTAGTAGCATTTGTATGCTCGCTTTCCGTTGCATTCTCTTCCATGGATATGTTTATGGGAAGAATATCCATTGCAACATTTTGACTCACTTGAACTCTCTCATGTTATCAAGAAAATATATTCAAACAATAACAAACAATATCACCCTCGGTTAACTTTATACTTTTGAAGAGGTTAGAAAGTGATTCACTCTCTGGTGCATGGATATTGTGGGTGTAAGTTACTGAACTTGGACGCTCAATTTGAACTCTTTGGCCAACTGCAGTTTTTGTTGCCATTCCTATTTCATCAAATAAAATAGATAAACATGCATTATGACCAAAGAAACTAGCAATATTCCATAAAACTCACCTGTACCCGTGATCAAACTGCCTCCATCTATAGGTTCTATAGGCTGATGAATAATTGGTTCATGCTGAACAATAGGTTCAGTTTGCTGATGTAGAATTGGTTCAGAAACACTTGAGGAGCTTGACTTTTGTTTTCACTTTCTACCTTTCTTAACCTTAGCCATGCCTAGAAATGTTGACATGATGGATATATTTGAGAAAAAAACACTTTCCTTTATCTAAAACGCCTATGGTCAGAATATATGCCAACATTTAATTCCCATGAATGAGAAAACATGTACATTAGTGCCATTAAATAATGGCAACAAAAGTTGTGAAAGAAACATGAACATTGCAAGACAACGAATCACAATTGACACACTTCAAAGCTACTTCAGTTCTTTCAACTTTAAATTTACTGAATCACCTCACATGACAGTATAAGGCCAATGTTTATTTGTGTTTTATTGGCTTAAATTCCATTCTCATATATGCAAACAAACAATCACTAATCTAACACTTGTATAATTCTGCTTTATGAAATAACCGACTAGCATACATATCCCACCTTCACAGTGCAAAAAAACAAAAGCGTTAAAACCACAACTCCCTCTATATTAGACTGCAGCCGAAGGTCGTACCAAAGATGGCTACATGAGACATCCAGCCGATTCACCAGCATGGAAAACTTTTGATAGTGCACATAAAGATTTCGCAAAGGATCCTCGAAATGTGAGATTGGGGCTAGCATCTGATGGTTTTAATCCATTCCGTAATAAGGATGTGTCACACAGCACTTGGCCAGTCATATTGACGGCATATAACCTTCCACCGTGAATGTGCATGAAACAACCATATCTAATGTTGTCTCTTTTGATTCCTGGCCCATCAGCACCAGGTAACAACATGGATGTTTACTTACAACCTCTTATTGCAGAATTGAAAGAACTATGGACAGATGGAGTTAGAACCTATGATGCATCAAGTAAGCGACATTTCAATCTCCGTGCTGCACTGTTGTGGACCATAAGTGATTTTCCGGGATTGGAAAACTTGTCAGGATGGAGCACCAAAGGTAAATTAGCTTGCCCCGTTTGTCACAAGGACACACACTCAATAAGATTAAAACATGGTCGGAAAGAATGCTACATGGGTCACCGGAGATTCTTAGATCAAAATCACAGATTCAGGAGTAATAGTAGACAATTTGATGGCTCAGTGGAGCGAAGACCGCCACCGCGGAGCTTATCTGGTGATATGGTGATGGAGGAACTCAAAGATGTGTCAATGAAGTTTGGAAAGTTAGTTAATGATAATCCAGAGCTTCGTTTCAACTGGAAGAAGAAAAGTATATTTTTTGAACTCCCATACTGGAAGGATAATGTGATTCGTCACAATCTTGATTTTATGCACATTGAAAAAATGTGTGTGAGAAGATTTGTGATATATTGCTAGATTCTGATAGCAAGAAAAAAGATAGCTTGGAATCACGGCTTGACTTACAAAATATGGGAATTCGACCAGAACTTCATCCAGTTGCAGACTCAAATGGGGCTACTTCATTTTCTGCAGCATCGTATACAATGAAGCCGAAAGAGAAACGTAGGTTTTGTGAAGTGCTGAAAAATGTCAAGGTTCCTAATGGCTATTCCTCAAATATATCACGGTGTGTTCGTCTGGCACCACCCAAGCTTATTGGATTGAAAAGTCATGATTATCATATTCTAATGCAACAACTGCTTTCTATATCATTAAGAAAAACTCTCTCAAAGTCGGTGCGTGCCCCTTCGCTAAGATTGAGTAAGTATTTTCGAGAGCTATGTTCCAAAGTAATTTCTTTCAACGATGTTATTCGTTTGGAGAAGGATATTGCCTTGATCCTTTGTAAGTTAGAGATGATATTTCCACCATCTTTTTTTGATGTTATGGTACATCTCTCTATACATTTGGCTACCAAAGTAAAGTTAGTTGGACCAGTTTTCTATCGATGGATGTATCCAATAGAAAGGTAACTTTAATTTAATGAAAATTACTTTTATTATTGCATTTTTATTTATGCTTATGATAAATCGTTTTTGGTGATTCAATTACAATATATTATCTGTTAGAGATTAGGATCTGGAGGGTGCTTGTGATTTGATTATAAATATTTCACAGAGTTTTCTTTTTGATTTTTAAGTCGTTAGTCGACTACGATATACATTATTTATTACTATTGTAAACTGATTACTTAGTTTTTAAATTAATTACATGAAGGTACCTGGGCACATTGAAGTCGTATGTACGTAACCATAGATTTCCCGAAGGATCAATTGCTAAAGGTTATGTAGCTGAAGAATGCTTGTCATTTTGCTCACTGTACCTTAGAGATTATGTGGAGTCCAAGTTTGGTAAGTCGACTACAGATGAGGACATGAATGATGTCAGTAATTCAGATGTATTAGATATTTTTACTATGACGGGTCATCCTCTTGGAAAAGGAACTCCGACAAAGTTTGATTCTGAAACATTACATTTAGCACATCAGTATGCACTATTTAATTGTGTGGCTATCACACCGCTCATCGAGTAAGTCACGCTTTATTTTATTTTTCTTTTTATATAAGGTGATAAAATCCCTCAATAAGTGATTAGAATATTTTCAGAGAGCATCAGGCGATGGTAAAAGAAACTCATCCACATGAATCACCCCATGAGATTGAACGCATACACAGTGAAACATTCTCTGACTGGTTTGCCCAATATGTAAGAAACTTATATCTCAGTTCTGTAATGTATTTTTTTAATTAATTTTCTTAACCTCTATATAATCTGACAGGGTGAAAAAATTCGAATAGATGAGACTGATTTAAAGATGAGAGACCTAAAGTTACTTTCTAGTCGTCCAAACTTCATAGGAGTGAGGTATGAAAAATACACTGTGAACGGGTTTCTATATCATGTTAAGGACTTGGAGAGTACTAGAACTACACAAAATAGTGGAGTAAAAACAAAGTCCATGACTACAAGTTTCTCAAGTAGCTAGGAGAGACAGATATCCCACAACTTCAGAGTTAGATTACTATGGAGTTCTTAAGGATATCATTGAGTTGGATTACGGTGGAACGCGAAGAATTGTATTTTTTGATTGTGACTGGGTTTCAAAAGGTTCAAGGCTGAAGACAGATGTTGATGGATTTCTTTTAGCCAATTTTAAAAATGTGAAGCGTCACAAGGAGCCATTTATTCTACCATCTCAAGCTGAACAAGTGTTTTACGTGGAAGATCCAGTTACTGTCGGATTACATGTTGTTGTCTCTACATCTCCTCGAGCCCATTATGACATGGATTCTATGGTTGACACTGAAACATACTTGGGAGGCAACATTTGTAATCCAAAAGTGAATATTATAGATGATGAAATCAGATGGGTTCGCGAAAATGTTGAAAGAATCATAGTTGATGTGGATGATCAGGTACGCATGTTCTTTTCTCTCCATCCATTAATTTGTACTTAATATGTTTCACATGTTTGTTTCTAATTATATGTATGGTTGCTATACATGAGTAGTATTTAAATGCTTATTTATCCAGCCTACAAAACAAACTAAGCTTGAAAGTGAGGTGGTTGATTGAAAATCAGTCCTTTCTGATTCAGAGTTTCCTGGCTAGAGCTTATTTAAAACCTTGGGATTTCTACTTGTTCATCTGCAAATCATACACAGTCACGCACTAGAATAAGACCTAAAATCACTACATTACCTTACAACTAAATTAAAATAAGACCTAAAATTACTACAGTACAGTACAACTAAATTAAAAATTTTCTGAACCTGAACTACTTCTTGACTGTAGGCAGCTCCCTCTCTGAGAGACCACTCCTCCACTCAGTTTCTCCACCTAGAGAAATCGATCAAGCCAACAACTTCAATTAACAATTAAGTCAGATTAAGCCAACACTTGAAGCAAATTAAGTCGGATTAAGTCTTATAATCTTATTTTTTTGTAATCAGTTTGATGTTATTTTGTCAGCTCGATTTTTTTTTAAATATCTCTAAAAATGTCAACTCATTGTTTGACAGGTTTGATTCGATGTTCTTATTATTTCTGTGATGCTGGAGGAGAATCAACTCGAGGAAAGATGAAAGATGAAAGATGATGTTTGCATTACTCCATTATTTTAAAAATTCCTTAATGATTTAGACATTCGTATTGTTATGTTACATTTGCTATACGGATTGATAATGACAATACACAAGTTATCCATATTGGTATAATTTTTTCATCTGGTTGTAAAGCACTCTTATGGTACATGGTCTGCTTAGGAAAATAATTGTGTAATGGTAAAGGGTTTCTTGCAATGATTATTTTCATTTGATTTTCCAATTAATTTTCCTTAGTGTCTTGTGTAAATTTTATTGACACTTTCATGCGTGATGACTTGTATGTTAACTAAGATGCATTAAATTAAATAATTAATCTTTTATTAAATTATTTATAAATCTAATGTCTTTTATACTTTTAATAAGGCACTAATGTAAAATATCTTATAAGTTGTGTCTTATTAGATAAGTGTCTTGGAAATAATGTCTTTATACCCATGAATTCTTCTAGTGCGTGTAGATCATTACCTTGGGAATAAAATTAAGATAGGATGAATAAAACAATTAACAATTAAGATTACAATTAAGATGAATAAAAAAATTAAGTGAAGTTTTCAAGCTTCTGCATCAAGCTTGATTCCCAGGTCAGGGTCTTGTCCTGGACATGGGAACTCTCAGGCTCGGTACGAACTTCAAAGGGAACAATGGAAGGTTCTTTTCCTCTGGAATCTCCCTCGATCAGCCTTTTTTCTGAAATTAAATAAATGCAGAGCCTCATATATATATATAATGATTTGGTTCTAGATAGGGATTATTAATTAGCAATAATTTATGATTAAATTGTGTTGATATGATTTTCAGGGTACCTATATTTTAATTATTAGAAATGCTTAATCTTTAAAATTATGCATTTGCTGATTCCAACCTAATTTTATAAAATGGGCTCGTTTTAATTTTCACAATATCGCAGAACTTGAAATGATTGAAATACCTTATCTCAAAGCACCGCACGGTGCACACACGCACATCTCATGTTAAAAATATTATTTGTGCGGTGCTGGGAACTTAATTTGGCATCTCATTTATTTTTAGAACAGACGTCCCAAATATTTCTCTGCCCTGTTTGAGTTTTAGAAAGCCATGACTATAATACTAACCAGCAGATCTTTCCAACAATCAATAAAAGAGCAGAAAGGAAGGTACGTAGGGTTTTTAAGAGCACAAGATCCATAAAATCTTCAATCCAATCTATACACTAGAGCAAACAGACCTTAGGGATGATCATGGGGCGGTTCTGGATCTAATTTAGCTATATCCGGCCCCGATTCGTAAAAAAAATGTCGGATCCATATCCGCAGGGTCTAAAATTCCAAAATCCGTATCCATATCTGCAGGGTCTTACGGGTCTAAGGGTCTTAAACGGGTCATTAATGGGTCTACTAAGAAATCTACAAATTCTTTAAATAGATGTTTGCGATTTTCATAGTGAATACAAATATGCCCAATTTTGTTTACTTTTATTACCATAAGCACACATGTTAGCATATATATGAATTATCAATCCACAGTAAACATCAAAATGCATAAATTTATTAAGATCAAAATTGTAATTTAGTACAAGAATGTATTAGGTATAACAAAAAACGATATCTTCTATGTTGCAAGAAGTTAACTGGCCAGAACGCAAAAGAGTAGAGCGCACGGAAGTATGGAACTAGAGTTTGTGTGATAAGGTGTTTCAGATAGAGTTTGAGAATATATAAAAGGTTTTTGCCTTTTTCTATATTGTATCGGTATCATGAATTTGAAATAATAATAATTATTATTAGAGAGAAGATGAATTAGTATTAGATATTACATATATATATATATATATATCATATAGTAATAATATATTATTAGTTATATATTATAATAGGTTAATGGGTCTGGATATGGATACGGATCAGGGTCTGGATCTTAATACCATATATCCGTATCCATACCCGTTTATTAAAATCTAGATCCAGACCCGATCCATATCCGATGGGTCTACAATTTTTAGATCCAAACCCGACCCACGGGGTCTAAATCCGCAGGATCTGGAGCGGGTCCGAGACCCATGATCATCCCTAGACCTTACTGATACATACTCAATTCCCTTAAGAAAACGGACAACAGCTTTATTATCAGCTACTAGACTATACTACCTTCCAAGCAGGGCAATTACTCCGATGATCCAATCCATCGCCCATCTCTCCACTCGTGATGGACCCTCAGTTTGTCAAGAGTCTCGACTGTAGCTTGATGGACACAATTTTTGCAGGAATAATGAATTTTCGAATCCTTTCTCGATCTTCATTCGTTTCTTCATTTGGGTTGAATGGACTGGAGTTTTACCAAAATTTAAGAGACTTAAGAAAACCTAGCACCTTTTACACTAGAATCAAACGATGCGCACGCACAATCCTTACTTACAATATACATTTTATAGCTCGGGTATACAAGAAATGGGGTCAAGAGCAGCAATTGACAACAGCAAAACCAAAACTTTGAGATAAATGATGATAATAAGAAACAAACGCTTTCATTTAATGAATCTCTAAATTGCTTAGTCATGATGTACTTCATTGCTCAAATGTTTTTAATATCTTTTGAACGCTGTATTATAGAAATTAATAACTTTATTTTGATCTAACATGCATACACTTTATTCCAAAAAACTTAAACACCAAGAATTAAGGATCCTAATGTCAAATATAAGAATTTAATGTAATTAAGGAACTAAAGATTGTAAAAGAGACAGATATGAACAGAGATATATACTTAAAACATGACTAGGTATGATGAGTTGATTTAAGCTCAACATGTTTATCATGTTTTTGTGACAATAGATCAGATTAAAAGACGGGACCTTTTTATTTATGTCCCTAACCAATTCTTCACTTTAACTCTCTAGACCCACATTTCTCTTTCATAGGAGAGATTCATTTTTCTATTTGCTCTCCAAAAATTCATGGCAACCGCAAAATTTTTAACTGGAGTCACGCGCCTCCTGGTTTCCTTGGTTTCGTTTGTAATCCTTGAGATGAAGGAGGCAGGATCTCTTTGAAGCAGTTCATCGAGACCAAACATGCTCAAGGACTGCCCGATACTGCTATTGCTCTTCTGATTGAGAAGATCATGAGAGCCAACATTCTTGTGTACTTCCGGACTCTGGAAGCTGGTGAAACTATTGTTGATTCAAGGTTTGTACTATGTATTTCATATTCTCTATTTCTCTTTCTTTATCTCTCTTGCTCTCTCTCTCTCTCTTACTGGCCAATCTTATTTTCTAGGTACATCTTTTAGATCCAAAAGATGAGAAATTTGGTCATGTTTTCTATGGAGACCTCATGCTGGAGTTCCACCCTTTCGCTCTTCGGTCACGTTGTGCAACACGACCTATCATTGAGGGACGGTCAAGGGTGGGTATTAGAGGAGTTGCTCTCATGGCCTTGGAAGCTGCTCTGGGAACATGAGAATTCCCTGTAGATGATGATGAAACGCTGGGGAAGATCTGTGAGAATCTGAAGAAATACATTGAAACTGTTTTTCCGCCGATGGCTCCTTACAAATGACTTTTCAGCCGATCAGGCGGAGGCATCTCCGGAATCTCGGTAAATTTGGACTTTGGTAGCCATGATGTGGTGGGCGTGGAAGTGATATTGTACAGGCCCATATGGTTAATTTGCATTTATTTAGTATTAGGACATATTATTACTATTATTATTATTAATTCGGGATGATTGTAGGATGTTTGTTCATCTGTTCGGGTGTTTTGGATGTTTGGATATCTTTATCTTAGAGCATTGGTAGTGGGGGTGGGAAATGGATGTGGGAAGGGAGTGGATCAGGTTTTGTTGGGGTGGGTGGGAGGGGGAGGAAAAAGGGAGAGGGGTGTGGCCTTTCTCACCTCACTATTTGGACTGACATGCGGGCTATACCCATGTGGTTCTTGGGTTGTTTGTTATTTTTTATCCGATTTTGTAGCCCAAGTGGATTTGAATTTTCTTACCTTCCTTTCCATTTTCCCTAGACCAACGGCTCTTTTGTGTTTTTAAATTTTTTAAAAACTGAATGGACACATATAGGCTCACGATTGGGCCATGTGTCCGACGGTAAAAAAATTTGAAAAAATTGGCAACAACCATATTTCAAATTCTGACCTATTTACACTTTTTTTACAATTTCACTCTCATTTCTAACTCTATAAATACCTCCAAACATTCTCTAAACACCACACAACTCTCATTTCCAAATCTCATATTCTCATTTCCTCACCATCCTTTGCTCCATTACAAAAAAATTCCCATGGATCCAAACAAAGTTACAAATCAAAGGGATGTTGTTAATTTAAACCTTTTGAATGAAAATATTCATCAATATGCTCCATAGTTGGAATTTTCTCCAACCTCTTATAACATTGTTCCTTCTCCCTGCCCTCACTACATGCAATCTCTCTACATCACATGTACCAAAATCAAATCTCGTCGCCCCAATTTTCATTTGCTCCAATGCCTTCTTCACAAAACCAAACATTAATTCCGCCATCACAAATTCTAAATCCTTGTTTGCAAGGATACTTACGGGTTTCGTGTTCAGCCTCCATTATCACAGAGAGCGTCATGCTAATTTGGCAACTTATGGAAGAAATTGGAGGGAAATACGCGATAGAAATTTGCATAATCGCTTGAAGCACAACCTAACGCAACATGTTGCTCTCCATTTCGCAAGAGTACCAGATAACGGTGGCAATGATAGAGAAAATGAAGCTATCTAGGTCGGCAAAGGCTGATTTTCATTTGAAATTTTAATAATTGATCAGACTAGATCAATATTTTAGTTTGAAGTTTTAATAATTGGTCAGACTAGATCAATATTTTAGTTTGAAGTTTTAATAATTGGTCAGACTAGATTAATATTTGTAATCTATTGTATAATCAATCAATGGAATGTCTGAAATTTTTAATTACATTTTTTTATTTGAGCAACATATATTAAACATTTTAAGAAAATAAATTAATATCATTTTAAAAATTATTATTTTCACATAAAATGTATTTAAATCAAATGATTAATATTAGAATTGATGAGTAGGATAGAGAAAATCAAGTGGGGTATATGAATAGTACAAATAGGGTGTGTGATGGAGAATGAATAGTATAGCAGTAGGGGTTAGTGGTGTGTGAATGAGTTGGAATAAAGAGAAATATTTTTTAAAGTGAAAAAAGGGGTGTGAGTTGGGGGAATGGAGTATGATGGTTGGAAGTCCTCTTAGGCTTGTCAAACCTAAGAACCTCGATTATCATTAAAATATGATATTATTATTATAGGCTCTGTTTTTAATTTTTAAATTTCTTAGTATTCAGATTATATGTCCTTCAATTTGGTTTATTTTTTTGCCTGAAAATAGAATATGAGTGATTAAATGTTCTCGATCTAACTACTCTCTTCTCAAATTAATGAGAGGAAACAAAAGTACAGAAAAAGTGACAAAATTACAAAAATGTAAATTAGATAAATAAACATTTAATACCACAGATAAATTGTCAGGCAAGTGATTTGGGGGCGGGAAAGCGTGTCTTCACAGATAAATTTTTCATATGTCAATGACAAAATATTAACATATCTTTCAAATTTATTGACGAGACTTTTGATGTGCCCATCCCCTTTGCAACAGATAGTACTAGGCCATGTCCGGCTGTTAATTTAATGCATGTCCCATTTCCTCTTTCTTTTTCTAGTCAAGGTTAAAATTTGACTAAAGTATATTGAATTTCTTTGTCACAATATTGGTCATAGTAATGAGATGGTCAATATTGGTCCATGTGACAAGGAAATCGACAAGAGTATAGTATAGTATGGAGTCTGATCCCATTTATTGAGTTTGGTGAATGTTATTGTGATCATCAAAAACAAACTTTTGCTTGCTGGGACTTCCATATTTCACATGCCTCTGCAGTATATAGGTTTTCAAAATGACATCATTTTGTGCTCTTTTTCAACAAACCATCCTTCACTCCTTCAATTAAATTTAAGTATTACATTTAGTTCTGCTAAATAGAATTTCTATTATTAATTAGTTACTCCTAATTTAATGTGTAAAATTATTCTTTTCATCTCAATTCATCAATTCAATCACATTATATGTTTAATTAATTGATTTGAACCGATCCATAAAAACAACCTTAAGAGAATATAGGGATTAATATTCACTCCAATTAGGATATAGTTTACTTTTTAGGAAACTTGTAAACATACAAAAGTTTTAAACAATACTTATAATAGAGAGTAGGGCTGGCAAACGTGTAAAAGGGTAAAATACGAGTTGGGTAAAATGGGTAATATGAAAATATGAGCATGACCCTTATTTACCCGTTTAAAAACGGGTAAAAACGGGTCGGGTAAAATAAGGGTATGACTAGTGCTATCAGTTCTGATCCGAACCGAATCAACCGACCGAACCGAATAGTACCGAATCGATCCGAACCGAATTCAATCTGAGAAAAATTTATCCGAGACTGAAACCGACCCGAACCGAATTAACCCGAAAACGGATTTGATTCGAGAATCTTGATCCGAACCCGACCGATAACCGAATTTGCTCGCACCGCACCTGATTTGCACCGACCCAAAATCAATAGAAACCAAACTAAAATCCTTAATAGTAAGTCAAAAAAGGATTGATCTTTGATTAGATAAAACTCAATTTAGTTGTTGTCTATAAAAAGTCATATAAGTGCTATTACTTGTAGAAAGTTAAGTGAGATTGATCATTTGATTAGTTAAACTCAACTTAGTTACTCTATATGCATACTTATGAAAACTAATACCAAAATTAATCTACCAAAATTTCAAAATTAATACCATCCAACTCATTTTGAAACCAAATCCGAATAGAACCGATCAACATGTGACCGAAACCGAAATGATCTGAACCCGAATTGATCCGATTAAACTTGAGCCGATAGTAATCCGACCCAAACTTATATTAACCGACAAAATAAAATTTTACCGACCCAACCGAACCATTTTGATCTGAAACCGATTCAGCCGAACCGACCGAATTGATACCACTAGGTATGACCCGTTTTTTACCCGTTTAAAACGGGTAAAATACGGGTCGGGTATAACTCGATGGTAAAACGGGTAAAGGTTATATCAAAACGGGTAAATCCACGGGTTAGACCCGTATTTTATCTGACCCGTATTTTAATTACCCATTTATACAAATACCCGTTTTATATGTATTCGTATTTTACCCGTAGGCCGTATCCATATGGATAAAAACTAAATTACTCGTTTTACTCACAAGTAACGGATAAAAATTGACAGGCCTAATCGAGAGTGTAGCGATGTATAACCTACTTCAAGGGGTCATGTAGATCTCTAGAGTTATAATAAAATATTTCTGAGAATTCAAAATTATAGTAAAATTTATTAAAAATTTACTCAAGATTACGACATTTTTTTTGATGGAATACGATACCTATTATTACACAATAGAACAAGGTGTTTACTATATGCAGGTCCAGTTTACTTCTGCAGGTCCAATAAAAGTGGAAAAATACCACAATTACCCTTCATTTATTTATTAGTTTTTACAAATATATTTCTAAAACCCTAACCTTGAATGCATAAACCCATCTATGTAATGATTTAACGCGTGTCCAAATTATAAATTATTTTTTCATGAATTATAATACATATTTAAAAGGGATATTATCGTCATTTCAAATTTAATTTGGACCTGCATAAGTAAAGTGGACCTGCATTTAGAACCACCCTAGAGCAAATATTACATCTAAGGCCATTAGCCAGTCTGTGCTCATTTTCTACTGAGCTTCTTTCTACTATTATAAAAGATACATTATTAAAGGCTATTTTAATACTTCTAATATCAGATATCAACCTCTAACCTCCCATGGTGGCTCCAACTTTGATTCCATGAGCAAATCTACCAGAACTGATGAGTCAGTATGGACCTCCAAATCTGAAATTTGCATTGTAACTGCAAGGAGCAACCCCTTATAGCATGCCATTGCCTCACACTGTAGGGGTGAGAAAGCCTGAAAATGGCAATGCTGCTCTATCCCTGGATGATCTGACCCTTTGTACTGAATACTCCACGCTGAAGATCCATGCTTGGTTTTATCCCAAAAAGCACCATCTACTCTTAGAATGTCCAACTCCTGCACTTGCCTTATATCCCTCTCCTTACCTGCATCCAAATTATTGCTAAGATGCATTTGTCTTTGTGATTCTGGAAATTCTTCTGATTCATTTCTGCAACATCTGACAATATGCCTGTAATCTATTAGGCTTTGCTCTATCACTCTACAAACCTCTTGTGAGTGCCCTCTAAACACTTCATCATTTCTTGCCTTCCATATATTCCAGTTATAGCAGCAAATAAGTAACTTAATATCCTCATCTGGAGCTTGCTTCATGATTTTCCAGAACCAATTGGAGAAAGTTGTCTCTTCACCTGTTTCCAGATTCAGTCCCAGGATGGATGCTCTCCACATTCTTTTAGATTGCTCACAATAGAGGAATAAATGTTCAGTATCTTCCACTCTTGAACTAGTACATCTCCTGCAATCTTTATCCTCTATAATCTCTCTTCTATTGAGATTCTGTGCTGTTGGTAAACAGTTTGTAAGTGCTCTCCAAATACACACCAATATCTTCATTGGCACTTTCAGTTTCCAAAAGAGTTTCCATTCTGGCCTTACATGATTTGATGATGTAGCTTCACACTCCTCCACACCATCCTGACATCTGTATCCAGTTTTCACTGAATAATGCCCCTGCTTTGTATATGGCCATATTATCTTGTCCTCTGTGTACCCAAATTTGGGAACATATATCCTTAGTATTTTATGGATTTCTGAATCCTGAAAAACCTCTCTTAGCTTCATAATATTCCAGTTCCTACTGGAATCCAGAAATTCTGCAACTTTCTTTTCTCCCAAATTTATGTGTGTCTCAGGTGTAACCTTGAGTTCTTCACCATCCAGGTTCCACTTGTACAGAATGTCCACCTTAGATCCATCACCTATAACCCACTTCCACTTCCTTTTGATGAAATCCCTTTCCCACAAAATACTCTTCCATCCCAATGAATCTGACTGTTTTGCCTTTACCTGTGTGAATGGGACATTCTTAAAATATTTTTTCTTTAAAACCTTGACCATCAAGAAATCTTTGCCTTGCAAAATATTCCAGGCATGCTTTGAAACTAAAGCCAAATTTATCTGTGCTGCTGATCTTAGCCCTAGCCCTCCTTTGTCCTTTGACTTGCACAACTTTTTCCATGATAGCCAATGCACTCCTTTGTCTTTTGCATCTCCCTTCCATATAAACCTAGCAATAATTTTATCAATCTCATCCAACACACTTTTAGGTAGTCTGAAAATTCTCATTGGATATACAGGTAAAGAAGCCAACACATGCTTTGCCATATTAATCCTTCCTGCCAGACTCAAGAACCTTGTTTTCCAGGAATCAAATTTAGATCTCATTTTAACCATAATCTCCTTATACATTTGGCACTTATTTCTTGTGAAATCTATAGCCATTCCTAGATACTTACTCCCTATTTCTTCTCCATGTATATTTAAAGTGCATTTCAAATATTGTTTCATGTAAGGATCAGTATTTGGACTCACCATAACTCCTGATTTCTCAAAATTTATTCTCTGGCCTGAATATGTTGCAAATAAGTCCATTACTCTTGCCCTCTTATTAATAACCTCAGTCTTACATTCCAAGAACAACAAACAATCATCAGCATACATGAGGTGGGAAATTGATGGGACTCCTCTACCTGGACTATAGCCACACATTTTTGCAGATATTAGTGTTGAGTGTATCATGGCAGATAAGTATTGCTGGCTTAACAAAAACAATAAGGGTGACAGAGGACATCCCTGCCTCAATCCTCTTACAGGATAAAAGAAATCTGAATTCTGACCATTCACCCTTAGTGTCATGGAAACAGAAGTTACACACTTATGTGTTAACTGGATCCATGCCTCTGGAAGCCCTATATATGTCAATGCACTAAATTAAAAAGTCCAAGACACTCTGTCATATGCCTTACTCATATCTAGTTTCACAGCAGCAACTCCAGTTTTTCCTTTTTTCCTTTTTAAGAAGTGCACCATTTTCTGAGCTAATAGAACATTTTCTACAATATTTCTATCTTTTATGAAGCCAGACTGTGCCTTATCAATCAAGCTACCCATTACTTTAGCTAACCTGAGGGCCAGGATTTTAGCAATTATTTTATATTTCACATTGCACAGGGAAATAGGTCTGAAATCCTCAGGTCTAATAGCTTGCTTCTTTTTAGGTATCAGGATAATCATAGTTTGATTCCATTCTCTTGGCAATTCACTTCCATTAAGTATATGTAATATGTTATGTGATACCTGATTACCTACTATGTCCCAATGTGTCTTGTAAAATCCAGCAGGCAGACCATCCAAACCAGGAGCTTTCCATGCCTTCATCATCTTAATTGCTTCATCCACTTCCTTTCTCATGAATGGCCTCATCAACTCTTGTTTCTGTGCCTCATCCAATCTTAATGGATTTTCTTCCATGAACTGATCCATTGTGATTTCAGGCACTGGCTGTACTGGATATGAGCTAGGCTTCACATATAAATTATGAAAATGTGTCTGTAGAATCTGTATGATATCTGCAAGACTCCATTGACATCCCTTAGCTCTGTAATTTGGATAATTGCTTGTCTCCTTGTAGCCCATTTATGGAAGAATGATGTGTTTCTGTCCCCATTTTTACTCCAATCAACCCTAGATCTTTGTTGCCAGTAATCATTTTGCATCTCCATCAAATTCTCAATATGAATTTTACAATTTCTCTGTTGTAACTGGATCTCTCTGGTAGGCACAGATGCCTGTAAGTGTCCCAACTTTACCATGCTTTCCTTAATCTGGTTTTCTAAATTTCCATAACTTCTTCTACTCTAGTTAGCTAAATGCAATATGACACATTCCAGAGTTTTTGTCAATCTGTCAGTAGACATTGGTTCACTTGCTCCCTGATGCTGTTCTCATATCCTCCTAATTATCTGGTTTGGTATGTCACTATGAATCCAAAATGACTCATACTTGCTCCAATGTTTACCTTTAACCTTTCTGGAAATTAGATCCAGAAGAACATGGCTGTGGTCTGATGCAATAATAGGTAGATTTATAACTTTACACTTAGGAAAATACTCACACCATTTCTTATTTACAAAAGCCCTATCTAACCTCTCTGCTATATAATCATTATAGTGCCTGTCATTAGACCATGCAAACCATACCCCTTCATTTTTAACTTCGTCCATACCAAAATCCATTAATAAAGACTGCAATTTCAAACTTGATTGGGAAGGCTTAAATGGTAACCCTCCCAATTTATCACCTGGTGATATAATTTGATTAAAATCCCCTAACAACACCACGGGATAATCTGAACTAGGCATCAAGCCCTTAATCTCTTCCCAAACTTTTTCCCTAGCATCTATTACAGGTGAGCCATAAACAAAACACTGAAACCAACTACTAGATGAACTCCCTACACACCTAGTCATGACATAATTACTACTATAGGCTAATATATCAACCTGTACTAGAGATGACCAAAATATAGAGATACCCCCTGCTAAACCTGAAGCCTCATGATGCCAACCTTTCTAGAATCTAGTAGTCTGCTGCCACTTCTCCATTTCTGATGCTGATGACTTAGTCTCAAACAAACACATAATCTGGGGATTGAAATCTTTCAGCAACTGATTTAGCCTTTGTCTAGTAGGGGTGTTTTTAATACCCCTACAATTCCACACTAAGGACCTCATGGCCCTTGGTGCAGTTGTTTTGGGACAACTGCACTGAAACCCTCAGACAATTCTTCTTCCTCTCTTCCTGCTCTTCTCACCCATTCTGAACCTTGCACATGGTCATGCTTACTCTCTACTAGCTTCAGCTTCTTAACTTCCATACCTTGCCTCTCCCATTCCATAACCAGCAGAGTGTTAAGCCTTGTTCTTCTTCCTCCTTTCTCTTCCTCTTCAAATCCCTTCTTCCTCCCACATTATGCTCCTGACTTCTACCATTTTCAGATCTTGAACTCTCAGACCTTGAACTTTCTCTTCCATCCATTGTCTGCAGTCCTTTTCCCAAGCCTTGACCTCTTAATTTCTCCTGTCTCCAATCCATCCATACAAATGTCTTCTTCAACTTCTCTGAGATTTCATCTTTACTTCCTGAATTCCCTTATTCCATTACCTTGCAAGCCATCTGTAATTGAGTCTTTCTTTGCACTTTCTTTCTCCTAGTGAATACTTTAGTAATTGATGTTCTTCTTGCCTTTAGCCACTTCTCTGTCTCCCTGTCATCCTGAAGTGCTTCCATCCTTCTACTCTTACCCCTATGTCTTCTCTCATTGATGTAAGCCGGACACCAACACTTCGACGACAAACCAGGCTCTCGAACTGATCTGCAAGACAAAGGCCCCGGGTGTCCCGGGGGTAGACACTCCGACGCTCAAGTCAGTATATTTGCTTAAGGCGTAAAGTATAAAGTATAAGATTAGATGGAGAGGTCTACCGAACCTTTAGGGTATTTATATGGCTACAATTCATAGATCACCAAGATATGTATTTATGGTATGAATACAACTCTTATTGGAATAGTAGTTGTATTACCATGTATAATAGAAGTATATTTCAGACATGGTTGTGTTACCATGTTTAGGATGGCTGTATTACCATCTTTGAGAGGATGTATATTCTTTGTAGAACATTCATAATATACGCATTCCTTATAAGGATTAGAATTGATGGACCCGTGGATCCATCCTCCGCGTACCTCGAGCCCATGACCCTTCTCGGGCCCTGGTCCGAGTATGAATGAGGCCCGAATACGAACCATGGACTTATCAGTAGCCCCAAGGTAGATCTTCAGAATATAGAGTGTTTTGTCTCGGAGGTTTGAAGGAGAGGCTTGCTTCTCGAGGGAAAAACAATAACTCGAGGGAGACTAACTCGGGGTGTTAAGCTCGGGATGTCCTTCGGGGATTCTCCTCTCGGGCTTACCCTTCTGAATATCTAACTTCAAGATCTTTCGTATTCCATCAGGACACGTGGATGGTTGAATATGAATCTGCCTTCTTGAATTCTGAAGCGACTGACACGTGGTCTTGATTCATTGTATCTTCTGGCGGTGAGGAGGACCAACCTTCCAATTGCTTGTATCGTTTCGCGAGTCGAGGTAATTACTCCACTTAAATGCATGCTAATTACTGGTTATATAACCAAGTCATTTTTCTTGTGTTTATCATCAATCTTCATCCAAATATTACGCGTATGCGTCTTCAGAAAGTGTTCTTAAAATTTGTCTTCTTTTCTTCATATATATTTACTTCCCCCCATTATCTACATTAATGTTATTGAAGGAGGAGCCCCAGTTACTCGTGAATTGAGTAGCCTGTTCTTAGAGGTTGAATCTGGGAAGTTGATGGAGGTTACCATTGCTACACCGCTGCAGGCGGTAGCTGTAGTGGCAGATGATGGTGTCTTTGGGTCAGGTATGGACCCAAGTGCGGAGCTCCCAGTTGATGAACGGGTTCCGATCGCCGGTGGCGTGGATTATGTCACCAATGTGGTTGATGAAAAGACGCTAAAGTATCTGCGGTCCTACAGGCTATCATATCCTCTTGACGCTGGCTTGAAGTTCGAAGATGAAGAAATCCCAACTAAAAATCTGGTGAGCCCCACTCGAGGGGTACTTTATGGGAGGTTTTTGCAACAGGGGATTAGTTTTCCTTTTCCCCCCTTTATTTCATGAGTTCCTGCAACATCATCGAATGCATCCGAGCCAAATTCACTCCAATGTGGTGGTGTTAATCATGGCTGTGATATCCTGGTGTGTTCGGAGGAACTACGAACCAAGCCAGGATCTATTCAGGAGTCTGTACAAGTTATTCTCTTTTGAAGATCATGAGTACATTACCCTCACCCCGAGGAAGAAGAAACCCATCACGTATCCTGATAACAGTGGTGTGTGGGAGGCCGACCTTTTCACTTTCGACCGAAGCAAGTACGAGGTTCCTGACTTGCATCCCAAGCCCAAGGATGCTATAGCTCGTGACAGGGTTTTTCTCATTCCTGATCACTTAAAGGGCATCGTCAAGGAGCTCCTAAAAGAGGACATTACCCTTCAAAGAGGGGATTTTGTTCTAGGCGCACATGGCTCTGTCTGGCAGTGGCCCAGTATCACTTACTCGTACCTGTTCGATGTTTCTCGCGAAATATACCTCCAGCTTTTTGAAGCCTGATCGGAATTGGGCCCTCCTTGACAAAATCTAGGGAAAAAGGAGAAGGCCAGGAAAGGAGGTCCGAGAAAATCTCCTCGGAATCAGGGTGAATCCTCTCCTAGTCGGTCTTCTTCAGGTAGTTCTTCAAGTCATATACTGTTGTCATATAATATGTTTTTCTTGTGTCATATACTGAGGTTTATCTTTATATATGTATAGCGTCTCCTCCAAGGAAAAAGGCCAAGAAGGGGAAGGCCGCTCTCCATGTCATAGATGAGGAAGCGGAGGAGTCCGAGGAGAGGGAACCGGAGGTTGGGAGGTCCTCAGGTGATGATGATGAATCTGACCTCGAGCTGGTGATCTCCGAAGATGCTTCTCTGAAGAAACTGAAGTACTATCTGAGCTGCCCAAAGGAAGAGAATGGTCAGGCTTCTCGGAGGTCTTCTAAAAAGTATCCCTTCGTTGCTGAGGTAACTATCTTTCATGTTATACTATATAGATTCCTCAGATGCCAGGTTTTAATATGTCTTTGATCTTACAGCTGATGGCGGATCTATCCACGTGATCCGGCACTTGTCTGATTCTGTGATGGAATTACATGTTAAGTGCCGGTCGTTCAGAGCAAAGAAGGAGGAGATGGAAGCTTCCCTCTTGACTATGACAACTAAGTATGTCTCTTCTATTCCTCCTGTTCAGGCTCCATTGGATGTGACTCAACTAGGGGTGAAGCAGCTAGAGGCCGAGAATGGGGACCTGCTGTCGGCGAAGAAGTCTCAGGAGAAAGAGTTGGAGACTTATCGGGATATTGCAGAGGAGCTGTCACAAAATCAAGCCGCGGAGAAGGACCCAGAGGAGCCTAAACGACTCCTGAAGCTTTGGAGTGCCTTCGTTACTTGTAGCCCCGAGTTTCAGAGCCATAGGAAGGAGTATGGAGATTTATTCCATTCCTCTGAGCTCCATGCGATCTTGGGTGGCGTCCTGCAACTATGCCAATTCGAGAAAGAGGTGAAGGTGATGGAGGAAATCTTTTCTCATCCAGATGCTACTGATAAGCTTTCTGCTCTGACTGTTAAACGTTGGATCCCTGGGGCCGAGTTTTTGGATGCATTGGATCCCTCCGAGAAGATAGTAACATCAGGGGATTTATTGAGGCATATTAGAGCCAAGTATCTTGAATTATCTTCTCTTGATGAGGTTATTTCTAGTTCTTCCATTAATAAGGTGGATTAGTCCTGGCATCTCCTCGTCAGCTTCAAAGCCTGAAATCCTTTGCACATGAACCTCGGTCTCATGATTTACTGGAAAGGAGCTCCTGCCAAGCTGAGATACTCCGGGATCAGGTTTTCGCAGTTGTCCATGATGAACACTCTGCATACTTGATGTTGTTGGGCTTCTTCCACGGGCATCTTTTGTCAAGTCTTTTAATGTCACATCATGCAGAAAAGTTGACAATAGCCCATCTCTCAAGTGCCACTCCTGGAAGTTCTAGGAAATCCTATCGGCCATATTCAGAAGTATCATATTCTGATGTAATGTATCAAAATTCGAGGTTTTTCCTCTATGTGCCCTTTTGAGGGACTTTTAGAAGTACCATATTCTGATGTAATAACACCTTTGATATGAACTTTTTAGGTTCGAGGTTTAGCCTCTTATATGCCCTTTTGAGGATCTTTTAGAATTGTCATATTCAGATGTAATAACACCTTTGATATGCACTATTTGTGTTCGAGGTTTTTCCTCTATGTGCCCTTTTGAGGGACTTTTTAGAAGTATCATATTCTGATGTAATAACACCTTTGATATGAACTTTAACTTCTGTTTTTGAGGTTTCTCCTCTTTATGTTGAGATGATTGATATTCGAGCACGTCTGCCCTTTTGGTCTATAGACCTTAATCAAGCACTTTTTGAAGTACTTTATCTCGAACCTATCTTTTTTATTCAAAACGATTGGTATTTGAATATTGGATCCAAACAACTTATAAGTTGACCAATCATATACGTTATAAAGTATATTGTTTTGAATAGCAATCAATGTTATACTTAAGACAACAATCCTCTTTTTAGAAAAGGAGTTTCAGATTGGTTGTTATAAGGATAAGTATAAAAATATCATGATTTCAATCTAAGTTTATAACTTTAAGAATAGAAGTAAAGTAAATAGTGGGTTTGAGTTTGAGTACCCGTTTGTGCTAGAGCATACTTGTCTCGGACCTTGATGAGGCTCTCGGGCATTCTTGATAACCTCGAACCTTTGTGAGGCTCTCCCTTGAGTTTTTATCTTCCGTGATACTTTCGTAAGTTAATCACGTTCCATCTTCGTGGTATAGGTTCCCCCTTGATGGTTTCCAAGAGGTAGCTTCCCCCTGAATGGGATTCTAGGACTCGATATGGACCTTCTCAGTTCGGGGCTAGCTTCCCTTCCACTTATTTCTTGCTTTTTTCATTTAACCTCATTACAAGGTTTCCTTTAACGAAAGTGGCCAAGCGGACTCTTCTATCATGGTAGCGCTTGACTCTTTCCTTTACCTTGGCCTCGTGGATTGTAGCATTTGCTCTCTTCTCCTCTAAGAGGTCAAGGTCGAGACGAAGATTTTCTTCGTTGGTTGTGCCATCTTCATCATCTGGTTGAGATGTACAGGCAGAGGGGACCCCAATCTCCATGGGGATGACCGCTTCGGACCCATAGACTAAGCTGTAAGGAGTCTCTCCTGTTGCTGTGGCTAGTGTGGTTCTATGGGTCTAGATCACACTTGGTAGTTCTTTGATCCAGTTTCTTTTAGCTCCTTTGAGGCGCTTCTTGATGCCGCTTACCAAGGTTTGGTTTGTAACCTCTACTTGGCCATTAGCTTCTGGATGGCATACATGTATGCCGTACTCTTTACACCATTTCTTGAAGGGGTCTTTTGCAAATTGTGCTCCATTATCGGTTACTATGTATCTCGGGATGCCATAGCGACACACGATATTCTTCCAGCAAAAGTTGATAATTGTCTTGCCAGTTATGTTGGTCAAGGCTTCAGCTTCCACCCACTTTGAGAAATAATCTATGGCTACAATGAGGTACTTGAAGTTACCAGGGGCCGTAGGAAAAGGTCCGATAAGATCTATGCCCCATCGGACAAATGGCCAGAATTCTTGGATGGTAATCATATTCTCCTATGGCACGTGGATCATCTTAGCAAATCTTTGATATTGGTAACAAGAACCTATATATCTTTTGGCGTTTTGAAGCATCATAGGCCAGAAATAACCCATTTGTAGGAGCTTTCGGGTGATGGTGCGCGCGCCTTAGTGGCTACCGCAAACTCCTTTACGTGCTTCTTGTACTAAGTGTTCGGCATCGGAAGGCCCAACATACTTGAGTAAAGGCTGGAGGTATCTTTCCTGTATAGGATGCTGTCGTGGATGATATATTTCGGAGCTTTAACTCGGACCTTCCGTGTCAGGTGCTTATCCTTGGGAAGGGTACTCGTTTGGTGGTATTCAATGTAGGGGTTCATCCATGTGTCTGAGATGTCAACAACCATGATGCTATTCTCTTCGTAACTTCTCTTCGCCAGGGTTTCCATTGGCAATTCTTGAGAAGATCTTATGTTGAGGTCCGAGGAGACAAGTTTGTTAAGTGCATCAGCTTTATGGTTACCTTCTCGGGGGATATGATTCAGCTCATAATGTTGGAATTGATTTAGGAGAGGCTTAACTATCTCGAGGTATTTCCGGGGACCGTACTTTCGAGTTTCGTATTCGCCTTTAACCTGTTGAACCACGATCTGTGAGTCACTGAAGATTTCGAGGTCCTCGACCTCAAGGTCCTTTGCTTCCAGGTCTTTAGCTAGTTTCAGTCCGGTAGTGAGAGCTCCATATTCAGCTTCATTGTTGGTGGCTAGGAAATCGAAATGGAAAACATAAGGGTGGTCCTTTCCCTCAGGGCTGGTCAGTAAAATTTTTAGTACCACCTCCCTCCGAGTTGGAGGATCCATTGACATATAACCACCATCTTCCTCAAAGTAAAACGCCGTAGGTTGTTCGAGATTGGGAATAAGATTTCCTAGGATAGTGTTGTCGGGCGAAATGTTACTCACTTTTCTGGCGTGACAGATAGCCGTGATCATGCAGGAACGCGTCACTCCTTGATCTCCTTTGATTGAAGCTATTCCTTGCGGTGTCGGAAATTTTAACAGCAGATGATAGGGAGACCATATGGCTTTAGCTTGGCACATCCAAGCTCTGCCAAGGATAATGTTGAAGGGTGTGACGGTGTCAACTACCACAAATGTGCAGTAAAGTGTTAGGCTCTTTATCCCATCTGCTACTATAACAGGGAGTGTAATCTCCCCGAGAGGTATTACGGGATTTCCAGTGAACCCCGAGATCGGACCAGTAGGTTTGAGGTCGTCCTTGGTAAATCCTAGTTCATGGAAGCAATATTGGAACATTACTTCTACTCCACTCCCGTCGTCTATGAAGACTCTTTTCACCAGAGAATCTTGTATGGTTGCTGAGATGATGAGAGGGCCAGAGTGAGGCACCTAGTTTGGCGCGGCCTCCGCGTCCGAGAAGGTCATAGTTTCCTCGGGGCGGAGCCTTTTGTTGACTGGCTCAGTGTGGGGTATGGCCCGCACACTATCCTTCAGCTTGGTCAAGGAAATTGCTTCTCCTGTATAACCATTGATACCGTTGATGGCTCGATTGGCTCCATTAGGCGGTGGGGAAGGGGGATCCTGAGGATTGTTACCTCCGCCACTGTGGTTGTTATTGTTGTTATGGGAGCCATCCTTCTTCTTCAGAGTGTTATTTCTTACGATCATTCGATATAGGTTTATCAGGAGGATTTCATCTCGATCATAGCGTCTCGTGGCGAGATCCATGTATCTATGATAATGTTCTATCACAGATTCTCCTTCCTGTTGTCTATCTTCAAGAATTTGTCGATCCCTTTGTGCTCTGCCTTCCGGAGAAAAGATCGAGTCGAGTCTATCATACCCCAACCCACTTTCCCTCGGGGGAGTGTCCGAGACAAGATTGATCTGGGGTGGATCGGAGCCCTGCGGGCCGTGTTGTATGGTTTGGTTCAGGGTTCCCCTGAGACGTCTTTGTCTAGCGTCCTCCTGCTGCCCTTCTACAAGGATTTGCCGATCCCTTTGCGCTCGTTCTTCTGGAGAAAAGATCGAATCAGGATCACTATACCCCAACCTATTTTCCGTATCCAGGCCGTCTGAATTGACGTCTGCGCTATCATTCACGTCGGTTTGGATGGAAATCCTTTGTCGTGAGTTTGATACTTCAGATCCAACAGGGTTTGTTCTAGAAGGTGGGGTTCTGGATGTAGTAGGATTGGAGCCAGATGCTGGTATCCCAGATACGATGGGATTTGATCCAGGAGGTGTTTTGGATATACCCGGATTTGGACTAGAGATTGGTGCTCCTATTATAAAAGGATTTGGACCGATGGGTATCGGAACGTTGAAGTTTCTGGCACCCACGGACCACGGTAGAGCTTGGTGGTGATTCCAAAGTAAAGTGCGTACGAGACCCTACAGGTCGACCACGTCCTTGACCGTGTCCGCGTCCTTGAGGTGGCATTCCTAATGCAGCAGGATTTTGACTGGATGAGTTTGGAACGTTGGAGTTTCATGCCCCCACGGTAGAGCCTGACGGCGGTTCAGAAGTGGAGCGCGTACGAGATCCTCCGGGTCGACCGCATCTTCGTCCTCGTCCTTGGGGGGATTTCCCTGCTTCTGGATTCTCCTCCGGGTTTTGCCCTAGTATTCGGGCGCTTTGTTTGGGTTGCTCAGCGTCAGACATGCTGTTGGAGAATTTTTTCTTCAGGTGCGTTAGACCAGATCAGAGACAAGGTTCGGCGACGTCGTCAATGAGTGTGAGAGGTCCCACCGGACATGCCAAATTGATGTATGCCGGACACCAACACTTTGACGACGAACCAGGCTCTCGAACTGATCTGCAAGACAAAGGCCCCGGGTGTCCCGGGGGTAGACACTTCGACGCTCAAGACAGTATATTTGCTTAAGGCGTAAAGTATAAAGTATAAGATTAGATGGAGAGGTCTACCAAACCTTTAGAGTATTTATATGGCTACAATCCGTAGATCACCAAGATATGTATTTATGGTATGAATACAACTATTATGGGAATAGTAGTTGTATTACCATGTATAAAAGAAGTATATTTCAGACATGGTTGTGTTACCATGTTTAGGATTGCTGTATTATCATCTTTGAGAGTATGTATATTCTATGTAAAACATTCATAATATACGCATTCCTTATAAGGATTAGGATTGATGGACCCGTGGATCCATCCTCCGCGTACCTCGAGCCCATGACCCTTCTCGGGCCCTGGTTCGAGTATGAATGAGGCCCGAATACGAACCATGGACTTAACTCATAAACAATATCTCCTTTCTCAGCTGCATTTAAATTGATGACGGGTTTCTTAATCCTTTGTAACTCCAGGACTGCCTCCTTAATAGTTCCTTGTAAATCAAATGCTGCCACCTGACTGTCCTGATCTTGAATGATATCCACAGTAGTTGTAAACATCTGGCCTTCACCCCTTTCAATTACTGTAAGCTCACCTTCAAGCACTACTCCTTGGATACCATCTCTGCTCAGTTCCTCTTGTTGTAACATTTCCATATCCTGATCCTCCCTACCTGCCTGTATGTTCTGAATCTGAATGGTGCTACTTCCCATCTGTTGAGTGTCTTCAAGTTCTGACCCATCATGCCTTTGCTCCATAACTCCACTTCCCACTTCATGAATTCCATTCCCATACACTCATTCTGGCAACTCAGGCTGAAGACTAGGTGGTTCTTCAGGTATGTGTTGGTTCCGTGGCTGTCAGTTCTCTTATCCTTGTCCCATTCCTGGCTCTGATTGAGCATTCTGGTCATTGTCACCATCCCCTTCCATCATGTTAACATCTTGTTGTACCTTTATTCCCAAATCATAATCTGTGTCCACCTCATAAAAAAATCCATCCTTTATCATTGTCTCATGCACTGTGGTAAAGTAGGGTGCCTGTAACTCCATGAAACCAGCTGGAAAAGTGGTATTCCTTTTGTGAGGTCTATGTCCATGGGCTCTGATTGAATCTGGGTACAGCTTCTTAGTAGCATCAAAGATAATTTGTGTTCCATGCCTCTCATTATGCTGCTGGAATTTGACTCTTAAGAACTGAGACAGCTCCACATTATCTTGTATAGGACAGATTGTAAAGGAATGACCAATCCTTCCACATCTCCTACAGAATTTATGCACTCTTTCATACCTACATGACAACCAATATCTCCTTCCATCTGGCATGTCTATATAGAATCCCGGTATTAGTGGATTATCTGGATTTACCAAGATCCTAGCTCTTATGTGTCTTATATCCTTCACAGGTATGTAATACAGGTCAAGATCTACCACCTGCCCAATATAGTTCACCAACTTTCTAGCAATCTCAGGAAAGAAAAATTTGGAAGACAATCCATATATTCTCATAGCAACCAAAATCTTTATCACTCTTATCCTACTCAACGGTATCATAGGATCCCACCTTCTAATAGCTAACATCCCCCCACTAATAGCATAAGGTGAATTATGTATTGCAGCTAACATTGCCTCCTTGGAAGGCAGCTTTATTACGAAAAACTTACCTTCCCAATGCTGAATGAGAACATCCGTACCCCAATGAGTCTCCAAGAAATTCTGAATCCGTGGCCTTCTGAACACCCCGTAGTCATGCCAGTATGCAATGACACTGTTTTCTTCATGCTGAACTGATTCCTGAAGATCCTCCATTGTCAGCTGCATCACTCCCCCAACTCTCTGATGTTGAAAAGTACCCTGAACTACATCAGCATCATATCCTGCTTCCGTTCTTTCCTCTGAAAATTCCGAACCCTGTGCAGTATGAGCTGATACAGAGCTCAAATCTGAAATGTGTCCATCCATTTTTCTATTCTCTCTTTTGTTCTGGTAACTGTGTTCTGTTCTACTTCCCACCTTATGTCTCTCCTTCCATCTATTTATAGTACCAGCCTCAAACATGGTTGTTTACTGTAAAGTTCCTATTTTTATATTATAATTCCACCATACCATCCCAAAATCTTAGTTTTCTTGCTAAGGTATGCAAACAGTCTTACCACCATCCTGTACTATATCGCCTTTCCCCTTCCCCTATCAGATTACACACAGCTCGCCTAACTTTACCAAAACCCCAACTTTTCTCTTCTACTCTTCAGTATAATGATTACACTTCTACTTCAAATCAGAATATAATAAAAAGGATTACTAACCCAAATCGTAGCCACTGATGAAACTTGATCCAACGCTAATCTCTGAAACTTCTGAATCCGGATGGTTGCCCTTATCGTGTTTCACATGCAAAGGCAATCTTGGCCAAACCCACTACTCGATTTCCTTGAATTCGATGTTACTACGTGCCAAATCTGGAAGATGCTCTCTTTTTCGTGTATTTTCTAGAGAGAGAGAAACACTTTTCGCATCATTAATCGGGTCTAAGATTACGACATGGTTTTGCTCAAATATGTTATTATTTCTAGTCATCTGCTAATTATTTAGCCTATTCGAAGATTTATAAGGCAGCTGTGTGTCTCTCTTTCTATTTTTTATCCATTTGTAATTTCTAAGATCAGTGTGACAAACTTTAACAATACTATGCATATTGAATCGGGTACGTATTACCATGATCTCTTACAATCGGGTGGCGTTTTTTAGTCGTGAGATTGTGAAGTAATAAAACGGACAATATTTTGAAGGTGTCACTAGTAGAAACAAGGCGGAACACGGCGCCTAAAAACCGCGGTTCCGCGTGAAAATAAGGGAACTGCCGTGCAAGCCATCCGGCTAAGTTTCCGAACTCGGAAACTTAGCCGGAACTTAATAAACGGCGGTTCCGCGTTACTTTTTAAGAAACCGCCGTTTATTGAGTTCCGACTAAGTTTCCGAACTCGAAAACTTAGTCGGATGACTATTTCTTTCCTTCTCCTTATCCCTCTCCATCTTCTTCTCCTTCTCCCTCTCTCATTCTCCCTATATCCCTCTCCATCTTCTTATTCACCTTCTCCCTCTCCTTCTCCCTCTCCCTCTCCCTATTCTTATTCTCTCTCTCTCTCTCTCTCTCTCTCTCTCTCTCTCCATCTCCATCTCCATCTCCTTCTTCTCCCTCCCTCTCCCTCTCCCTCTCCCTCTCCCTCTCCCTCTCCCTCCCTCTCCCTCCCCTTCTTCTTCTTCTCCTTCTCCTTCTCCCTCTCCCCCTCCCCTCCTTCTTCTAGCAAAATGTTGACTTTAAATTTAATGTGTTCTTCATATGATTTAGGCCGAAAATCAATAGATTAGGATGATAGTTTGTGTTTTTGTGATTTCGGGGTACGATCTAATCGATCCACAAGTACCCATGATTTGGTGATAAAACTGTTTTTATGCTGGTTTTGATTTCGCCTGCCAAATTGGCCGGCGTTTTTTTTTGTTCTATCCGGCTAAGTTTCCGAACTCTTAAACTTAGCCGGACCTATAGACATCCGGATAGATTTACGAATTCGGAAATTTAGGCGGAACAATACACGGCGGTTATGACCGCCATGCAACGGCGCCACCATAGACGGCGGTCAAAACCGCCGTCCTTCCCCAACTAAACCGCCGTGTTCTGCATGGTATTCCACTAGTGTGTTTATAATGATTAAACCTATTCACCTAATATTTATCTGATCGCATCAAAATAAAATATAATATTTTGAAGTATAATCTTCGTTCCTCTCTCTCAACTGGGATTCAATCGATAATATAAATTCGTCTCGCGACAATGTGGCGCCAGAATACCAGATTATTACTTCACAATAAATTCAATACAGATTATTAACCTTGGCTGTTCCATGCACACGTACGCAGTCAAATTTTAGAAACTTTTTGTTACTATCTACAATGTAATTTGTTGAACTATATCTGTACTGATGAAATGTTACTTCGACTAATCCTCATTCTCTATTCATCAATATGTGTAGAGTATCCCATTGAACAATAGCAACTTTTAGAAATTAATTAATAGATATATAAATAGACGATAGTGCAGAGTGGCTGTGGTCAACGATTAGTCAGAAATTGCTATATATTTACAAATTTATTCTGTAAATTTTAGAGCAAGTTGGTCCAACCCGAGCATAGAAATAAATCTGTCGATGTAAGTAGACGATAAATTATTTATAAATATCATGATAAAAAAAGGGACTTTATTATTTGGATATGAATAATAAAGTTTATAGATATTCTATTTAAATCTACATAGGTCATGAACAACGTACGGATATAAGTTTCGCTGTTGCAAATTTAGTCATGCATGTATGGAAACCCAACTAAAGATGAGATTGCATGCAACAAATTAAAATAAATAAATAAAATAACTCGCACTTTTGGTATCCGATATTATTTTTACAGAAAACGTACGTATACGTTCGCGTCGGAGCCAGTGACATGCCGGAGAGATCGTTCCCGGCGTTTTAGATCAGGTCGCTGGTCAACTGTAGGCCTGAACACCACTCGGCTCTTGACACGTGGAAGAAATTGTTGAGAACGAAGATTTGAGTTAATTTCAATAATATAACAAATTAAATAATGCTATAAAGTTAAGGATTTGAGTTAATTTTAACGATTTCTTTTTAACTGAAGGATAAACAAATATTGATTCATTTCGTCGGATTCACAGTTCGGATGCAATACATTTAGAATTTTCAGGCAATTTTATATCCAAATCCGGGGGTTAATTATTTTGGTTTTTAGTAAGCTATATATATTTAACCTCTATAATAATATTATTGTCCTTAATTAATCCCTTCAGACACAAGATAAAATATTCAAAGCATGCATGAACGTACAAAATTATAACTAATTAATGACCAAAATGTGACGCGAAGTGTTTTTTCCCCATTTGAATAAGCTACTTTACTATATATATTAAGCAAATAATACAATAATTGGCCATGAATCGACCATTTCTTCCCATTATTTCTACTTTTAAAATGATAAATTGAATTGAATTGAATTGAATTACATTAAATTAAAATTAACGGAAGAAAATAAAGTAATAAAAATAAATGTATCAAAGTAATAGTAACTTTATCAAACAAAAACTCATTGAAACTGAATGGTTGTTGATCGATTGAATTTTCTCCCATTTCTTTCTGGCTCTCATTTGTCATTTTCAGCTTTTTAGAATTACTTGTATCTAATTTATAAGTCAAATAAATCCATTGCACCATGGTGACATTATGTATAAGGTGTCAAATTATTATCGATTTAGCGCAGCTTAATAAAATAAATTAACATGTGAAAACATGGAATCAACACGACTTAGATAAAATTTGGTCAACAACACATAAAATGAATTAAACATAAATAATTCAAAAAAAAAACTAGTTAAATTCAAAATTAGGGGTGACAAACGGATATTCAAGGGTCAAATATGCGCCGGGTAAAATAAATAATTTAGAAATATGATATAATCCATTTTTAACCCATTTTATAATGGGTAAATGGGTTGAATACTAGCTTACTCAGACGGGTCTATAGTACAACTTGTATGGGTTTAAATCAGTGGGTTTACCCATATGGATGATGCTCATTGAATGGTATATGTGATGCTGCCGGCTTGGTCGGTCCGAGTAGTCCCTTGGCCCCTGATCCAATGACCTAGCCCTGCAAGACAGAGCCCCGGAAGGTACACGAGGGTAGACCCTCCGGCGTAATGATGAAAGATGGATCCGGGAGAGAAAAGGGGTAATCACTAGAACAATGAGAAGATACTTACTTGGAATAGTGCTGTCACTACAAGAAAAATCACCTTTAGCAACCAAATTTTACAAAAAGGCCAAGAAAAAGGTTGTAAAATTGCATTTACAATAACAAAATTATGAATGGTAGTAATTGCTCAAATCTAATTACAAGAATAAAATAAAAGGTTGTATCAAAGTGTTGTAAAAGGGTCTTCACATCCTAGTTCATAATTGACTCAACCTTACAACCACATTTTTATTATGTAAATGTATGGAGTGGGGCCTATGGATTATTTAGACTATTTTTTAGGCTGATATGGGTTGATTATTTGGACATTATTGGGCTAATTTTGTTTGGATTCATCTTGCCTTGACTTGGGCCAAGTTTATGGGTTATATTTGTAATATCTTGAATTGGGCTAATTAAATTACATAAACTCTAAATTCACTAAATTAATTTAACTAATCAACAATTTAAAATAACAATAAATAAATTAACTTTAATCTATCAAAGGTTAAATGATAATTGTATGTTCAAACACACTCTCATAAAAATTAAATTTAACTAATTAAACGTGTTTTTCAAATTCATTTCAAAGAAAAAAAAGATACTTCCTTATTTTCTTTATACAGCCATTTAATTAAGTTGAACTAATCAAGTGACATACTGTACTTTTACTTTAAGTTAATTGATTGATTATAACTTATAAATGATGAATTTAACTTGAATTTATATAAGCACAAGTAATTGAATTGGGTTTAATTAGCTAAAGGTCATATTTAAATTGACTTTCTACATATTTACTAAATTATGTTAGTTACTAAGAGGTCAAATTTTACTTGTCTTCCTATGAAAATTAGTAACTAAATTGATTTTAACTAATAGAGGGTCTAATACATTTTGACTTTTTATGAACACTATTAACTTAATTGAATGTACATGATGAGTGGTTAAATATTTCTTGACTTATTATTAATTAACATAGTAACTAATATTAAGTTTAAATAAATCTCACTCAAGTTCTTAGGAACAATGGTAACTTAATTGAATTTTACAAAAACTGTCGAATCTTACTTGAGTTAAGTTACCATTGTTCCTAAGAACTTGAGTGATAATTGAGTTAAACTACCGAAGGTCAAATCTTACTATCCATAAATATTAGCAATTAAATCGAGTTTAACTTATAGATGATCAAATATTACTTGAATTTATATGAACACTAGTAACTTGAATTGATGTATCTAGTGAAAGATCAAATCTTACCCGACTTTCTATACAAATTATTAAACTGAGTTTAATATTACCTAAATTCCAATCACACTAATAAATAAATTGAATTTAGGTAAATTGACTGCCATTAATCAAAAGTCCATTTACTTGACTTTGTATAGAAATTAGCTAAATTAAGTTTAACTAATTATGGTCAAACCTTTCTTGATTTTTTCCTTGAATAACAAGAAGTTAACTTAAATCAAAAGGAAAATTCTATTATTTTTATATACATTACCTGAATTGAGTCTAACTAGTAAAAGTCAGACTTTTAATGATTTTATATGAACATTAAAAACTAAAATGAAATAAATAGCCAACTCTTATTGGCTATTATAATAACTACGACGAGTTTCACTATTCGACCATTGTACTTATTTTGAATTGTCTATAACTACTAACTATAATTGTGGTTCAACTCTACAACTTTATTTATTTTAGGAATTACAACTTTTTTTTTGTCTAGTACTTGTTAGATGTCAATCTTTAATTACTTTTATTTTCACGTAATTTTTTATGTAGTGTAATTGTGTAAATAATAATAACTATTACATTGTTATTATTATTATACAATAACTAAATTTAGTATAGACAATAAACTTTTGAAGATATAAGTGATAAAGACTTATAATTTATAAATTTAGTGATTACCATTGTTTATATATATTTGTACATGATATGTTGTGCACTTTTTGAGTAATTAAATATATTAAGCTATAATGAGTTGTGTTTAATTATATATAATAATAATATATGATTTATTAATATGTGTATCAAGTACATAGATTATACTGTAAAATAATTTGTTAAATAAAAATAATTCAATTGTATTTGTAATAATAAAGTAAGTGTTAATTGAAAATAAAAAATTATCATAAATATGTATTATTTTAATTTGATCTGAACCGTCGATTGGTTTCTTCAAGTAAATCTCAACCGTTCCATGTTTCTTGTATATATAAAAGCAAAGGAAAAGAATCTAAACCGCTAAACCCTCGAATGTTCTTCCGATCGTTCCCTTCTTCACTGAACCATCGCCGCCCCACCACTCTTAGTACCTCGGTGGGGACCTCCGGGTCGAGCCCAGTTACTCGCCCTCCGGTGATACTCTCCTTGTTGATCCCGTCGTCCCTGAAACGGATCGGGTCGGAGAGCTGCAGAGCTCCCGGGGCGTACAGGAAAGGGCTCCCGGGGCTCATGCTTTCATTCCTGCTGATCAAAACTGCTATGTTCATGGTGTCCATGTTCCTGAACAACTGGCCGAAGAATTCGATGAATTGCTTTGCTGCTGGAGTGCTTGGGAGGTTCGCGTTTCAGCCGCTCAAGGAGAATCCGCTTGTTGGACCTTCATCTACTACGTAAGCTTGCTTATCTCTACCTGCGTTTTTAGCTTTGAATGGATCCGTCCTCACCTTGAATTGATTTATTCTATGTGGTTTGTTGTTGTAAGCATGGTTTGATAATCGAGATAGCTTTGAATTGATTGATTCTCTGTGGTTTGTTGTTGTAAGCGTGGTTTGATTATAGGAAGTTCATTGATTGGTAATTGATTCTGATTTAGGGATTTAGGGGTTCTTGGCCAAGGCTCACTGGTTGTGTGTGGGGAGCTTCTGCCAGACTTTCACGGCTAAAGTCGTCGACTTTGACACCGGAAAAGCGCTGCCCAGGGTATCTTAGGTAGGATTGCATAAGTGGTCTAATTTATGAAATGTTGTGAAAGTTTGTAATTCAGACTGGTATTGTTTTATGTTCAGTAGTTTGTAGGACTTGATTAAGCGAATGGGGCTTGCTGAAATTTCCCATGGAAAACCTTCTGCTAAAGAGCAAATTGTATACCAGGTATAAGCTGTTGAACCTTACTAAGTTCAAACATAGACATGCGCATAACAGAATATCATTTACTACTGACAAATATTTTTCTATGAACACAAATTGCAGGTAACTCCAGCAGAGCTGGAAGCTGTGCTTTTGAGCCACCCTAAAATTCTAGATGCATCAATTCTACAGTAAGTTTGAAGAATTTGTAACTATCTGTTACCAGGTCACTCCATGTATATAGCTAATATGAACAATTCAATGATGATATTGCAGGCTTGAAGATGAAGGGATTGTGAATGGGTCAGTTATGTTCCCAGATTTTTAGGCCTCAACCTAATTCAGCTTATGCACGTAATAGTTAATGCTTCATTGCTTTCTTTCTTTGTGTGTTTATCTGCTGGCAGCTTATCTGAGGATCAAACACGGTAAAATTTCTAAATTGGTTATCTAATGTGAGATTTTGAATTGATTCTGAAAAACTGTGCTAGTTTTGGTTGTGCTTTTGCATTGTGTTTGTTTTGTTGATTAATGAACTATGTCGAATCAAATGTGATGAGATGTGGTAAATTAAGAAATAATTGTTATGCTCTTATAGATTGAGCTCTCTTTGTGTATTTGCTAAGGTTTTTTGAGGGAAACAAACATGTCCCTTTTCTAATAGTGAATTTGGTTGGATACTTCTCATTAGCTAATTCGCGTGTAGCGAATTTGATGTTGCAATTTATGGCTAATGTATTTTCCTGTTCTTTTGTTGTGATCTTTCAGGTCTTTAAGGAGTTTCATGCTTTTAAGGAGAATGTCAATTGCAAAGATTGAAGAAATGTAATTGGGACTGTGAATATCCGTTACTCTGCAGAATCTAAATGTACGAATTCTGCTGCCGATTACTCTTCAGCCCGGAGTATAAACGTTGCGATTTCTGGTTGCGATTTCGGGACATGGATGGCATACTTAAAAGAAAAGAGGCGGGAGTTCATTTAGATATATAAGAGTATTATGTTGAAACTACTATTGTTTTGTAGTCAAACATTGCCATGACTGTAAATTAGCATTTCTTTGATAAATTATTAATTATTAATTATATTTATTTATGGTCATTGTAGCATTTAAAATATTAAATCTTATTTTATAATTGATATTTGGTAGTTACATTTACAACATAGAATTATATTGTAATTGTGGCCCTTACAATAACTTTGATGGTTGTAAATGAAATGAATGTAAAATTTGAAGTAGTTACTAACAATAAATAAAGTGGTTGTAATAGAAGTTTTTACATCACATTTATATGTTTTTATAATAGAACAATTACAATGACCCACCAAAAGTTGATGTAACATCAATTACAAGAGAGCTTATAACATTCACTTAAGTAATTGTTGTAGAATAACTATTACAACCATATGAAGACCTTTTACTTCCACTTATACTTTTGTTATAGGTGGTTTTTCTTGTAGTGTGTGGAGCACTATTTATACATGCTCCCAATGTGGTCCATGCTTTCTATGGTATTTAGTGTACCTGTCCTTATTCGAGTTGTACAATCCCGGATGCCTCCATATTAACTTACCTCATTATGGGCCGAGCCGGAACTACTGCGGGGTAGTTGGACCTGGGCCTGGTAACACCACTAGCCCCCCAGAAGCCGGTCCTTTCGACCGAGGAGGAAGACTTTGCTTGTCGAGGGCGGAAGGGTTGGCTTTCTGAATTCCAACCTGTCCGACAAAAATGGCACGTGGCCGCGGTTTTCGAGCAACATTAATTAACGTCTGCGCTCCTTTCTCGTTTCTCGAAGGCGGCAATCATTGCTTTTATTCGCCTTTTTCTCTTCTCCTCTTCTATAAATACCCACTCCGTTTTCGTGTCGCTTTCAGATCTTTCCTTTTCTCCCCTTTCGCTTTCATATCTCAGATCTTCTTCTCAGATTTTCCTTCTACCGTCAACTATGGCCTCTACCGACGCGAACGCCAATGTCAACGCTGGTGCCCAGCCTCCATCTCCGATTTCCTATACCCTTGCCAGCACATCGTGCGAGAACTCTCCTCCCCCTCCTGCCGGCCAGAGGCCACCTTCTTCTCTCAGGCCTGTGTATCTATCCCGGTCCGTGAACCCCTCTGGTCCAAGGTTCAGGAGGTCCAAGAATGCCGAGCAGAGGGTTTTGGATGATGCCCGGGCGCGTTCCCTGTCTGCTGATGATTGGACAAAGAAGTGCCTCGGCGGCATGGGTGTTCCGCTGTCGGTCGATGCCCGGCTCGAAGCTGTATCTCCAGATGAATCGATTAAGGATGTTCGGTGCATTCCTCAGATCAACTTTATGTGGGGTCTAAACCTGCTCGTTCCACGTCTTTACTCCAGATTCATGGAGGTTTACATGTGTCTCCTGCCCAGGTTCACCCTAATACAGTGGCAGTGATGATGGGTTTTCTAGTTCAGTGTGCGAGGTTCAAGATTGTTCCCTGCTTCAACCTATGGAAATCCTTCTATCTCTAGATTAAGTGCCCTGGCAAAGAGGAGATATGCTCTGTCCAGGCCCGGCCCGGTGTTCAAGACTTCATAGTGGGCAAGAAAGATTCGGCCAAGAACTGGCAGATGAAAGGGTATACCAAGGTGAATCCGGAGCTTTATGAGGCTCCCGGATGGAACAACAAGATAGTCCCCGAGGTCCGGGAGGCCTTCCTCCCGGACAAGCACCGGGCGAACCATACCCTCCTGTCCTCCCAGCCCTTGAACTTGGAACAATACTGGGTGACCAACAATTCCATCTACCTTTTTCCTAGCGAGATATACCCGGCTGATGTTTTCTGGGTTAGCCGATGGGCTATGACTTGGCCTTTACAAGGTTCAGATTCCGTGTTTTCTTTCTTTTGTGTTGTTCTGCTCGTTATTTATTTTTCAATATATGTTTCTCGCTCTATTTTCTCAGCGCCTACTGTTGCCAACGACCGTGCCGTCCCCATCCCAGAGAAGAAGAAAACAAAGAAAGTCGGGGCTGAGGCGGCCGAGTCAACCAATGGTAAGCATGGCAGTCGGAAGCCAATAATTACAAAGGTCAACACTCCACCAAACACTTCTGACCCTCCCATTGCTTCGGCTGTCAAGCCTCTACTGCCTGACCATAAAGAGCCCGATACCCGGATCCCCGAGGTGGTGGAGGTCGACTCTCCGGTCCATGAGGGCGTCCTAGAGGTGACTCCTGTTGTTCCTGATCCAACTCTCCAGAATGCCCTTCTGAACCCTCTCGGGTCCCGGCCACTATTGGAACCTTTGATTTCCGCTTCGGAAGCGTCGCCGAATCTTACTCGCGATGTTGGGTCTTCCGGTCGTGGAAGGTTTATCTTCCGTCCCTCTTCATCAGCGGATACGAGGTCTCCGGCTGCCAAGTATACCACCCTGTCTGCTCCTTTCATTCCCGTTCCTCCGTCCTACTCAAACAAGCGGAAGTCTGGGGAGGCCATCTGTAAGGATGCTAAAAAGCACCGAGAAAGCGGGTCCCTGACTCTGACGCCGACCGCTGCTAGCGAACATCCTGTCACTTCTTCTAGTCAGCAGGTGGTTATTATTCCCTCTTCCTTTCCTGACTTATCCCCCTTTTCTCTTCTTTTCTTTTTATATTTTTCCACCTTTTTTCGTAGGTCAAACTGTTAAGTTCTGAGTTTGCCAACTCCTCGGAGTTTCAAACTGCCCTCTCATCCTTCCTCTATCATCAGTTGGAGAGGAAAGATGAGGAAATCAAGGCCGAGAGAGAGGTGTCGGCTAGGCTTCAGGAGAAGATAGGCCGTTTGGAAGGGGAACTGGGCGAGGCCAGGGAGTCCGGTTACCAGGATAAGCTGAACTTTGCCGAGGCTGTTGTCGATAAAGTCCTGGCCAGCGGGACCCTTTCCCGTCGCCTAACCGACCTTAACCTCGTTGCAAGCTCGCATCAATGCCACAATACCTATATGGAGATCCGAGGCTGGTTCCCTCCGTCAATCCGTGCTTTGTTCAAGAAGCAGTGGTTCAATCCCAACTCCGAAGCTCAGCAACTGCACCTGCTGGAGGTTCTCCAGAAGAGAGGGATGAAAGGTCTGTCTCCTGTGCTCTGGGAAGCATTGCAGAAGAATCACATGTCTGCTGAAGACGTCCGGAACTGGTCTACGGATGTAGTTCGGCTGCCCGGGACGTTACCTCCAGCTCCTCCCTCCGGATCCGACCTCCTAGAGGACGACAATTTTACCCCATATTGCACAATGTTTGACTTTCACCGGGGACTTTTCGATCCGAAGGATGTTGAAGCCGGGGGCTCTCCATCTCCCGGCCCTAACGCTGCTGCTCACCCGGGTACCGGACCAGTCCAATCTCTAGAGTTGCTGTTCGGTGGCAGTTTCGAAGACGAATCTAAGCCGGACGACAGTGATGATGACGGGGGGAAGGGAGATTCCAACAATGTTCGTTAGGCTATCCTTCTTCTTTTTGTTTTGACTTTCCTTGTATCTTGTCATCCGGTTCTCCGGTTTATTAATGAAGACTTTTCCTTTTTCTACTCGCCCTTTCTTCCGTTCCTTTCTGTCTTTAGTTCTTTGATTTGTTTTTCCCTTTAATACTTCAGCCTCGAGTCTTAACTTTGTTCTTTTTTGTGACTAGGGGCTACCTCTTAATCCTCTCCCCCCCCGGCTCCTTCCCCGAGGCGGACTAGAGTCGGCTGTCCGGGGCTGATGGATCTTTTAGTCGAGGGAGGACTCGGTCCTCTGACATCAGAGTTCCCGGACGCTGATTGTCTACTTACTTGTCTTCTCCAAATCCAAGAGGATTTTGGGTCCCTGCCGAAATGTTATAGATTGGCCTTCGAGAGTATTGGCCAAGATCTAGAGTTTGACCAAATTATGTCGGAGCAGGAGGCCTAACACCATAATTTTCAAGTCCGAATCCAGAAGGAGCTGGACGAGGTGTGGCATGACGTTATCTTATATTACAACAAGTGCATGCGGATGCAAAATCAGACCGAGTTCCGCAGACAAGTTACCGCCCTTGAGACCGAAAATGAGAGGTTGGCCACTAGGAATCGGACCCTGCAGTAGCAACTTGTAATAGTCTATCTGTCCTACCATCTGTTGGGTCTCCGCCAGGAAGAGGTCGACATTCCTGTGCTGACCAACGTTCTTCGGGCAGTCGATGATCTTATTGCTTGGATAGAGAGTTCCGAAAGGTCATCGGAGGTCTGGGCGGCTGCCTATCAGGCGGCTAAGGATTGGAGGAAGAACATTCTAAGTCATAAAATCCTCCCCGAATCTTTGTCGCGCATTCCCCCCCTGAGGACGTCGAGCTGGCCTATGAACGTTATGAGCACGCCCCTCAACTCCTGGATTTAGAAGCTTCCGAGCGACGTCAGGCTACGCTCCGGGCGGTTGCGGCCAGATTCCGCGCCCGATAACCCATCCGGGAAGGGACAACAGGTGCTATTCCACGAACCGGCTCCCCACCTCCTGATGGTTTGCGACCGGCTCGGGACGATCGAAAGGGGAAAAAGAAAGCTATTGGGTCAAGGGGCACCCAGACCAAGCGAAAAGTTCAAAGGCAAACTCCAATCCGAATTGGGAATCCTGCTGCCCCCAACAGGATTCTCGTCCCTGCATCCGATCCGGTGGTTGAGCCGGATGAGGCTCCTGATAACAATCTGGATGCCCCCCAGAACCAGGATGAGGAGCAACAGATGTTGGAGTTGGCCGTCCGGAGGAGTCGGCATGAAACCCGAAGAATCCCCCCCGGCGAGGCCTCCTCCTCCAGGGCCCTAGAATAGAATAGACTTTGCTATTATGTAGTCCTTTTATATCTGTGACAGCTTTGACTTGTGTACAAACATTTTCATTTTATAACAGCTATCTTTAAATTTCAAATTCATGATACGCGCATTCATTAAAATTACCCAAAGGGCATGCCCATATTACAAAAAATCCCTAGGCGTCTAGCACCAGAGGGTCCTTCTATCTGCCCCTCCGTCATCCAACCTTGGGGCTTCTCTACCGGGCATCTGGCGCCCGGATCAGTTCCTACCTAGGCACCTAGTGCCAGAGGCTATCCTACCTAGGCATCTAGTGCCAGAGGCTACTCTATCTAGGCATCTAGTGCTTGAGACTAACCATAGAAACGTCTGAGGTTTGATATGTTCCACCTTCGGGGGACTCCCTTCCCCGTTGGATCCTCTAGCACATAACTCCCGCCCGGGTGGGCTTCTGTCACCCGGTACGGACCTTCCCAGTTGGGTGCTAACTTGCCCTCCTGATCCTGGCGACTCTTGTCGTTTCGCCTCATTACCCTATCTCCTACCTTGAATTGCTCCTTCCTTACCCTCTTGTCGTGATACTTCTTCACCTTTTCCTTGACTTTAGCCTCATGCAGGGCCGCTTTCTCCCTCCTTTCCTCCAGCAAATCTAGATTCGTCCTGCATTCTTCCTCATTCTTGTCCTCGGCCACTGGCTCAGTTGTCCGAAAACTGGGAACGCCGATCTCAGCCGGAATCACTGCCTCCGATCCGTATGTCAAACTGTAGGGGGAATCTCCGGTTGCCGAGCTCTCTGTGGTCAGATGAGCCCATAGGACACTCGGAAGCTCGTGGACCCAATTTCCTTTTGCCCCTGGAGCCGGGCCTTAATACCATTCACGACCGTCCGGTTCGTCACTTCCACCTGACCGTTAGCCTGCGGATGGTATACTGATGTGAGCTTCTGGCTTATCCCATACTTCGCGCACCAGGACTTGAAAGGGTCGTTCTCAAACTGTGCTCCATGTCAGTTACTATAGCTCTCAGCGCTCCGAACCGGCAAACTATGTTCCTCCAGCAAAACTTCACGCAGGTAGCCCCCGGATGTTTGTCAAAGGTTTGGCCTCCACCCACTTTGTAAAATAATCGATAGCCACAATTAGGTACTTCAAGCTGCCAGGGGCAGTTGGGAAGGGCCCAACCAGGTCCAGTCCCCATCTACTAAAGGGCCAGGCACCCGTTATCCCCATCATCTCCTCTCTAGGTATATGCACAAGCGGCGCAAACTTTTGGCACTGAAGGCATGAGCGAACCCTGTCCTGCGAGTCTTCAAACATAGTAGGCCAGTAGTACTCCATCCTTAAGATTTTTCTGGCCACTGTTCTCGCTCCCTGGTGACTTCCATTCGGACCTTCATGCACCTCCCTGACCAGATACTTGCCCTCCGGCTGTTCCACACATTTCAACAGCGGCTGGAGATACCCTCTTTTATACAGGATGCCATCCTACAGTGTATACTTCGGCGCTTTGACCCGGATTTTCCTCGCTACCACTCGGTCGGCCAGGACCTCTCCCGTCAAGAGGTACGCCCGGATAGGGGCCATCCAGGAGTCTTCCTGCACTGCTTCTACTGTCAGGATCTCATCACTCTGCTCATAACTCCTCCTCTCAAGTGTCTCCCTTCTGAGAGGTGCCTTCTGACCCGGCTTCAACTTTGAGGATGCCAACTTGCTCAAAGCATCGGCCTTTTCATTCTGTTCCCTCGGCACCTGCTCCATACTGAAACTGTTGAACTGCCGGATCATGGGCTGGACCAGCTCCAGGTACTTCTGCAAACTTCGATCCTTTGCCTCATATTCCCCCTTCACCTGCTGCACTACAATCTGCGAATCACTGAAGGCCCGGATCGATCCTATCTTCAACTCTCGGGCAAGCTTGAGTCCTGCCACCAGCGCCTCATATTCAGCCTCGTTGTTTGTAGTCTTGAAGTCAAAATGCAACGCATAGTGGTACTCCTCTCCTTCTGGGGATGTGAGCAGTACCCTAGCTCCACTGCCTCCTGCATGGGCCGATCCGTCAACGTGCAATGTCCACTTCGGGTTCGGGGGGTTCTCGGCGGGCATATCCGACCCCACCATCTCTGTCAAGAAGTCCGCCATCGCCTGGCCCTTGATGGCCTTCCTCGGCTGGTAGGTTATCTCATGCTCCCCCAACTCAATTGCCCACTTCATCAAACGCCCTGACGCCTCGGGCTTAAGCATCACCTGCTTCAGGGGGTGGTTGGTCAGGACCACAATCGGATGAGCCTGGAAATACGGGCGCAAACGTTTTGAGGCATAAACCAACGCCAATACCATTTGTTCCAAGGATGTGTATCGGGTCTCCGGGCCCTGCAATGCCCGGCTGACAAAATACACAGGGCACTGCTTCCCGTTCTCCTCCCGGACTAGCACCGCGCTCACCGCCGATGCTGACGCGGATAAATACAAAAGCAAATATTCCCCCTCCTTCGGCTTTGAGAGGGTCGGAAGTCAGCTCAAATGTTTCTTCAACTCTCCGAACGCTCGCTCACACTCCTCGGTCCATTCAAACTTTTTAGCCTTTCTCAGGATGTTGAAAATAGGTAGTTGTCTCTCCGCGCCTTTTGACAAAAAGCGACTCAGGGCTGCCAGGGAACCCATCAACTTCTGCACCTCCTTAACATTCCTCGGCGACTGCATCCGGCTTATAGCCTCCACTTTCTCCGGATTGACATCGATTCCCCAACTAGATACCATATAGCCGAGGAACTTCCCCGCACTTACTCCTACCACACTCTTCTCCGGGTTCAACTTCAGGTTAACTTTTCTCAAAATGCTGAACATTTCCTCCAGGTCTTCTAAGAAACCCGGGTAGCTTCTGTTCTTCACCACCATGTCATCGACATACAGTTCCATGTTCCTACCCAACTGATCCTGGAATATGGCGTCCGCCATGCGCTGGTACGTCGCCCCTGCGTTTTTCAAACCGAATGGCATCCGCCTGTAACAGTAGGGCCCAAACTCTGTGATGAAGGCTGTCTTCGGCTTATCTTCTCCCGACATCTGGATCTGATGATACCCCCGATATGCGTCGAAGAAGGCGAGGGCCTCATACCCGGTGATAGCTTCCACTAACCGGTCGACCGAAGGAAGGGGGTAACTGTCTTTCGGGCAACACTTGTTCAGGTCAGTGAAGTCGATACACATCCTCGAGGACCCATTCTTCTTTTTTACTAGCACCGGGTTAGCTAGCCATTCTGGGTATATGATTTCCTCCACTACTCCAGCGTCCAATAACTTCAGCACCTCCTGCTTCACCACCTCGGCCCTATCTCCTGCCAGGGCCCTCTTCTTCTGCCGGATGAGCTTCAACTCTGGGTACACATTCAGCTTGTGGAGAGCCAACTCCGGAGGTACGCCTGTGAAATCTTTCTCCTCCCATGCGAACACATCTTCATATTTCGAAAGCAAGGATCATAACTGCCCCTTTATATCAACTGGCATCTTCTTCCCGACCTTGATCGTGCCTCTGCTCCCGACCTGCATGTCTTCCACATCTCCTGGTCCAACTTCTCCCTGCACTGCCCCGACCGGGGCCTTCTTGGCGTCCTGAAGGCCCGTGAGCATGCGGCTTCAGGCTGTAAACTGACTTCCTCAGACCGTTGCCACACCCTGCTCGGTTGGGAACTTCATGGTCAAATGGTATGTCGAGCATATGGCCCTAGCCTGAGCTATCCATGGGCGACCGATGATGATGTTATAGGGGGACGGAGCGTCTATGACCGCAAAGTTGCATCGGATTGAAGTCTTCTTGCTCCTGTCAAGATTATCTACCACAGTCACTGTCAAAGACACAACTCCCAAAGGATGCTCTGTTCTGCCCGTGAAACCTGACAGCGGAGAGATGCTCGAGCGAAGGTTGTGGCGTCCTATCCCCAGTTGGTCGAACAAGAAGCAAACATGATTTCTACACTGCTCCCGTCATCAATGAACACTCTCTTGACCGTAAACCCTTCTATCTCTACCGTGATCACCATCGGATCCGTATGGGGCGTCAAACTGGGCACCGGGTCCTCCTCCGAAAAGGTGATGACTTCCGTAGGACGCAGCTTCTTCTCTCTATCTTCTCCGGCTGGCACATACCAACTCCGGGCCTTAGCCGCTGCATGGGACTGGGGCCCATCGCCCACCTCTCCATGTATGACATTTATCATCCGGGGGAGAGCCTGATCGACAGTCTCCGGTGCCATGACTAGGGCTGCCGTTCCGGGTTGGACAGCTGGTGCTGGGGCTCATCGGTTTTCATTCCGCGGCCTATTCCTCCAATTCCTCTTCCTACTTGCTCCGGCCTGTTGCCCTGCACTGCGTCACACAGTCTCTCAACTGTCACCTCTCAATCAGCTTCTCGATCTCCACCCTCAAGCTCCGGCAACCCTCGGTTGTGTGTCCATTAGACTTATGGAACGCAAAATACTTGGTCGCGTTCGCCGGTGTCGGGTTTCCCGGTATGGGGGCCGGATCTTGAAAAAGGTTCTGGTGAATGGTTAGGATCTCCGACCGGGTCTTGGTCAGAGGGGTAAATGTTTCAGCCCGAGGGGGGTCAACCCTCGGCCTAGCCGGCGCCTGATCTACATCCCTTCTGCCAGGATCCGCAGTCGAGTCTTATCACCCTTTCCAATCCCCCTTTCCTCAAAATACCCTTCCTCCTTCCTCTTCTTGTTTCCTTCCAGCAATGAACAATACATCTCCACCTCAAGATCCAGCTAATGGAAAGTAGTCGGGATGTTCTCCATAAGTTTCGCCCACAACACCTCATCTCTCAACCCTGCAATGAATCCTGCGATCAGGGCCTTCACCTAAGCCTCTCTATCCACCACCTTCATGGAATCAACCATGTACCTCCTGTGGAAGTCTCTGACATTCTCCTTCGCTGCCTGCTGGCTGTGAGCTACCTCGGCCAGAGGCAGGTATTTCTTCCGTTTGGTTTCATATCTGTGCATCAAATCCCTTGAGAAATCATAATAGTTCCTGAAACTCTCCAGAGACTGGGACTCAAACAATGACAGGCAACTACCCCTCAGATATGAGCTCACTAGCTTGCACATGAGCTCCTCCCGGATGTCGCGCGTCCCCATGACATTGTGATATGTCCTGACGAACTCCTCCGGGTCCGTCTCCCCATTGTAGGTCGGCACCCCTTCTGGAACCCTCATTCCAACTGGCCAAGAGAAGGTGCTGATGTAGCCTATCCATTGGGAGGTGGGTCTACCTCCATTCCTGCCTATCAGCCTGTCCAATCTCTCCTCCACCGAGTTCGGTGCCCCCGGAGGCCTATCCACAACCACCGGGTACATATCATAAGTTCCTGCGACCGGGGCTGGTTGGGCCATGGCGTACCCCGTCATTGGTACTTGATTCTGCACCCACACTCGGCCCAGGATCCCAGGGGCCCAGCCCCCCGGGACTCCAGCAGGTTGAGCATAATATCCTCCTAGTGCCGGGGGGTACCCCAGATACCCCTGATATCCGGCTTGCGACATCCCGTACCTTGGAGCTCCATATCCGGGATGGCCCCCGCCTTGGCCATACCCAGGCCCTGCACCAGTTTGTTGGCCTGTACTTCCTGCATGCTTCTCGACATCTATAACCACCACCTAAGGACGAGGGTTCTCCTGTCCCGGAACAACAGGAGGTCCCCGGCTGACTACCTCCGCCGCAAGAGGTGGTAAACCGGTCCCCTGAGGGTTTGGACCGGATGAAGGCCCCACAGAGAGTCCTGGTCTTGGTACCAACGGGGTCGGATGGGGTCCCGACCCTGGTTGGACCGGAGGTACTTGGGCTTCGGTCATCGGAGGGTTCGACTGCCCCTCCCCGGTCGGTTGCGTTCCTGGACCCAATCCTTGCTTTGCCGCCAACCAACGACGGTACTCCTCTTCTGCGCTGCAGCAAACTCCATCCTATCCCGCTCGTCCTGAGTCATCTCCGGCTCCCTCCCTTCATCCGGTCCTTCCTCTCCCTGCGAGGCTTACGGATCCGGGTGCGCTGGAGCCTTTCCTTTGTGCGCTCGGTCCCTCATCTGGCGTAGGGTGAGATCCTCCTCAGCTGCTTCAGCCCTTCTTCCTCCCCTACCTTTTCGTAGCGGCTGACCTCGGGGCGGCATCTTAGTGCGTTTTGTGAACAACGATCGGTCCCACTGGGCGTGCCAACTTGATGCTGCCGGCTTGGTCGGTCCGAGTAGTCCCCTGGTCCCTGATCCAATGACCTAGCTCTGCAAGACAGAGCCCCAGGAGGTACCCGAGGGTAGACCCTCCGGCGTGATGATGAAAGATGGATCCGAGAGAGAAAAGGGGTAATCACTAGAACAATGAGAAGATACTTACTTGGAATAGTGCTGTGGAGCACTATTTATACAGTGATACATGCTCCCAATATGGTCCATGCTTTCTATGGTATTTAGTGTACCTGTCCTTATCCGAGTTGTACTATCCCGGATGCCTCCCTATTATCTTACCTCATCATGTGCCGAGCCCGAACTACTGCGAGTTAGTTGGGCCTGGGCCTGGTATCACCAATATGAGTATTAAATATTGATAAACCCGCGGGTCTAATTCATATGGGTAAATTCTACCTCAACCTGCGGTTAACCATACCCAACCCATACACAGACCCACATTTAAATTATCCATATTTTAACCCATATATTCAATCCATACCCGTATTTACCCATACCCTTATGGGTGAATAATTTAATTACCCGAAAAATTTCCGGGCCTAATTCAAATCAATTTTTAAGTGTGTGGATCACTCCGATCACTAGCTCATGTAAAAAATCAGAACAAATGAAATTATCTTGCAAATATGGAAATAATATAACAGAGTCTAGCTCATATTATATCATTATATTCATCGTATCACGTAACATTTAAAAATAAAATTTTATGTTTCATTAATAAATGTAATTAAAGATGTATTGCAATTTAGTTTCAAACGGAGGAAGTACTAGGCTGCAAATAAATGACCAGAAATATCACTGTGGTTTTGTTTGTGGGAAAAGTCCTAGATTTTCATACATGGGCGAACATATGCATATCAAATTTGATTTACAACTTGTTTCATTGGAAAGGAAGTATATATGGCCACGTGCAAGCACAGTAATTTTGTCAATTGGACAAACCTAACTAATACTCTCTCCGAATCTTTGTATTTGTCTCATCCTCGGATACACGTTTTTTAAGAAATCCACCTTTTCCATAAAACAGGGTTTCATCAATATATTTGGGTGGGTTATCATGGGGAGGGTCATAAGGAGTCTTAGAGAAATCAAAGGCAAAGATGTATAAGCATAAAGTTGGGGAAATATGGACCGTCAGATTTAGAACAAAATATGTAAATATTAGAAATGGTAGGATAACTTAGTCATTTACTATATGTGTCCTCTTCCATTTCAAGCAATTATGAAAGAATGCCATTATATTTGAACTTTCCTTTCATGGAAAGTGTACAAATGAATAAACTACCACACAAAAAATACATACACAGTAATGAATAAACTACCACAATAACTGTTGTTTGAGTGTATGACAGTTGAGTACTTAGATGCTAGATTTCTCTTATATCTATCGAAATTTGAATTTAATTTCAGCCTCATGATTACTGTACATATCAAGTCACTACACTAGAGTTGACTATAGTCCATTTTAGATGGGTTTCGGCCCAGAGCAACTAAAACCCAAAAGTAAATGCTATAAAAAGGGTAGGTTTCCTTTCTGGTCAAACGTCAAAGCACATTCGCACATTCGTCTTCTCTGGCCTGAAACATAGCATACATGATAGAACATTACTTCAACCAGATGCTCCGATAATGTCTAGAAACGCTTCAAAATCAAAATCCACAACTCGAAGACCGTGGTGAAGCCCAAGAAGGTGGTTCAACCCGATGACCCGAGCATCCACAGAATGAGAAAATCATACTCTTGTTGTGAAATGAATTGGGGCTTATTTGTATGTTAGCCATCCTTGCTAAAAAGAGTACCCTTCCAAATTAGTATAAAAAGTTCATCTGTATGATATTTTCATACAATTGTGATGATACAAAGTGCAAAAAAATTTAAAAAATTAAAGTTTAAATGATGAAATTAGAGATTCATGTTACCATTCTCCTTTCTGGTACAATTATTTCCACAATAAACCATCTCACGTTTATAGTTCTAGCTATCCATAAAAAGATGTTGGTTTTCATTTTTGTTGAAAAGTGGAAATTCAAAACAAAATTTATATATATATGATTGATTAATTTCTTAATTGTAATTCTTTAATCATTTCAATATAAATCAAAATGTTAATGGGAGAAATGAATTAAGTACCGTTTGTTTGAATGTCGTTCTTGAAAAAAGATCCAATCTTTTCGTTGATCTGTTGTTTATGAGAAATTTTCAGTCCTTTTATTCATGAGATGACACTTTTTTTTTCTATAATCTACGGTGTATGCTACTGCAAGTTCGATCTGCGTCAAGATATCCAAGCCAAGGTGAGGTTTAAGAGTTTGGTGATGGATCCATTATGTAAGCTTAATTAGCAATCTGCATTTTGTTCATCTAAGTTAAGAATCAAAAACATGTAATTCTGGATTTTTGGCTTGTAGATACACTCAAGCAGCAGTTATTGTGGTAATTTATTTATTATCGTTTTTCCATGACTAAGTGGATAGTTGTCATGTCATGGAAAAACGTGGATAGTTGTACAAATGTAGCATTTTTTCTTACTTCCAAGCAATGCCTAACTTTTCCGATTGCTTCAGTTGATTCAGAGAAGGTTGGGAATCGGGTCTACATCGTCAAATATGATAATGTAAAGTATTTTGATGATGATGATGACGAGGATGAGGTGAATGAGGCGAAGAAGGAGAACAAACTATTGTTATATACTTACCATATCCTACACAAGACTATGAAGACTTTTTTGCTCGTAACTCCAAAAGATGAAATGTCTGTAATACATTGGGTTTCGATCTCTAATTCTCAAGTCTCTCAAAAGTTGAGAAAGTTTATCGCAATGAATAGTATGGCAAAAAAGACTAGTTATATGTAAAAATGGATAGTATTGCAGTACATAAAGATTATAAGGATGAAAATAAGAAATTGTCCTTAATGCTAGATGATCTTCATAATGACATGTTAAGAGGTATTACTTCGCATATTGTCAATATATCTGACTACGTGAATTTTCGAGCCACTTGTACACGATTTCATAGTGAATTTAGTGTGAATGAGTGGAGAAACATAATATCTGGAAGTATTAGTCAATCTCCATGGTTGATATTTCCTTATTTTAAATAGACTAACAATTGTGTCATTTCTATGGTGGATCCAATTTCGCGTAATAAATACTATTTAAAAATCCCAGAAATATTAGAAGAAAATTCGAGAATAATGTACTCTGCAAATGGATGGTTGTTGATGTCTAGTCCCTACTTCGAAGATAATATACACGAGGGTTTTGGCTTTTTTCTCTACAATCAGGTAACAAATTCTACAGTTTGCTTACCCACAATATCTGATGATACTACACACATTTTCTTTTGTTCTACGCCTGACAAACTGGATCAATTTTGTGTCATTGGGATCTCAATTGAGGAGCCCGGACCTAGTTTCTATATCACTGTGCTGAAATCAAATGAAGATGAATGTGACAAGAGAGTGATCAGAAATGGAAATGGATTAAGCTAGATGATATGACAAGAGACTATGAGAGTGATAAAATAGTTGTGCAACAATCCAATGTGAACGTTGTTTTAGTCGATGAAACTACTACTTTTCTATTGATGATGGAAGCATTGCATATTTTTCAAACGACGACTATACTTTAAGAATCCAAACACTGAAAGATCCTTGCAGTGAATCATCATATGAGAAGTGTTTCTTGGCGGAGTATGATGGATATCTTCCCTCAATGTATATAGGCAGTGAATGGAAATGGTTGAGAGCCTTAAAGTTCAACAAATCGGACATGGTATGGGAAGAGGTAAAGGAGCTGAACAATAACAACTTATATTTATCATAACTATGTCGGAGCCTCAATCACCTCAAGTCGGCAACAATATATACTTTTCAAAATTATATCATGGCTCGATCATTTATTATTCTTTCATTACCCAAAATTTTTACTTAAGTGATGGTAAGAATTCGATAATGAGTAATTATGAAAAATCGGAAGAACAGATGTATAGTTGTTGGTTCAAACCAATATGTGAGCCGAAAGAATAAGAACCCGCTATTGTTTCACATCAAATGAATCGATGAATTTATATTTTGAGGTTGGATTCCCTTTTTCGTGTTGTTTTTATTATTATTTTGCTTTCGTTTATTCTTTGTTTGCCGTGTAGGTATTCCTTTTTCCCGTTTATCAGTTGATTTAAGGTATTATGGATAATTACATTATTTTGACTAGGTTACGTTTTTTCAAGGAAAATTACAAGGAATTTGATTATAACATTCAATTTAAAACAGATATTTCTATAAGATTTTAAAGTTGGTCTTCCTATGCAAGACAAGATGATCAACTCAAATTCTAAGTACAAAAACTATTTTTTTCACGTGATTCTTCGTCAGCCGAAGGTGCTCATGAAGTTCGCAGGCCATCGGATCGGATTAAACATGCATACGTCATTTTGTTCATATCAAATCAATCTAGAGAAAAATAATTGTTGCTAAACGTTCTCTTTTTCCTCCATTTGATCGATAGATCGGTGGCGATGGCGGAATCAACAGAAACGCCGGAGAAGACAGACGTACAGAACGGCCGGAGATGTCACCTTCTCTTTATTCGATCTAATTGCGAGTTCTAAGATGGGATCGGAGCATTTCGGCCGGATTTTTTTCAAGAACATCAAGAAATTACAGTTCTGTTTCTGGGATGCCTCCCATAAATCTAACAACATGGATCGATGTTCTTAAAACTGAAAAAGCAGCCCTAACCCTCTGTCAACTTCATCTTATTTCTCAATAATCTCAGCTAAAATAATCTCAGTTCAGCTAGAATAATCTCAGTTCAGTCAGAATAATCTCAGTTCAGCCAGAATAATCTCAGTTCAGCCAGAATAATCTCAGTTCAGCCAGAATAATCTCAGTTCAGCCGGACTAATCTCAGTTCAGCTAGAATAATCTCAGTTCAGCCAGATTAATCTCACTTAAATTTTATTCAATATATCAATTTTTTTTCTTTATTCAATTTCATATAATTCATTGATTAATTTAGTATAGTTAAATATAATTCAATATATTTCTACTCAATTTGATTGGATTTTCACAAATTCAATGTAATTTCCTTAAAAGGATGTATTTTATCATTTATCAAACATGATACAAAAAACCTTAATCAATTTGTTTTTATTTCATCTTATCTTAACTTGTGTAAGTGAACCAAATCCATAAAATAGGGGGTTATATTATTACTTCACATATACCGGATATTCATAAATTAAAATCAATTGCATCCACTACTATGAAGGGAGGCGGCGTGTTGCTAAAATCATATTCGGTGAGTTTCTTTTAAATTTATCGTTTCATTTATTTTCTTTTGAGAATTTCTTTCCGCATAACAACCTTTTTTTAAGGTTATGTGACTCAAAACTATATCGACTATATTTCTATCAAAAACATATTATTTTTCACTACTAAAATAATGGATAAAAAATAATACAAAAATAATTGTATTTAACTTTCTTAATAGAAAAATATAGTACTCCATGAGTTTAAAGTGTGGAAATTATAAATATATCAACCAATAAAATAGAGTATTTCTACTTAGATTTAAATAAGTACTTGATATAAAAATAAGTAATTATTATTATATCATAATGAATTTATAAAAGATTTATATCATCTTTTATTATATTTTACAAATTTTTAATTCAAGTCAACAGAAGAAATGATTTTAGTCACAATAATGTCAATTCAGTTGAAATAATCTCAATTCAGCTAGAATAATCTCAGTTCAGCTGGAATAATCTTAGTACAGCCTGAATAATCTCAGTTCAGCCAGAATAATCTCAGCTCAGCTGGAATAATCTCAGTTCAGCTGGAATAATCTCAGTTCAGCCAGAATAATCTCAGTTCAGCCAGAATAATCTCAGTTAAGTTAATCTCACCCTAAGTTGACAGGGCCTAAATCTCAGAAATATCATGTAAATTTATAGTTGATCGTCTTTCATAACGTTTCGAATTGGATCCATGTTTTTTTTTAAATGGCAAATGAAACCACGCAAAGATTACGGTGATGAGCAATAATGTTGTAGATGGACAACAGAGAAATTGCATTTTGATTGATTTTTTGACAGAATTTGGTTGCCTATACTATATATATCTTGGAGTTTTTGAAGATTTTGAATTTTGATTAGGTTTTGCTTTAATTCGTTTTTATTAAATTCATAAACTGCTGCTACATTAAGAATTACTGGAGCAGACTTTATTAATATTAATTACAGTCTTTTGAGAAATAGAGATCTTCTTGTTCACGTAAAAATTATATTCTGTACAGTACATATATGCATGGTATTCACAAAAATATATTTCGTGTACTTTAAATTACAAAAAAATATAATTTGTATTTTTTGCATAGCGTTCGTTAAATCTTTATTAAACGAAACGTGCACATTCATGTCATTTTGACACTCCAGTAGATCAACGTTTTGCCTTGATGGATCTATGAATTTATTTCAGATCTTGCTCTTCGATTACTCACGATTCGATCATTCTAAATTTATAGTGCGTCCGCCATCTCTATATTATTTTCAGACCTTGTTCTTTCGACAATCATTCAATGGGTGCATGATTGTTGATTTTTACTCGTTATTCACGGGTAAAACGGATAATTTATATTATTTTTTCATACAGGAGGTAAAATACGAGTACGGATAAAACGGGTATGGATATGAATGGGTAATTTAAGATACGGGTCAAAATGGGTCGGTAAAATATTGGTCTAACCGTGAGTTTACCCGTTTTGATATAACCTTTACTCGCTCCGTATTTTACCTGACTCATTTTACCCGTTTTTTAAAGGGTATAAAATGAGTCATACCCATATTTTCATATTATCCATTCTACCCGACCTATATTTTACCCGTTTACCCGTTTACAAGCCCTAATTTTTTCTATTCAAATAATTAATGTTTTAGTTGGATGATGGTGATTTTTCGATTGAGTTCTTAAATTAATGAATTAGACTAGCTAATGTGGAATATGTACAAGGCATTTGCAGCTATAATAAAGGGACAAGCTAGCAAATTTTCGAACAGATAAAAGATCAATAAACTTAATCGTTCATTATAAAGAAGATAGTGGTTGTTCTGGACTATTCTAGGTTTCTTTGTAGCAAAATTTTATTAAATTTCGTTGGTCTTTTAAAGGAAATGATTTAGAAATGAAAAATATGATATCAGGTACTTTTATGAAATTCACTATAAAATATGATATAAATTGAATTCAACTGAAATAAAAATTATTGTACTAAAAAATAAAATAAGTATATCTAAATTTATTACACAGTTATTATCTATGGAAGCATGATTATGAATAATATTAGAGTGTATCTAAAAAACAAAGAGTAAAAAGGGATGGGGGGCTTGGGCTGGGCTAGGTTAGTGGTCAAGAAACCATATGGTGATCATTATAATCGGGGGGCTTGGGCTCGCATTCATAGTATTGGGCTCATGGCTAGGAATGGTGTGCCTTAGGAGGCAAGGGATTTCATCTGGCCTCAAGTGAAAGACTCAGGTTTATAAATTAGAAATTTTCAATCTATTCTATCGATGTGGGATAAAATCATGGGGAAATTATTCTGAAATCCTTCTGCAATTAGGATTAGCATTTTTCAAGTTTTCTCCCACAAATATCATCTGTTTGCAATGATGATTAGACACCGTTTCACCCTCAAATGTTCCCCTCGATCCAACGAAAGATAAAACATACAAATTAAGCATAATTATACGTAGCTAATCATACTTATCATTTTGCATCGCAATCCTTTCGACAGAATCATGCTCATAACTTGCCTCAGATGCAACTTACCACTGCAACAAATGTTAATATAAATGGTAAATGCAGGCACAGGTTTAATGAAATGTCTCATTTTGGTTACAGAAATCTCAGAACTGATCATATTCAACGTATCATTAGGTAGGAGACTTATTCATTTCTGAGATGATTATTTATTCATTGGTAGCATTTTTACCATTTCTTGATCATGTATCATCAAATCATCTACTTCTTCACTGTTGAAATCATCTACTTCTTCATGTTCAATCCAGTGAAAATTTTGTCTTGAAATGGCCATTAATCTGAAATGTCTTGAAATGACCGACATATGGTTCTTACCCTAAGTCCAGATGACGGATGACAGAGGAGCTGACCATTTGGGTGCACTAGCACAATTCATGGTCACATATTGTGTTTTTCAGACCTGCATTTAGTAAACATGGACCTACATGTATAATTACTGTTATTTTTGTCCTATCCCTATTACTCCACACTACTAGCACTTTTACATTATTAAAATCAAATATGTATAAATGACATTTCATGAAATTGAATGAGTCATCTTAAATTAAGTTCTGTTTAAAATTGGTGGATTGTTCAACTAGATTTTGTTATTAGTTTGTATCATGTTCCTACACATATCTGAAAATACATTTGATCATGTATTGAGGATCTATAAACACAATATAATGATGAAGTTTTTTTTTTCAAAAAGACAAGATCCTATCAATATACTAGTAAAAAATTTTGTTCATGTGTTTATCGAATGTTATCGATCCGAAAGAGCAAAATTCTATGGTCTCGGGTAAAATTTTATGATTTATAGTGAAATTCTATGTTCTCGTCTTAATTCTATTGTAAATTCATAGTGAAATTTTTGACTATAAGATTAAAATATCGAGAAAAAAACGTGATTTTAATTGTAAAATTCTTGTTCATGTGTCAATGAAGAATTGTGATGTTCTTCGATGGAGCAAATTTCTATGGTTTTGCAAAACATATGTTCATAAATAGGCACGGACTATGTATCAACAATGACACTAACAAATATTAAAAGCACAAATTCTAGATAGTAGAATCAATAACCCAAACCAAATTAATTAATATCTGATAATCCAAGATCATAATTCATATCCAACACAAAATTAAACAGTGAACACATAATTCAGATCGAACACCGAAAGGCTAATAAACAGAGGAGTCAACACATAATTAAATAGTGAACACATAATTCAGATTGAACATCGAAAGGCTAATAAACAGAGGAGCAAGCATAACTGGTAGACATTCTTCACTTTCTTCACTTCTTGAGGATGTTGGTCTTGGTGCTTTTCTTCACCTCTTTTCCTTGATTTGCAACCCCAGCAGTCACAGTCTTGGCAGCCACAGATTCTGCAAATTCTGCACAAATTCAAGCCAAAAAATCAAAATAAGCATTAAAACACACATGTAAGAGATCCCAAGTTCCTAAATCTAATCAAAGAATGGATCTTTATGAGTTTTGAGCAACTTACTGCTCTGCTTGATGTTTTTGAGCTCAGTTCCTGTCTTCTTCTTCATGCCATGGTTGCAACCACACATTTCTTCAAGACTCCTATGATTGGCCTTGCATTTGGTGCACTGATTTGGATTCTTCAAACTTGGTTTCTTGGCAATAGACTTGGGGGTGTTCTTCAGATGTTTATTGGAGGTTTTCTTGGGAGGGAGGCGAGGCATTATGGGAACTTGATCGGTGCTCTGTTTTTTTACTTTGTTTTTCCTCTGCAAAAATTTCGACTGGGTTGTGAAGGAGATGATGATTAGTAACCTATTTATAGTAAGAAATTAGGTCTCACTCTACTGGGCTTACAATTGGGCTCACCACTAAAGGCCTGAAATGTTACAACCCAACGTTGGAAATAAATAGGTTGGGAATCGGGTCTACGTCGTCAAATATGATAATGTAAAGTATTTTGATGATTATGATGATGAGGAGAAGGTGAATGAGGCGAAGAAGGAGAACAAACTATTGCTATGTACTTACCATATCCTACACAAGACAATGAAGACTTCTTTGCTCGTAACTCCAAAGATGAAATGTCTGTAATACATTGGGTTCCGGTCTCTAATTCTCAAGTACTCTCAAAAGTTGAGAAATAATGTCACAATGAAAAGTATGTCAAAAAAGACCAGTTATATGTAAAAAGGGATAGCATTGCGGTACATAAAGATTATAAGGATGAAAATAAGAAATTACCCTTAATGCTAGATGATCTTCATAATGACATTTTAAGAGGTATTACTTCACATTTTGTCAATATATTTAACTACGTGAATTTTTGAGCCAATTGTACACGATTTCATAGTGAATTTAGTGTAAATGAGTAGAGAAACATAATATCTGGAAGTATTCGTCAACCTCCATGGTTGATCTTTCCTTATTTCCAACAGACTAACAGTTGTGTCTTTTCTATGGTGGATCCAATTTCGCGTAATAAATACTACTTAAAAACACCATAAATATTAGAAGAAAATTCGAGAATAATGTACTCTGCAAATGGATGGTTGTTGATGTCTAGTCCCTACTTCGAAGATAATATACACGAGGGTTTTGACTTGTTTGTCTACAATCCGGTAACAAATTCTACAGTTTGCTTACCCACAATATCTGATGATACTACACACATTTTCTTTTGTTCTACGCTTGACAAACTGGATCAATTTTGTGTCATTGGGATATCAATTGAGGAGCCCAGACCTAGTTTCTATATCACTGTGCTGAAATCAAATGAAGATGAAGATGACATTGAAGAGAGTGATCAGAATTGGGAATGGATAAAGCTAGATGATATGACAAGAGACTATGAGAGTGATCATAAAATAGTTGTGCAACAATCCAATGTGAATGTTGTTTTAGTCGATGAGACTTACTACTTTTCTATTGGTGATGGAAGCATTGCGTATTTTTTAAATGACGACTATACTTTAAGAATCCAAAGGCTGAAAGATCCTTGCAGTGAATCATCACATGAGAAGTGTTTCTTGGCGGAATATGATAGAGATCTTCTCTCAATCTATATAGGCAGTGAATGAAAATGGTTGAGAGCCTTAAAGTTCAACAAATCAGACATGTTATGGGAAGAGGTAAAGGAGCTGAACAATAAAAACTTATATTTATCATACGTGTCGAGTACTATCTCGGAGCCTCAATCACCTCAAGTCGGCAACAATATATACTTTTCAAGATTATATCATGGCTCGATCATTTATTATTCTTTCATTACCCAAAATTTTCACTTAAGTGATGGTAAGAATTCGATAATGAGTAATTATGAAGAATCGGAAGAACAGATGTATAGTTGTTGGTTCAAATCAATATGGGAGCCGAATGAATAAGAACCCACTATTTTTTATGTCAAATTAGTCGATGAAGTTATATTTTGAGGTTGATTTCCTTTATCGTGTTGTTTTTTAATTATTATTTTGCTTTTGTTTGTTCTTTGTTTGCCGTGTAGTGTTCCTATTTCCCGTTTTTCTGTTGATTTAAGGTATTACGAATAATTACAGTGTTTTGACTGGGTTAAATTTTTTCAAGGAAAATTACAAGGAATTTGATTATAACATTCAATTTAAAACATATATTTTCTATAAGATTTTAAAGTTAGTCTTCCTATGCAAGACTGATCGACTCAAATATTAACTACAAAAACTATTTTTTCACGTGATTCTTCGTCATCAGAAGGTGCTCAAGTTCGCAGGCAATCGGATCGGATTAAACATGCCTACGTCATTTTGTTTTAAACGTTCTCGTTTTCCTCCATTTGATAGATCGGCGGCGATAGCGGAATCAAACAGAAATGCCGGAGACTATTAATAATTTTAATTAAATGTATTAGATGGCATTAAAAGTTTTATATTGACAAAAGATTCATTTTTTTCATTCTGAGATTCAAAATATAATAAATCCAACGTATGTACCCGCCATCGTTTGAGAGACTCGACGGAGGCGGGCTTTGTGTTGGCGATGTCGAAGGGATCACAGAAGTCATGATCCCCATCGTTGCCGTCGCCACGTGGCGGGTCCTCCAGGTCCAAGGCATGGTGCGACGGCGGCGGCGAGTAGCGAGAAGTTCCGGCGATGGAATCCCGACGACGGTGATCAGTTCCGTTAATCTCAGTTGCATTCGTCGTCGTCATATATATAATCGGAAAAAAACACAGCCTCAGAATAAATATAGATAGCGATATGGCGCCGGCATAGCTTTATGTAGCTGCGGCGGAGATAGAGAGCGGAGCCACCACCATGCACCACCACTTAACTATATGTATGACCTCCGGCGGATCGTCTCAATCGATCCATTTGAGGAGTGGTTGATGAAGTTCGAAATACGCGAATTTCTCTACCAGAACGGACTCACATCTGGAGAACTGATTGATGAGGTTCGTAGTGGCATAATCGGAATTACGTACCTCAATGTTTTTCTATAATTTGATGAATGTGTGTGAAACAAATTTTGGATTAAAAAATGGTAATTAAACGGAACTATTATATATGTACGCTAATTTGTTATGCTCATGTGTGACAATAACATATGTGTTCTAAGTCAGATGTATTTTCATTTTCGTTTAAATTATTTTATTTATGTCAGTTTAGTATATATTTTCATCAAATTATATACTATCTAGTTATGTTTCAACACAGTACAAACATTACACTTTTTAGCACATTAGATAATCAAGGAATAAACGTGGTCTTTAAATTCATGCGATTATTAGAGTGGTTAATTCTACTATTTAATACCACAAAAGGAATGACTTTTTTCAATCACAATAGCTATGACTGAATTGGATTTCAATAGTCTACTGATCATAATCAAGTATCATGAATGTGTGTCAAACAAGACTGGGATAGTTCTAACTAAGTATCTTTAATTGAGTAGGTTCCAATTATCACTAAATTAAATATATACCTATTTAAATTTGAGAAAAAGGTTAATATTTCAAGTTTAATGTGTTTTTATTTAAAAACTTGAACTATCCCAGCTAATGTAAATTACTGATGTATCACCTCCCTTCAACTCAAGTTCACAGAGAACATTTCAAAAATTCTAAACTTGTGTTTAACTGTTAATACTTTTAACTGCAAATATTTATAGAATATAAATTTTAATTTTATTATACTACATGTCATACATAGTAAATTCATGAATATTAAATTTGATAATTTTTTATCTATTATTTCATTCGAATATTCACAAACTAAATGTGGTTATGTCGACTTACATCGCCTCGTTAAACTTGTGTCTGTAAAGCAGAGACCCGAAAAGGCAGATCTAACATGAAATTGGTGATATCAATAGAGAAGAATATAAAAGAGAACATGAGTACGACAACGTATCGAGGATCTATGAATATCTAATCTATCTGATGAGAACGGCGCTTTCACTCGGCATCACGGAGTTTGGAAGAGCCATTTACGTAAATATAACAAAAAGATTCTCGCGGTGCTGCCATTAATTCATATAGAATGTAAGAACCTTGAGCCTGGAATAAAAAGGCGTGACGGTTTGGAAGAGCTCGCAAGCTGGAGAGATTATATATATATAATACTCCGTTGAAGGCATATTTTCAGTCTCGGAGTTATGCATGACCTGATTATTTGTGAATGTGGAAGGACAAAGCAACTGGGACGATGACGGTACCGCCGGTTTATCGGAAGATGTTTTAGAACAAGAGAATGACGTCCATAAACCCCTATTCATAATTTTTGACTGAGAAAACCTCTCTTTATTGTAAGAGATCATGGTATTTTCAAAATCACCAAAACTGATATATTCATCTTTAATATTGTATAATTTGTGTAAGATATTCTATTATACATATCTACAGTCGATATGTAGGTATATATACTACTATATCTCCGAATAATGCTTTTGAAAATATGATGCAAATTTCCGGTAATTCTTCACTCTTTTGGATCGATCAATCAGTCCTTTTATCACTGTAACTTCATGTAAACCACTCTATATCATCATGAATATAACGTGCTATTTAAATAATTCAATCGAGGACTAACGAGATACAATCGCTCTAATTTGTAGCCAAACAATAACACAACTTTTGAATTGAATTTAGAGAAGAGATTGATTGTATATGAAGGCTGCTGCTATATATATATATATATATATATATATATATGCCGGTCTGTCTGGAGTTTTCCTGATAACTACATACAGATGAACATGAATTCATAGAGATCACATGAAGCTAGCCTCTCATAATCTCCAGATCTAGTGTTGTATCAACAGATATCTACATTATCACAACAACTGCATGATCAAATGGAATCCACACATTTTGATCCTACACAACAACTTCAGGAATAGTATTCTCTGTCTTATCAACTTCAGGTGAAGCAAATAAAATATGTTGAAGCATTGATGACCTGAGGTTGTGGTGAAGAAACTACAGATGCTGTAGCATTCATATATATCATGATGAGGTTCATCCATTTCCTGATCATGTGTAGGTTGAAGAATTGAGGTTATGGTGAAGAAACTGCAGAATTTGTTGATGAATTGATATTCATACACAGTTTGATGATGATTATCAACCTCCATGATCAGAGAGCTACGGATCTTCATAATCTCTCTCTTCTTCACACAACCAGAAACTTTTGGCATCACTTTAGACCACTTGAAACCCTACATTGCGTAAGTTGAAGTCCAACCCGTCCGTCTTACTGTCACAAAGCTTACTGCTACCCACTCCAAGGTTAATGTAAATATTTTCTTAACAACTGCATATATAAGTCGCATAACCATAGTTGTCCTTTGGTAAAAGAAAACATATATAACCACATGAAGAAAACTATTCTGTTGGCGTGAGCAAGATCTCCTGGGCATGCAGGCGCGATCTTTACAGTCTTCTGTGAATAAGTCATCTAGCGGGAGAATCTTTTATGCAATACACTTTGACGGGAAATGAAATTTAGGTGTATATGAAATTATGAATGCCATCATCATGTTTAATTTAGCTACTTAAAAATCTGGGTTCTCTCAAGAAAATTTCCATAGTTCCAATTATTAGATCGACTTATGATTTAAGATGTAAGCTAAATACGGAAGATAACAATGCATTAATGCAGCAACAGGCTTATAAGTTATAACCAAAGTACGAAACTACGCTTATCCACGTGTGAATTGGATGCGTATTATCTAAAGCATAAAAATAAGTATTTTATACCATAATTAATCCAATTTGTTTCTTGCAATCCTAATTACGTGCCGATAAAAAAATAAAAAGTATGTATATATGGCTTAAACCAGCATGGTAAATTTCGTTTTTATTTTTTTTATTTTGTAAATTGATGGGTTTAAATCAAATACATAACTCTAGTTATATTGGAGAATGGATTAAAAAAAGATATCACACAATTAAACACATTAATACAATTTATAAACATGCTATTGCAAATTTGTATACTAGCTAAAATAAAAAAGCCAGACTACGTAACTATCTCAATATTATTTAAGACATGTCGTGATTAATTATCTCACCTACCTCAATATAAAGAGAATAATTGATCTCCAAATAACTTTCATAGAGGCCGACCGACTTTCTCTCTCTACAAAACGAGAGAGCCATGGTCGTTTTGGGAAAACATTCCCCCAAGAAAGTTACCGGAAAACAGATCGGACAGAGATTTGGGCAAAGATTCTGGGCAAAATATTGTCTGATCTGGCCAAATCAGTTTCAGAAGACGCGTGCACGGCAGCTGGGAAATTTGAGGAAAGCATCTAGCTCTTGCAGTATAGGATTTAGGCGGAGCTGGGAGGGCAAAAATTCAGGGATTGGCCGAGCTCCGGTCACATGCACAGGAAACAAGACTTCCCATCTGTTTTGGTAGGGGACTTCAATCAAGTCCTTTCACAGCAGGATAAGAAAGGAGGCAACCCAGTCCCTAGCCACATGCACACTGGTCTGCATGACTTGTTAGGAAAATTCAGATTGAAAGAGTTACAAAATAAAGGACCATGGTTCACATGGTCAAATAAAAGAGACTCTCCTCACACCATTTTTCAGAGGCTAGATAGGGCTTTTGGGAATGATAGTTGTTATAATAACTTCCCTCAATCTGCCATTACCAATCTACCCATGCTACAGTCAGATCATGGCCCTATATGTTTGGAAACCAGATGCCAACAGAGAGCAAGGAGGAAAGTTAATAAGTTTGAAGCCTTTTGGGCAAAGTTAGAACCTCCAAAATTGATTGTCAGAAAGGTTTGGAATGACATCACAGCAGAACAGCAATCAGATCTCTTTACAGCAGAAGATTTAGATAAAGGTCTCCAGAGATCAATGATGCATCTGGTAAACTGGCACAAGAAAACTTTTGGAAACCTGGAAAGAAGAATTAAACTAGTCACCAACAGACTAGAGAAACTACAACAGAAAAGTGATCCCACTTTGTATATTGACAGAATTAGGGGGCTGGAATTTGAACTAAATGACCCGATGGAAAAAGAATCAGAATATTGGAGGCAAAGAGCAAAAGTAGAATGGATGACAGAAGGGGAAAAAATACAGCTTTCTTCCACAAATGGGCAACTAGAAGGAAAGAGAATAATACTGTTCAGGGAATTATGGACCAAAATGGAGTGTGGAAAGTAGAAGAGGAACATATTATCCAAATCATGACAGATCACATAAAATCCATTTTTGTTCAAGAAGAAAGTTATCCCCCAATGATCACAGGAGATGTTCACAGAGAGGTATACTTACAGAAGAATGGAAAGAAGCTCTCATCACAGCAAAGAAGATGTTTAGATAGAGAGTTCACAGGGAAGGAAATATGGGATGCTTTAAAGGAAATGAAATATTGGTCCTCACCAGGTGAAGATGGAGTGCCTACAGGGTTTTATAAACAATATTGGAGAATCATAGGTAAAGAGGTCACTAGTAAAATCTTAAGCTGTCTGCAGCAGAGAAACTTTCCCCTAAACTGAAACAGGACACAATTGATCTTGATACCAAAAAAGAAGCTGCCACAAAATGCAGCAGATTTCAGACCAATAGCCCTGTGCACAGTGAAATACAAAATCATTGCCAAACTCCTTGCTAACAGACTCAAAAAATGTATAGGATCCCTGATTTCAGAAAACCAGAATGGATTCATTCCTAAGAGGAGCATAGTGGAGAATGTATTACTGGCTCATGAAGTGATCCATCATCTAAACAGGAAAACAAGAGGGAAAGAAGGGATTGCAGCCATCAAATTGGACATGAGCAAGGCCTATGACAGAGTCTCTTGGTCCTTCTTTGAATTGGCTTTAAGGAATATGAATTTTCCAGAGAATTGGATCAATCTAATCATGTGGTGTGTACAATCAGTCTCTTATCAGGTGATAGTGAATGGACAGGCTTCAGAAACATTTGCTCCTAACAAGGGACTGAGACAAGGATGCCCACTTTCCCCATATTTATACATCATAGTGCAACAGTTTATGTCTGCATGGCTGGAAGACAAATTGAGAGAGAATAAGAACCTGGGGATTAAGTTATCAAGAAATGGTCCAACCATCAGCCATCTTATGTATGCTGATGATACCATCCTCTTCACAAAGGTCACTTACCAATCTGCCCTGGATATAGCAAAATCCATAGACCTATTTGCCAGGCACTCAGGACAAAGATTGAACTTTGATAAATGCTCAATTATTTTCAGTCCTAACACAACTGAGGATATGAGGCAGTATATGATGTTCACTTTGCACATACATAATCAAGGCTTGAATGGAAATTATCTAGGAATGCAGATAAATTTTCAGGAACACAAGAAGGAGATCTTCCAGGGTCTTATTAAAAAATTTAAGGAGAAATTTGGATCTTGGAAGAATAAATGGATGTCATTACCAGGAAGAATAACACTTGCAAAGCATGTGTTAAGCTCATTAGCCATATACCCTTTGAGCATATTCAGAATCCACAAACATGTGCTCAGGAAAATAGACAAGATGACAACAACCTTTATTTGGAAAGCAGAGATGGAGGAAAGGACTATACATTGGAGCTCTTGGTCAAAGATCACTAAATCTAAAGAAGAAGGTGGCCTGGGAATGAGATCAGTTGAGGGAATGAACAAGACATTGTTAGCAAAGCAAGTCTGGAATATTTTAAATAACCAGACCTACCTCCTAACTCAGGTGTATCAGGAAAAATACATCAAAGGAAGGGATATCAGAGAAGTGAGAGTCAGACCTGGGGATTCATGGGGATGGAGGTCCATAATGTGGGCAAGAGCTATTATTACTCAGAATCTATCATGGCAGGTTATAAATGGGAAAACCATTGCCATCACAGATCAATGGATTCCAACTTGTCACAACCCTCTTCAGGAGAATACAGTTTCAGTTCAGCATACTAATCTGAGAGTGGAACATCTAATTGACAGCCAAGGTCACTGGAGGATGCCTCTGATCAGAGAAATATACCCAGTGGAAATGATCCCACACATCCAGGCTATCCACATCCATCAACAGAGGGAAGGACAAGATAGGCCTATTTGGAACCCAAGCAGATCTGGCCAATACTCAGTGAAAAAAGGATATCATATCAGCATGAAGACAATTGGTTGTCCAGATCTTAGAAGAAAGAAGCTTTGGAACAAGATTTGGAATCTAAAAGTCCCCTATAAAGTTCTAATCTTCCTTTGCAGAGCTGTAAATGGGATACTTCAAACAGCTGTCAACCTAAGCAAGAGAAAAATCCTCCAGGATGTCATATGAAAGAAATGCCTAAATGCAGATGAAGATGAGGTACACATGCTATTGAAGTGTCCTGAATCTAAACAAATGTGGAGAGAAGCACATTTAGATCAGGCAATAGATGATCAAGCACAGACAAAGATGGGTAACTTTGGAACTTGGCTGGAATTCTGGTCACAAACTGCAGACTTGACAGATCTTATCAAGTCAGTCTTTATTCTTTGGGAGATCTGGTCCCAAAGATGCAAAAGAGCAGTAGCTGATCAACCTACAGATCCAGTGGGAGGTACCATGTTGGCACTACAAAAGTACCAACTAAACCTTCAAGTCACAGCCAAACAGAAAGAAGCAGACCTGGAAACACCTCCAGAAGCAATGATACTGGGTGAAGCAGGCAGCTGGCAAAATGGGCAGCACTCACTGGAGCCTCAACATCTCACTGAGGTAAAAGTGGATGGCTCATTTCAGAGAACTAAAAGTCTAGGCACAGCGGGCTGGTCAATAAAGAGACAATCCAGTACACACATAACTCAGATAACAGGTTCTGATTTCTTTGTAAGCAACATGCCCCTACAGGCAGAAGCAATTGCGATATGGCGGGCGGCAAAGCAACGGCCAGGTCAGGCGACCGAATGGTCAGTATGCAAACGGGTTCCTCGGAACTGGTGGCGGCTTTCAATAATCCTGAGTTAGCACCATGGCAGATAAGGAGTGTGGTAGAAGCAGCTTGTAATTTCATTTCTATGCATTTCTCCTTCTTTAAATTGGAAAAAGTAGACAGGACCTCCTTGACCGAGGTGCATAATATTTCAATCGGTTTAGGAAGAACATTATGTAATTCGCATGTTTTAAATTAAATATTAGTGTTGTCTTAAAAAAAATAATAATAACTTTCATATATTTTTTGCAATGAAACATTTTTTTTTCCACATACATATCTAATAATCTAATAATTAAGATGATTCGAAAATGGCTCTAATTATAACTACCATTATTTTACATAAGCATATCTTTGACCAATTGAAAATATTTTTTCTAATAAAAGTTTATTGACTATTCTCAATCAATACACATAGTCAAGATTTATTTGTAATAAATAATGAAGGTATAGTTTCTATCACATATCTGCTATATATTAGGTAATTATAAATATATGATATCTCTTATTTTTTATCAAATGAAGATATTATTAATTTATCAAACTCTATAATTGGCTGATTGGATATAAAGAACTTCTTCTCTTACCATGAAAAATGACGTTCAAGACAATAATGTATGATTTTAACACATTCTTTACTTTTCCTTTTGATTAATGTAGGATAAGAAAATTACATAATCAAGCTATATAATAACACCGAGATAATGTATTAAACTTAATTAAGTATCTAATGCTTTGTTCATGTTGTTTTCTGACCATATATTAAAATAATCATGATTTCTTTTGTTCAAAGAGGTTTAAATTAAATTGTATATATAAAATTGGCTACATATATAATTTAAAATTTATGGTTTTAGTCTATATCGTTCACATATATATGTGATTAAAGACATCAACCATTTTGGCATTTTGACTTGAGACTGAGACTGAGACTGAGGTTGATTGTATCAGGAGAATTTAGAATAATAAAAATTTCATAAAATCAAAATAAAAAGTTGTTTCACCACAAAGGGCGTTTACATGTACTCAATGTGATAAAACAACACTACTAGAAAATAAAAATACAAATAAAAAAAATCACTCGATCATCATCGGGATCCTTGAAAAAATCATGGCCAGTCGTCGGAATCTTGGAAAAAATCCATCGAAACCACGGTCTCTTCCGGCACCATCGTCTCTGTCGGCACAACATAACTGATCTCAACTGGGCTCCTCATCATCTCAACTACCATCAACTGAAAAAGAGAAAAAATATATATCAAAACCAAACCTCATCAACAATTTAATCATACAAATAAAACAAACATAAATACCTCTGCTTGGATCTCCTCATTCCTGGCTCTTAAAGCCTCGTGTTCTGCCTTCAATTTCTCCAAATCTTTCTTCAACCCCAACAATTTCGTCTCCTTCTCTTTCATTTTCTCCTTTGCCCGTCTGTTCTGGAACCAGGTGTTAATCTGCTTAAAATTCATTCCCAGTTCTCCGGCAATCTTCTCCTTCATCTCTCTATCCGGTTTGCACTGCTCTCCAAACCGTTTCTCCAGTTCAGATCTCACCTTCTTCCTCTCTGACATTTTTCTACTCGTATATTTTTACAAATAACTCTATAACAATAACCCAACAAAGTCATGTATTTATAGGGTTTAGCATGTCTTCACATGATACATGCATATATGTGATTATACCTAAAACATTATGCATTTATTGGGAAGATTATCTTCTATATATATAGGATCCTTTTATTACTGTCATTTTGAGTAACTATGGGGTTGACAAGTCAAAATTTCTCAAAAGGGGACTTCATATTCTTTTTTTATTTCAATCTCTAAAAAATGAATATTAATTTTTTGATTACTTATTTATTAAGAAATTGCTAAATAGATAAGATCCTTTTGTTACAGTCACTTTTAGCGTAACTACAGAATGGACAAGTCAAAATTGCTCAACTTGCTCTTTACTAAAAGGGACCTTCATATTTATTTTCATTACATATCTATCAAGAAAATTTTGAAATTCTTCCCTACCTACTATTTTCTATATGAGCATTTTGTATGTTAAATAGGTAGTGTATAAAATAAATAATCTTCCATTTCAACATGTATTCATTCTCTATAATTGTGGGAATCAATTTAATTATTTCTCGTCTAAATTTCTATTTTAGAAAAAATAATGTTTAATGTTTTATTCTAATTTGGTCTTGTGTTGAATTCAATTCTCTGGTCATTCTTTCCATTTAATACCAAATTTATATTTCAAAGAATTTGAGGCTCGGCATTGAGTAAAATATTATTATAATTTCAAATTTTATTATAAAAAATTATTTTTAATTAAAGCTAATCAAACTGTTCTTAAAAAATCATCAAGCAGGATAAAATGAACCAATTTAAAGTGAAAATAATAATATAATGAAACTTACCTAAACCTAAACTTATAACCTAAAAATAAACAGATTTATGTAGACAATTGACCGAACATATTTGTGGTAGGTTATGTGGCAAACTTTCATGTTAAAATGTGCAAAAGTTAATTTCCTTTCATGTTAATCGAATTCCATAATTAGATGATTGACAAGTCAAAATTTTCTCGAATTATTATTTACTAATTTAGCCTTCGTACTTTCTTGGTGTTTTTTGCAGATTTTTGAAATGGTAACCACCATTTTTATATAAGCTTCTTCGACCAATCGAAGATATTTTTTACCAAACTTTATAATAACCTTATTGACTTTTCTCAATCACAAAATTTATTGACATTTAAACTGATTGATATTACTATGTGATTTGTTCTCATTTGATACCAGTTTTTTTCCCTTTGATTAATATATATAGGAGATACGTACATTACGTACTTAAGATAATAACACCGGGAAAAAAATATACTAAACCTATTTAAGTATCTATTACTTTTTTCATGTTAGTTTTCTTAATTAGCATGTCTATAATCATTTTTTTAGTAGTTAGCAAGGTTAATAAGCTATAATTGTATATTTAAAAGAATGGATTGTTTCAACATATATAATATAATAGTCTATATATCGTTGATATATGTGATTAATATAAGCAACTATGACAATGGTTGATATAATCTTATAAAATTAAACCTAATGTGACCATTGTTTATGCAATATATCAAACTATTGGATCGTTGATGCAATTGACCATTGTTTAGCCCTAATGTTTATATAAACCCATTCAACCGATTCAACCGTAACAGATATTTATCAGTTGAAGAATGCATCAAAACGTAATGTATAACTTGGATCCGGTCAAGATCCGAACAAAAGTGAACTCAGCAAAACCAACGAGATATAATTAACCAATATTGTAACAAAAAAAAAATTGTCTTCAAATACTTTGAAACAATACTCTTGAAAATTAAAACAAATGACATATAATAAACATCCTCATCAAATACTCTTTTTAGGGTTTTCATTCTCTGGCAGTTTTCTCTGCAACCACATCATCCCCATTGACCTCAGTCTGGAATCTTTTGGTGTCCGGGGACTCCTCCGGGATTTGGGTGCTGTATTGCGCGTTGTTCCACACCACCTCTTCACCGTCCCCATGCATCACATATGAGAAAAGATCATCGAAATCCATATTCTGCTGAATCTCAAAAACACGCTGATATTTTTCAAGGTTGTAAGTAAAAGTGTATTTCTCGTTCCAGTTCTTCATTTCCCTAAACTTCTCAATGAGTGGCATCGGCAGGGACTTGTGCGATGGCACTGCTTCTGTGGCGGCAATTGGCATCGTTTCCTTGTTTTTTTCGGAAGAAGAGGATGGATCCATTTCTTGAATGTGTATTCTGTTTACTGGGGAGAGGAAAATATGAGTTTGTTAGAGAAATGAACTACAGGAGCCATGTATATATAGGAACAAAGAGTGTGTGAATTCATTGACAATCAAAAGGTAGCAATCCTATTAATCATGCAATTATATTATAGTGATCAATAATTCTTTGCAATCCTATTATATAAAAAAGAGCATATTTTCATTTTATTATGCCATTTTACATGGTAAGTAATTCATTAGATTTTATCAATCCTTTTTTCCATATTCTATAATGGGTTATTGGTCATGATTTGAGGACATGAATCTGGTCATACATAATATGGATGATTTCGAAATTGATTAATCCGCTAATAAGTATGAATTATTTTCATAGTTGATGAAAAAGGAGTTTATAAACCAAGAGAGAATAGAGTTATTTGGAAAGTCAACCATTCAATTTATTTCAAATCTCTAATTTTAGTTATAATGATATTTGTCAAACTGTCATTACTTAATCAATTTTAAATTTTAAATAGAAGCGATATATTTTTCAATTAAGTTTAGTTCAGTCAGTTTTAATATTTTTTTGAACAATAAATGTTTTTAAAAACTCTATTAAAGATTATAATTAATTATATTATTACTACCATGTTTTAGAAAAAAAAGTTCAGTTCATCAGTTTTATTAAATTTAAACAGTTTAATTTAATTTAGTTTAATTCGGTCTAGTTCAGTTTTAAATTTCTCTTTACAAAAAAAAGGGAGCCTTAATCTCTAGCAAAATTCATCCATTTTACAGAAAATGAATTAATTTTCAATTAATGTATTAATGACACCTACCATTTTCCATATGAGCCTTTTGACCAAATAAAAGTAATATTTACTAAACACCATAATTGATGGATTTTCCAATCATTCAATAAATTTAGTCAAAAATTTCTTAAAATGATATTTACTAAAATGGATGATATTTGCAAAAATACACTCTAAACCACAAAACTGAAAAATTAATTATTATAATTGATTATTAGGTAGTGAATACTCATTCTTGCGTTTCAACAATTCTTCTCCATAATAACTACATATAATGGGAAATCAATTCATTTCTCATCTATATTTCTACTGTAGAGAAAAATTATATTCCGTATTCTGAATTTGTAAAAAATACCAATTCAAAAAGCAGAGCCATTTCCGGGGTGAAATGCCATTTGAAAACAAACTTTTCCACTCTTTAAGGATTGACCTAGTTTAATTGATTTCCTACACAACCCTGCCTCCATATTTTCTAAATTCCATCTAAATCCCTCTCCCCCTTTCTTCTTCGTCTTCCTCAAAATCATTAACAGGTTATTATAGCTCATCATAATCAAGAATGGGGCGTGTCAAGCTACCCATATCAAGAATAGTAAACAACACAAATAGACAAGTCACATTTTCAAAACGCAGAAATGGGATCCTCAAAAAGGCTTATGAATTGGCCGTTTTGTGCGATATCGATGTAGCCCTAATCATGATCTCCCCGTCTGGACGCATCAGCCTCTTCTCCGGCACAAGAAGGTACGATATTTTAACCGGAATCGATTACATTTTCATTTTGATTTACGATCCATAAATCTGTAATTGAATATTGCAGGATCGAAGATGTAATGCTGCAGTATTTTAACTTTCAGGATGACGAAAGTGATCTAACAGATCAAGATTCTGAAGTGTAAGTTTGCTTCTTCCTGTTTTAATTTTGTTTCTTTTCTGTTTTTGTGTTCGTACGTATGACATTTGATTTTGGTGGTTTAATTGCAGCGTTGTGACTGACAGAGAGGTAACAAAATGACCTGATCATCCTCAATTTATCAGGTCGGTTTCTCGATTTATGCATGCTTATGTTTTTGCTCCAATTAAATAAAACGCAGTCTGTAATGAGCACCTTGATGAGACTCAAAACTGAGGAAACTGGAGCACATAGGTACTGTGACAATACAAGAAGAATTGGAGGACTGATTTATTAATTATGTATGTACTTTGTATATTGCACTTATGTGCCTAGGGTTTAGCTAGCTTCAGTATTTAGCTTTAGGCCCTTGTATGTAACTATATATAGGCATGCCTCTGCCTTATTCTAATTAAGCAATCAGATACAATTTACATGGTATCAGTAGCCTGACGATCCTCTTTTTTTAAACCCTTTCTCCCTCTCTTCTCTCTTTTTTTTTTTTGGCCGCCGCCTACTCCTCTCCCCTTCTCGCACGAATTTTTTTCTGCCCTCCCCTCTCAGTTCAAATTTTCTGCCCTCTTTTTTATTGTTCACATAACAATGGCTGCTACCAGGGATGATTCTCTTACGATCAACACGATGGTGCATCTTCTCAACACCAAGTTGGAAGCTTCAACCTACCTGCGATGGAAGAAGCAGGTAGAGTATGTATTCAAGCCTCAAGGACTGTTTGGCCATCTGGATGGCTCTACTCCTCTCCCTCTCGTTCCCGTGCCGCCAACGGCCGCCTCTTCCTCCTCCTCACCACCGGACTCTGCTGTTCTTCAGAAGGAGCAGGCCGCCTACGACGCTGCCCTTGCTGCCTACAAATCCTGGATCGTGGATGATCAGAGACTCTGTAGTGTTCTCCTCTCTTCATGCACGGCTGATGCGTTGAATGAGATCACTGGGTGTACCACCGCTAAGGAGATGTGGGACACTTTCGCCAGCACCTATCAACACAGCACCTCGATCAGTGTTTTCAGCCTCAGACAGCAGGCGAATCTCCTTCGCAAGACTGGTACGATTAATGATTTTCATCTGTCTCTGATTAGAATTTTTGATCAATTGAGTATTATGGGTCAACCTGCGGATAACCGCGACAAGCTTATGTGGTTTCTCACTGCCCTTGGACAAGTTTATTCAAATTTTAGTGCACCTATTGCTGTTCTTGATCCTTTGCCTCCGTATATAACTGTTGTGGATCAAGCCAAGGGCTATGAGGCTTTTTTGGCGAATTTGGAGAAAACGAATATGCAGGTACAGGCTCCGGTGGGACCGGTAGCCTTCGCTGCGACTGCCCAGGAGACTGCCCAGGCCGCCCAGCAGCCAGACGGTGGCGCGTGGGCTCACGCGCCTGGACAGGCCGCGCATGGCGGCGGCGTGTGGGGCCCACGCGCGGCTGGCGGCGGCCGTTTCGGCGGTCGCCGTGGCGGTCGTCGTCCCTGGGCAGCTCCTGGAGGTCCTGGTATGTCCAGATCTGGTGTTTTGGGTGCTCAGATTCAGTGTTACACATGTGGAGGCTTCGGGCACATCTCTAAGTTTTGCGGCAACTCTACGCAGAGTTATGTGGCTCCATCACCACAGTATTATGGCCAGCAGCAGTACCAGACTTATGCTCCTCAGCTGGCACGGCCTCCATCTGCTCCTCAGGCTCTTGTTGCTCAGACTTATGCCGCTCCTGTTGCTCCTGCGGCAATGGCTCCTCAGCAACCTGTATATGCACCGCAGTACGTTCCGTACCAGGCTCCTCAGACTCAGCCCGCTACTGCTCCTACAGCCTCAGACTGGTATCTTGATTCAGGGGCTACCAATCATATGAGTGCCACCCCTTCGAACTTGACTGCCCTGGCTCCATACAATGGTAATATCTCTGTTTCTGTTGGTAATGGTGCTTCTCTTCCTATTACTGCTGTTGGTGTTGCTAGAGTTAGCCCTTCTATGCATATATCTGATGTCTTGGTTGTGCCTGCTATTACTAAAAACCTGTTGTCAATTAGTAAGCTTACCAAGGAGCTATGTGCTGTTATTTCTTTCGATGACGAGTCTTTTACTATTCAGCACAAGCTCAGCAGGGCAATCCTGGGGCAGGGACACAGTGAGAATGGGCTGTACGTGTTGGACCGTGGTGTGACAGCACTTATTTCAGTGGTGAAGAAGAACAATAACAGAGCATCTTTTGAAGTTTGGCATGCTCGTTTAGGACATGTGTCCTCTTCTACTCTATCTTTGTTGAACAAACATGGACCTTTGTCTTTTACTTCTGTACTTCCAAAACCTGGTATTTGTGAACCGTGTGCTATGGCTAAAGGCCACAAACTGTCTTTTGTTGAGAACCCCAGACGGGCTAAGAATGTTTTGGATTTGATTCATTGTGATTTGTGGGGGCCGTCTCCAGTTGTTTCGGGAAATGGTTTCTCTTATTATGCTTTATTTGTGGATGATTATTCGCGTTTTTCGTGGTTCTACCCTCTTCGTCGCAAATCAGATTTCGTCGATGTATACTTCCAGTTTGAGGCATTCGTGGAGAATCAATTCTCATCTCGAATCAAAGTTTTCCAGAGTGATGGAGGGACTGAATTCATCAACAACAGGTTGCAGTCTCACTTTGGAACTCGTGGCATTCATCATCAAGTTTCATGCCCATATACACCGGAGCAGAATGGTAGAGCTGAACGCAAGCACAGACACATCACGGAGATGGGCCTCTCCATGTTGTTCCATTCACATCTACCGCTATCTCACTGGGATGATGCATTTAGTGCTGCTGTCTTCACGATCAACAGGTTGCCAACACCAGTGATTGATAACAAGTCTCCTTTTGAAGTACTTTTTGGACGTTCCCCAGACTACTCGAACTTTCATCCTTTTGGTTGCCGTGTGTTTCCCTATGTTCGGCCTACATCTGAACATAAATTAGCTCCTCGCAGTCTGCCATGTATCTTTTTGGGCTACAGTGCACACTACAAAGGATTTAAGTGCTTGGATCCTGCTTCTGGTCGTATTTATATGACTCGTCACGCTCGCTTCGATGAGGGTCACTTTCCATTTTCGAGAGTATCTACAGAGGCTCATTTCTCTTCTTTGGATGTTTCGTCCTTTGTTGACCCCACTGATCCTGATGTAGAGACATCTTCTGTTGAGACCCTTCCACCACAGCAGTCTTGTACGGCATGTCATGAGTCTTCTTCATCTACATCAGCAGCACTCGCCGATGAACCTGAACCAGTCACTCCAGAGCCTTCTCCAGTTTCCTCGAGTTCCTCCGATTCACCTGGTGACTCAGTCTCGTCTGGAAGTGTTACTTTGACTCCTCCTGCTTCCACAACTCTACAGGTTCCAGCAGCCCCACCTGCTCCTAGAGCTCACTCGATGGTCACTCGTCATTAGGATGGAACAAGAGTAGCTCGCAGTCTTGGACCTGATTTTGTGGCCACAGGTTTAGTTGCTGAGTTACTGGTACAGAAGGAACCGAGAAACTTCAAGGCTGCAGTCAAGGACTCCCGATGGGTTACTGCTATGAATGAGGAGATTGATGCACTACAGCGGCAACAGACATGGCAGTTGGTGCCTTGCCCTCCACATGTTAATGTAGTTGGTTCCAAGTGGGTCTATCGATTGAAGTACAAACAGGATGGCTCTATTGAGAGGTACAAAGCACGTCTGGTAGCTCAAGGATTCTCACAGGTTCCGGGGTTTGATTTTGATCATACCTTCAGTCCAGTTATCAAGGCTGCCACTGTCCGTACAGTGATTGCTATTGCTACAATGAGGAAATGGCCGCTTCATCAGCTCGATGTAAAGAATGCTTTTCTGAATGGTGTTCTTGACGGTCCAGTTTACATGGCTCAACCGGCTGGATATCAGGATCCTGCACGTCCTAATCATGTATGTCTTTTGAGGAAGGCCATCTATGGTCTTAAGCAAGCTCCTAGGGCATGGTTTGATCGCTTCAGTGCCTTTGTTAAGGGTCTTGGTTTTGTTGGCAGTCTATCGGATCCATCTCTGTTCGTGTTTACCCGTGGCTCAGTCATCCTTTACCTTCTCATCTATGTCGATGATATCATTCTTACCGGGAATGATAAGGTTGCTATTCAGAGTTTTATAGCTCGGGCTGACCGGGAATTTTCTGTCAAGGATCTTGGATATCTCAACTACTTCCTTGGCTTGGAGGTTACACCCACCTCCACCGGGTTGTTTTTGGGTCAAGCTAAGTATGCTGGGGATATTCTTCAGAGAGCTGGGATGTTGGATGCTACGCCGGTTTCTACACCGTTTCTTCCGTTATCTCAGTTACACAGCAGTACCAGTGGACCATTTCACAATCCGAAATTGTATCGTTCTCTTGTAGGTGCACTTCAGTATCTCACCATCACTCGTCCTGACCTATCCTTTGCTGTCAACTCTGTGAGTCAATACCTTCAGGATCCACGGGATGATCATTTTGCTGCAGTCACTCGAATTCTTAGATATGTTCGAGGCACTCAACATTGTGGATTGACCTTCACTGCCGATGGTGTTTCGGAGATATTGGCCTACTCCGATGCTGATTGGGCGCGCTGCTTGGAGACACGTCGCTCTACTTATGGATATGCAGTTTTCCTTGGTGGTAACTTGGTTTCATGGAGTGCGAAGAAGCAACCCACAGTCTCTCGGTCAAGCTCTGAATCGGAGTACAGAGCTCTTGCGAACACTGCTTCGGAGGTAGTTTGGCTGTTACATATTCTTCGGGATCTTCGCTTTCCACTTCAGGGATCTCCGGTGCTTCTTTGTGACAATAACAGTGCTATCTTTCTTGCGGAGAATCCAGTTGCTCACAAGAGAGCTAAGCACATCGACATTGACTATCACTTTGTGAGGGAGCTAGTTAGTGCTGGCAAACTACGAGTTGGTCATGTTCCGACATCCTTACAAGTTGCGGATATCTTCACCAAGGGGCTTAATCGTGCGTTGTTTGACTTCTTTCGGTCCAAGCTTCGCGTCTCAGTCAATCCGACGCTTCGCTTGAAGGGGGGTGTGACAATACAAGAAGAATTGGAGGACTGATTTATTAATTATGTATGTACTTTGTATATTGCACTTATGTGCCTAGGGTTTAGCTAGTTTCAGTATTTAGCTTTAGGCCCTTGTATGTAACTATATATAGGCATGCCTCTGCCTTATTCTAATTAAGCAATCAGATACAATTTACGGGTACATATTTCTACTAAATTCTTAAATTTTAGAAAGGAATGTTTGGTTCATTTTCTGATATTTATCTCTCTTTTGATTTTCTTATCATGATGATGGGATATATGGATCAGCTCTGAAGTTCTTAGCTTGCAATCTCTGGTAAGAAAGTGTTAATGTTCGATGTTCATGAACATGTCCTTAACTGGAACTGAATTTGATTTTGATATTCGTGTACTTTTTTTTTTCTTATAGGAATATAGGCAAGAGGCTATCAAATTGCAACAACAACTTGACTTGGCGCGAGAACGATTGAGGTAATCACAAAAATTACTGTTGGATGTTTAATTTGTTTTTACCTTTGCTACTTACGTTTCAAATTGCGCTGATGTTTTTAGAGTAATGGAACCAGACCCTCTGAAGTTTGGATCCTTGAATGACTTTGATTCTTGTGAAGAGCGCCTTTTGTCCGCCTTGAGATTAGTCGAAAAAAGGAAGGTAACCATTATGAACATCATTGAGTTTTTCCAAGTCCAGATAATACTCAACGTTACAGGGTGCTAATGTGATATTGAGTATCATCTGGACATGGAACAAATCTGTATTATGTTTATATGTTTTTCACTGTAATTTTGGTTTGCGCCTTAACACGAAAGGTTTTCTATCTTTATTAACACATATCTTTATACAATTCCCTGCATTTATCTGAGAATTTACTCTTTGAATTTTATCAGAATGATTTAATGAGGAACAACGGAACGAGCTATCAAGAAACAGTAGAGGTAAAATGGCACCAACTGCTAAGTTTGCTTATCTAATTAGTTCCTTCTCTTCTATTTTCGGTTAATAAAATCATAACATTTATCCATCTTAAATTTCTCTTCATTATAGCAAATAAACACAGTAGTTCAATACATCATCAATTCACAAGCAGAGGAGAAACCATCATCTATTCAGAATTCAGAATTTAGCACTTGGGTTCATCATAATGGTCACAATGGGTCGGATTATGTGCCCCTTATGTTCCAGAATGGAATGACTGATTCGACGACACCATCCCAACATGGAAATTTGCCACAACCATCTGCTTTGCCAATTCCTAAAGCAGAAGAAGATGGAATTAAGATGGAGTATTAGCTCCATCAGATTTATTGCAAAAATACAGAATCTTGGTTAGTTTTAGCAAATTTAGAGCAGATATTTCCATCAGAAAATGCTGTATTTATTTGCTGAATTAATCTCCAAGTTTATTTGGTTAGAGCATAGATATTATTACAAACACTTTTCACTAAAAAACTATACAATTTATGTTAGGCTGGGAGTGAAGGCTATACTTGTAATATATTTTTTTGGTGATTAATATAATACATTTCCATCAAAAAAAAAAAACTATACAATTACTCTTCTGGATCAACCAGGCTATCAAGAAACGCAATTAGATTCCTGTCCGAAGATCCCCCAGCTTCCATAGCTTCCTCGGCCGATTTCTTCCATTTCTTCACGTTATTTCTCAGCTCAGATGCCTTCTCACAGCCATCTATCACCATTTCTACACATCTTACAATCTCATCACTTTCAACTATGCCCTCTTCATTTGGTGTAACCCTAACTCCAGTCCTCCACACATCCTCAATAAGCTTTGCATTGGTAGCTTGATCACTCCAACCAGGAAAGGCAACTACAGGAACCCCACAAACAATGCTCTCCAACGTCGAATTCCACCCACAATGAGTCACAAAACAACCGATGGAAGAATGACCTAGAACCTCAAGCTGTGAACACCATTGAATTATCATCCCTCTCTTCTCCAACTCCTCAATGCAACTTAGTTTATCCTCTTCTTTCACCTCTTCTCCATCTTCCTTGGCTCTTATCACCCACAAAAATGGCCTCCTCATCTTCAACAATCCGCTCACGACCTCCTCCATTTGCTTCTTCGGCAGATTTGCTATGCTTCCAAATGATATATAGATAACCGAACCAAAATCTTTCGAATCAAGCCATTCCTTACAATCCGTGGACTTTTGGAACAGATCGCTACGCAATGAAGCATCATCTGGAGTTAATGGTCCGACAGGAATCATGTTGTAATTTCCAATGGCTTTGAGAGCATCAGGCTCCAAGGCCTCGAATGTATTCACAAGGACATTTGGTTTTTTCTCCTCATCTAGACCCTTCATTAATGCTCTGAACGTTCTAAGAATGAAGAAGGACATGCGATCATCCGAAGGTAGCATGAAAGAAGGAAGATCTCTGCTGTTAAGCGAAGGAAGACCTGGAAACTGTATAGACCAACTGGGATCATTCAAATCCACATTTCCAACCTCATTTTCATAGCCATGGAAATAGTGGTAGTAAATATCCATAACCATGGCTGGTTGAATCCAGAGATTGGCCGATAGAACGCGACATTCGTGTGCCAGGGACACGGTCCATGGAAACCAGGGGCTGTAGACGAGGCACGTTACTGGGCAGCCTTTCTCAGAGCTTGAACTTACCACATTTCTGATTTTCTCTGAGGCTGATCTTATGAAGCCTGAGCAGTATTCCTTGGGGTCTAGACCTTTTCTTTTACTTCCACCCATGATTTGATCATCGTGGCCATCGGAAAAAGGCGCGAGATTCAGGCCTTGTAAGGTTTCTGTGCCGGAATTCTTGGTCATGGAGTTGAAAGCAGAGACTGTAGTGGTGAAAGTGACTTTTACACCCATCCGAGTGAGTCTTTTGGCGAAGTGTAGGACTGGATTGATATGGCCTTGTGCTGGAAAAGCTGTTAGGAGAATATGGTGATGGTTTTTACGGTTGCTCGTCATCCTATTTGGCCGGTAACAAAAAAATGAGACTGTTTGGCCGGAAAACAAAACTTTCGTCGGCGAACAGTTGGTTGTGGACTTGTATAAGATCATCTTGAAGAAATTTTCATGTATATATATAAGGATCTTGAAGAAAAATTTGTGTCGTCCAAAATGACGTTTGTGGGATTGACCGATTTCCTAAGACTTTTCTACTCATGAGTGGCATGCACAATGCCGTGATGGATAAGAAATTTGAATTCATTTGCTTTGGACGCAGCATTATTTTGAACGAGTCAGATTTCATGACACTTGGGAAACACGTACCACTAATTTCCATATTGATAATCTAACTGAACTAGCTAGGTACTATTTGGATGAAACTGAATTATAAAGATGCTGAAATGAGTTGGACGCTAAAATCACTTACTTAAGTCGTAAGTGATATGATAAAGAAACGGTTTATATATGTTCTTCGGATAACAGTACTTATCTAGTAAATAATAACAGTCTCTCTATCGTAAGTGAATATTAACTTCTAAATTGAGAGTGCTAAATAAAATCACTCTCTAAAATCACTTACTTTGTCCTTTATACTTTTCACCTTAATTTTTTTCACCTCTAAAATTATCTATTTTTTCAACTACTAAATTTATTACTATATGTATATTCTAATGTTATGTATTTTAGAGAGACCACTTATGTAAGGCGGATTTATTGTCAGCATAGTCTAATTTTTTAGTTTTGGGTAGTAATTACGCTCATTTTAAAGGTAAAGTTTCTTGAAAGTCCAACTTTTCTAAATGCTATTAAATTACCACCATCTATTTAATCTCAAGTGATACAATTTTGTGTTAAAATATTAATAATTTTAAAATAAACATATAGTAAAACATGTTTTAATGTGAAAATTCAAGAAATTTCATGTAAAAATTAAAAATTTCAAATAACAAATTACACAGTTCAAATTAAAAAGTATATTGTATAAGTTAAAAGTATAAACACTTTCTTGGAAAGTAAGAAAAGTTGGGAGTTTAGGAAATTTTCTCTACTTTAAAATACAAAATTAGGTTATGTCTTACCGTAAGTTCCTCATCTAATTGTTTGAAGTTGTTATAATTGTAATGTATACATTATTAAATGATTATTACTCACGTATATTAAATAATTACTAACCTAGAATGCCTAAATCCGTCTGGGTAATGATTGAACACGTGGCCCAATCATAAATTAATTAAAGATGATGTGTCGTTATTTAATTGATGTCTGATATTGCCAATATTAGGATGATCCTGATATATTAAACTGAAATATATATCTTCAAATAAAGTATATATCAAAAGGGAGGAAGTTTTTTTTTTAAAAAAAATTAACAACCATTGGCGGGGGGAATTTATTTGGCACCCCTTACCAAAATTAGGCCATGCCTAAAGTTTGTTACAAAAGTAGGGATCAACCCATAGAAGCATCTAAGCTTCTCAAAAATGAAATAATAAAGTTCTACCTAACTCCATGTGAATCTGATGAATCTAATGATCAAAAACTAAAAAGGGGAGACGGTTAGTGATCGAGTAAACAAATACCGAAGCACAAATTAACCACCCTTCGTTTTGAATCATAGACTACATTCACATGCTAGAATAAATGTACAGGCCCAAAAAAACCATAACAATGATTCAAAAAATGGCCATGTGATAGAAAGTGATGTATGTAGCAAATTGCCTTCTGGCCTGAGCAGTTTTGTTCTCCTTGCCTAAGCAGCATGATCAAATGGCCTGAGCAGAGATGGCCTGAGCAGATAGTCTGAGTAGATGACCTGAGCCTTGTTACCTAAGTGGACCAATCTGTGCACCAATTTGTATTCAAATTAATAAAAAGTGAGACTGTTCTAGATATTAAACGGGAGTTTTACATGGAGGGACAAATTACTTGTGCAGGTTAGAGCTTGCAGTTTTTTCCGAAAATACCCCCGAATGTTTATATTATTTTGCAGATGGGTTGAAGTTTGCACTTGACCCCTGAATGTTTGTAAATTACATTTCGGCCTTAGTACAAAATATGATTTTATTCCAACTACATAACTCCCCAAGGGGTTTTCAACTAAAACTTCAAAATTAAGTCAAACCTTATCAACGCCGTGTGATTCTTTCTGGACTCATCGGAGGAGTTCATCACCGACCATAAAGTTTTGTGCCCCAAATCCGACCAGATCAATGTGCCCATAACCTACCGGGCTGAGTTCATGTAGACCTGAATCGCTTCATTTTTCGCCGCGATTTCGTCCTCTGAATCTTTCGTTGTTGGATTTGCAGATTACCCACACGCCCAGGATCGACCATGGTGTCTAGGAGACTGCAGATCAGACGATTGTTATCATTGTGCTTAAAGGGAGCTTTTGGGGATTCCCGTTGGGAGGATTGAGAATCCGGCTGGGTCGTTTTTTTGGAGTTTCATGCAAGCTGAGGGCTCCCGACATCTGATGATGTTGGTCTTCGGGCTTAGGTAGCTTCCTTGCTGGAGATTTGTTAGCAGCTGCCGGAGCCTTCTTCTTCTCCGGCGCATCGACTGGGCCCCGATTTGAAATATGATAAAGTTGTAATTTTGAAAAATAAATTTAATTAAAAGGTTGATTTTAATTATTCTGTTTTGATAAGAAATAAAGGGCCAGAAGCATAAGGGGATGATGATTTCGATGACTGTTGAGGTTTTTGATTTTGTGTTGAAGGATTGTGTGTTGCATAGTTTCAATAAGATTTTGAATGAGTTGATGTTGAAGGCAGGATGGGATTTAGGGAGGGCTGCATTTGTCAGTGAATGGCAATGTTTAGATGTTTCTACATAGTGTGAGGAGAAGTATGAGCAATTTATTCATCTAGAAATGGAGTATTAAATTTGTAGCAATTTTGATGAGAAGTGGTGTTGAATTCTGAGTGATGATAGCAATTTTGATAGCAACCTTTTTTCAATTGTGATTCAGAATTCACAATTGTTTATGATCTTGCTCTTCATAATATTAGTCGGTGGGCCTATTAATTCTGGGAAGGCAAGTTTGTGATGTTGAACTCATGTTATGATCCAATTTGTGTTGAGGGATTTTAAAACCAAATGAAAATTGGGCTTGGCTTGTCTTTGATCCAGTCGAAGCAATGGGAGCGTGGAATTTGTGTGCCAAAATCCCAAACAAAATACATGGGCCGAAAAAGTGGACCAAAAACTAAATTTGATCCTTCCTTCATGTTGTACACTTAGAAAAAGAAAGATTGGGAGGTTTGCAGTTTTTGAAAATGGATAAATATTCATGCATGGAATAAACTAGAAAAAAGAAATAAAATAGAAGAAGTTCTCGATGAGACTATAAACATTACATGATAATATTAGTACAACATGATTCAAAAACTACAAAATATTAAGAAATTACAACAAAAACTAGGAATTTCACAAAAGCAAAAGAAACACTTGACGAGGCATGTAAGTTATACAAATCTAAGAACTATAAAAGTCGGCATTGGAGTTGTCGGCATCGGAGTCGGAGTCACCGTGTTCGGAGTCATCAGAGTCAGAAGTGGAATCATGCAAAAGAGTGAATGGAACTGTTGCAGTGTCAATGTCGATATACTCGTAGTGACCATCAATAATCACCCACTTCATATTCTTAAGCACATAACCTGGCTTTGGAATGTGAACAACATCCTCGTGATCCTCGGAGGAAGAATCAACAATGATCAAAGGTTTGTTCTCATGAATCGAACAGAGTGATGGCTTGTAGTGGTTGGTTCCCGGTCCAAACTTTTTAGTCTGCTTGAAAAGCTTGGCCGTGCAAACTGTAGGTGAGAGAGCCACCTTCTTCATGGATTTTTTTTTCAAAGTTAAAGGCTTCTTTGGCTTGTTTGTTACGGTGCTTTTGGGTAGGGTATTGGGGATGTCATTCAATGACTTGGAGCTATGGGTTTTCATATCTCGATGATGAGGAGATGACAAAATTTGGTGATGAAGAAAGATAGGTAAGTTGGTGGTGATGAAAAAGGTGGGAAATGGCTACATTTATATGCAATTATTTCCCTCCAGATTTCCCTCATCCCTCCTCCAGATTTCCCCCCCCCCCCCTAAAAATAACGCGTGAAAGAACAGTAATTACTGTGTTGTATTGTGTCATAGTAATATTACCATGAGGCAAAATGTTACCATGAGGTATTATTTCAAACATAACATTACCATGAGGCAAAATTTGAACAGAATATTACTGAATATCACCTCCAGATTTGCTACGTAAATGTGTAATGAGTATAAATGCACAGTAAAACGTCATATTTATAGTTTGTTATCCATGAAAACCCTCGTCTGTGCTGGTTCAGTTATTAATGAACAATTTAAGGACTATTTAGGGTAAATTAAAATGCCAAAGATTCATAAGACCGGTTTGTCGGTGGACGGTGATAATGGTGGTATGGCTTTACCACTTGCAGGTAAAAGAACTAATTAATTTTCAGAAACCACAGAAAACGAAAAAAGATAACAGATGGTGCAGGGATGAAATCTTGTCGTCCTGTCGAATCTGGCTATTCCAGCCATCCCTTCACTTTTATTAGACTTGCAGTTCCAAATTGCAAGCCTCACACGCCACGGGGAACCGGAAACAAAATTGAATGGTTAAATTAGTATTAGAACGCAGGTACGGCATAGGCTTAGTCAAACAAATCCATGTGCACTTACACTGTAGCTCCAGCCCAGAAATCCGGCTCGATGTAACCATGCAGGTACAGATCTGCTACTGTCTGGCAGAGTAGCTGTGTCTCCACCACCCTAAAGGTAAAAAAATCAATTTGTACATCGAGAAACATATATATATAGAAGATAAAACGATGAAACTAAGGCAGATCGATTGGTAATAAAAATTTTTAAAAAGGGGATAATTGTTGAAGAAATTACCGATTGGAAAATGAACAGGAGGCAGGCAATCGGAAAAGGGGATAAACGAGGGTGCCCGTCAAGATAAAATCTCTGTTGAATATTGTTTAGATGTAGTATCAAAAGGAAATCCTGGTGATGTATGTAGCGATTTTGGAAATCATGGCGTAGGTTCAGATATGATGTATGACATAAAGGTGGTCGGGTGGGGTGGCAGAGGCGTGGTATGGAGGTGGAGTGAATATAAAGGAAGTGGTTTTTGGGAGGAATGATAAAACAATGGGCAAGCAAGTGGTTTGCGAGTGGAAGAATCAATAAACAATGGGCAAGCAAGTGGTTTGCGAGTGGAAGAATCAATAAAAAATGGGCAAGCAAGTGGTTTTAACCTGAAGCATCATTAAATAATGGATACGTGGTTTTGCAGGGACGGAGAGAAAAGTTGATTTACCGCAGGTTTTTGCAATTTTCATGAAAAATATGGATATAAATTATAGCAATTTAAGGCCGGATTTGGAGTATATAAGCCTGTGTTTAGATGTGTTTTATATTAATATTTTACGTTAAGAATATTTAGTTTTGCTTGGTTTGGACATTTGTGTAGCAATATTCATGTATTTTCTTGCTAATATATATAATTTTAGACATTTATTATTATTCATTAATATAAGATTTAAGAGTTATAAATCTAGCACTATTACTAGAGATTACTTGACTTGGAAAAACGGGTTTATCGATCTGGTTAGAGTAACACCCAATGGATTCGGGCTTTTTTCGTTACATTTTTTGTATTCGTGTTTGGTCGATTCATGGGGTATTTTCTGGCTCGAGTCCCGTATGGTATTTTTAAATATTGTTGGGTTCGGTTACGAATTTGGTTTCATAGTTTCAGTTTTGGGTTCCGTCAATTGTTTAGAACAAATATTGGGTATGTTTATATGCATTGTTGTTATAAACTAGTAAAATAGTTAAAAACGCTAAGAATTAGGTTGATTATTGTCCAAATGATAGGGTGAAAATAGTTTAGGCACCTTTTGGATCGGGTACGAGGTCTATCGGGGTTGAAACTGTCAGTACGGGTTTGGATATATCGGGTGTGATCAAGGTTAAGTTCATCGAAGGGGTTTAAATGTTCGGGTCTTATTTCGGGTTCGGGTTTTGTATAAACAAAGGGGTTTTTTTGCTTTCGTTATATTTTGCGACTTGTAGATATTACGAATGTTTAGGGTAACCATGATAAGTGACTCAGTCAATAAACTCCTAAACTTTGCAGGGGTTTAAAGGTTCAAAACTGATATGTAAATAGGCCAGTTTAAGTAACCGGCACGTGTATGCATACAAGTAGTCTAAACGGCGATGAAATAATCACTACCTTACCTCTGAGCCTCATCAGTATCATCAGTATTAAGTAATTCCCATTGTCATCGTTGACTATGTTAACTACATTATGTAGTAATTTTGAAGATTTGTAGTGAACGTGTATGCTTGATGTTGAGTTCATCTACCCTCGATTAACTATGATCTCAATTACTAATTGATTATGGTTGATAGCTATTCTGATCGATCAAGTAATGGGATGAGCTGTAGAACCATTGACTGAGTGTGGAGAGTACGTGAGAACGTGAAACGAAAACGTGATTGTACAGTCATTGCTGATTACTTGAGTACCTGAATTATGAATCACTTAGATGCTAACAAGAAGTTATTGTATAGGATAGCGAAAAATGACACAAACACCTAATTGATTACGTAAGTTTGAATATAAACTGATGGAGTGGTTTTGATATGAAAGCGGCCAAAAAAATCATAAAATTACTCGTTCGTTTATTATTACAAGGAAATCGAGTTGATATCTGTTACACAAAATCGTAGTATTTGATAAGTATGTGCAAACGAGCTCAACTCCTGTACGATGCGATGAAGGTGGCATATTTTAACGATTTATTAATTTGAATATGAAATATGTAATGAATAAAATCAATTTAAATAAATTATAATATATTATTACTTGATTTTGTGAATCGCAAAATGTCATGTCCTAGTAAAATTCAATTGAAATGGAAGAAAATAAATTGACAGTACTATTGCTACATGCAAAGGGCCGATTAGACTCTAATTCCTCTTTCAAAATTTCCTAGTCGCCTTGATCTTTACTAATTATGATATAAACGAACTTTTGCAATAGTCAGTATTCTGGAATTTGTATGCAATTATTTGAAATAAATTAAATTTCATGAGATTTTGTGAATTGAAAAACACATACTCCTACTAGTTATAATAATTTGATAAGGCAGAAATAAAATGAAAACCCAAAAGCTGGATACTATGTAGTATACTCACTCTGACTTGTCTGTATCTTCAAAAAGGATCTGGTTGTGTGGAAGAAATGGTGGGTCCCATTAATGATTACCACGTTTGGCTCCAATGTGTAGTACTCCATGATACTTCATTTTTGTTTTGCTGGAACCTAGTGTATAGAATGTCCGATTTTTGGCATGTGACAATTAATTGGAGATGAATGTTTGGGTCTTAGTATTTGATCCATTTGTTTATTGTATAAATTTGAATAATTATTATTGACACGCATTTGTGTACTTGAAGTACTATTTATGAGTTTATTGTGTACTTGACACACATAAATTATTCCTAGTTTGGATTGAAATATACTTAAATTTGTATGTGTCTGTTGACTATTTAAGAGTACACTACTACAAAGGGGTAGATGCAAGACACATATTTAAGGCGTTTAGCCTGGCACGTTTTTCTACGCCTTGATTGAAAGTAGCGACGTCGCTACCTCTTCAAGCTAGCAAAAAAAATTTAAATTAAAGACGAAAAGAAGCAGTTAAAGGCGGAAATGGGTTTTGACGTTAAAAAATACTTGACAAAGGCGGAAAAAAAGTATCCGCCTTAAATTGAATGGGTTGTTACGACCTCGTAAGTTTTGTAGTAATATAAACGTGTTTGTAGCGAAGTCGTAGGTTATTTCGTTAGTATGTACTTTGTGCGTTGCGATCTTGTAAGCTTTGCTAAACCCTAATTTCAGCAGGCGAGAATATGGGACATGTCGTAACTGGGACGCTAGGATGTGGCGTTTGATGGTACATTATCGCTTCTGTGCACGTCAAATTTGATATTGTTAAATGTACAATGCATGTGAGGGTGATTGAAATGTTACGAGTTCGCTGGCTACTCAAAGGTAATAGCGAGGTATTAGCGAGTTCGCAAGAGACTCTGTATGGGTCATAGATTTAAGCTGGACTGGCCGTTCTAACTCCAAAAACAAATACTTTAAAAGGGTCTAAACAGGTGGGTATTGAAGGGTGATCAGTTGAAGTGTTCTCGGAGGTCTCATTGTTCCCGTGTTGGTGTAGGTAAGGTTTAACTTGCGTAATGTACTGGCTAGTCTCTTGATTTTGGTTGATTTTATGCATAATTTTTGCTTGCATTTTGGTTTATTTTGGTTTTTTTGTTAATGCAGTGTGTAGTTTATGTGTTGATCAGTGGGTTAGTAGTATTGTGTAGCTGTTTGTCTGATTTGTGAATTATGGACCGCGAAAGAATAATGAAGGAGAATGCTCGATTATCGAAGGAGTATTTAGATTTGGTTGAAAATTTCTTAGATGTTGGGTTGCGACATTGTAGACAGAATAGCTTAGGAGGGGTTAGATGTCCATGCAACAAGTGTAGAAACAACGCCATATTTGAAAATATTGCTGTAGTGCGTGAACATTTAATTTGTAAAGGTTTTGACAAATCCTACACAGAATGGGTTTGGCATGGGGAAGGCCATTATGGAAGTGACCAGGTTGAGATGGAGGAGGGAAGCGCCGAGGAAATCCTGTAGTGTAATGAACAGCTTCCAGATATGTGTGACGATGTTGTTATGGAGTTTGTTGGGAAGAAAAGTATGCTGGAGGCAATGAATGACGATAAACAGACAAGCTTATATGTTGGGGCTAGCCATTCTAGACTGGGAGCAACATTGTTGTTAATGAATCTAAAGGCAAGGCATGGTATTTCTGATAAAAGAATGACGGAATTGCTAAAGTTGGTCAAAGAGTTACTTCCTCAGGACAACTTATGTCCTGACAGGGTTTATGCTGCGCGGAAGATATTGTGTCCTATGGGCATGGAGTTTACTAAGATTCACGCATGTCCGAATGATTGTATGTTGTATAGGGGAAGTATCTACTGACAGAATGAACCCTTTCGGGAACATGTCCAGCACCCACAGTTCATGGCCAGTGATGCTTGTTATTTATAATCTACCTTCATGGTTGATGATGAAACGAAAGTATGTGATTTTGAACACTATGATCTCGGGGCCTAGGCAACCTGGCAATGACATTGATGTATATCTAGCACCTCTTGTTGAGGAGTTGGAATCCTTGTTTAAGCATGGAATTCATATTCCTGACGGAAGTCGATGGGACGCGAAATTCAAACTTAAAGCCATGCTGATGTGGAGCATCAATGATTTCCCTGCGCTGGGTAACCTTGGAGGGTGTTCTGTGAAAGGTCATTTTGCATGTCCAGTATGTGAGAGCAATACCAGCCACTGTCAATTAAAGCACGGTGGTAAGCCTGTGTATCTAGGTCATAGACGATTCCTGCCTAGCAGTCATCCGTGGAGGAGTGCTAAGAAGTGGTTTAACGTTCAGGAAGAGCATGGTGTTGCCCCTGTCTCATTATCAGGTTCTGAAATATTTGCAAAAGTATCGGGTATGGAGAACGTGCTAGGAAAGGGAAAAAAGAAAAGCACTCAAACTACGATTTGGAAGAAATGTTTGATATTTTTCAAACTCGGTTATTGGGAGCACTTGGATGTGCGCCACTGTCTAGATGTCATGCATATAGAAAATAATGTATGTGAAGCTTTGGTTGGGACGCTCTTGAATACACCGGGAAAGAGTAAGAATGGATTGAAAACTAGAAAGGATTTAGTCAATCTTGGAATACGGATGTCACTTGCTCCCGTGAAAGAAGAAGTAGGTACGACATACTTACCACCTGCTTGTTATTCCTTGTCATCTGAGGAGAAGGAGAGTTTTTGTAGGACTTTGAAATCAGTGAAGGTGCCTTCTAAATATGGTTCGAACATTAGCAGTTGTGTATCCACTGCAGAGCTAAAATTGGTGGGAATGAAGTCGCACGATTGCCACAATCTGATGCAGGACTTGAATGTCATTGCTCTGAGAGGTTGCTTGCCTTCTCACGTTGGAGACGCGGTTGCCAGGCTTTGTTATTTTTTTAAACAGATATGTCGCAAGAAAGTAAATCGGCGTAAGTTGGATGAATTGCAGGATATGGTAGTTGAGGTATTGTGTAGGCTAGAGATGTATTTTCCCCCTTCCCTTTTTGACATAATGATTCATTTGATAGTTCATTTGGTGCGGGAGGTGAAGCTGTGCGGACCGATATACTTGAGATGGATGTATCCATTCGAGCGGTACATGAGCATTTTCGAGCATTTTGTTAAGAATCGTTATCGACCAGACGCCAGTATAGTGCAGCGATATGTCGCGGAAGAGGTAATAGAATTCTGTACCAACTATTTACAGGATATACCTACTATGGGACTGCCGGTCTCCAGACACGACGGTAGGTTGGATGGTGTCGGCCTACGCCATAAGTCTAAATTCAGCCCTTCTTCCAATGAGATATCTATAGCCCATCTGTACATTCTGCGCAACCATCATGCAGTGAGTACTTAAGTTGATGTTCACCTTAATGAGATTAGGTCAACAAAAGCGAGCTGGTCGGAACCTAGGATTCTAGAATCTCATTGTAGAGACTTTACTAGTTGGCTCAAAATACATGTGCAGAATGGCGGTGAACACCCCGATGTTGTAAAATGGGTGGCCAAGAGAACCCCTCGGCATTGTTACATTGTTTAGCGGGTATGACATCAATAGATATACGTTTAGTACTAAGTGGAGTGATGATAGATCTTCAACCCAAAATAGTGGCGTGTCAGTCTCTGGAGAGGGTGATAATGGTTTTTTTGGTACCATTACTGATATATGGGAAATGGACTTTGTTCATGTCTGAATCGCCTTGTTTAAATGTGAATGGGTAGATGAAGCTGTAGGGGTGCGCTCAAAGTGTTTAGGCATGACTCTAGTTAATAGAGGAATTCTTGGGTCTAGGGAAGATCCATTCATCATGGCGGCTCAAGCTCATCAGGTATTTTATGTGGAAGATCCAATTGATGCTCGATGGGGAATCGTTGTTGATGGTAAGAAAACATTCATCTATGGTGATGTTTTGTTCGACGATGACTCCACTGTTTCTACAGATACCATTCCGCCCTCACTGTACGAAACTCTGGAGGAGGATGATGACATTGTTTGTGCGTCGGTGTGCAGAATGGATCATGAGGAAGGCATGTGGATTAATCCTGCGGGGAAAACTACAAAGAGGAAAGGGAGGCAACCATAGAAGAAGAAGACTAAAAAGAGTAAAAAACATAAGTAGTTATTTGATAACCATTTTTTTTGAATATTATGTTGTATTTCATGGTTGGTAATTACAAGTGTAGTTAAATTTTAATTTAATTAATTTTAGTACACTAAATCTTATAATTCTTAAAAATTGTACACTGCTGTAGCCGTGGCGATACCGTAACTAAACACTCTCAAAACCAATGCATATTAACTTGCTGTGTAGCGAGCTCGTAAAATTGGCGAAATAGTTACGAAATCGCAACAAAAGGCTGAAAATCGCAGATGAGCTTCTGTCTCTTGAGTCTGACAGGTTACGATCTCGCTTGAAGTATTTAAATTTGTATATATTTGCTTAACTTGATACTGGCGAATTCGGTAGTAGCTCGCCATGTGAGTAACTTGTTACTGGCGAACTCGCTAGTATAAAGCCACATACCAAAAATTTAATTTTAACTTCTTTGTAAAGTGGGGTTATATTTAGAAAATTTAGCCACACTAAATAAATAATGGAAGTTTAAATAATCAAATATACATAATAAAATAGATGACATTTAGATCCCCAAATATTCTTTGCAATGTTGTTTGAGAAACTGACAAAAACAAATTGAAATTGAAATTGTTTGGATTTGAGTACAACTACTAGCTAACATGAACGAATGCAAATCTAATCATCATTGCTAGGAGGTGGTGTCTGTGATGGTGCTGGTGGATCAGGGCCTAGGCACTACTACATCTCTGAGGAACCTGTAGTAGTGTGCATTACACCAGGCGTAAGCCAAATCGGCTATGACGCGTACCCGAGCTTCATGGAGGCCTTTCTTGTCGGTTCTCTTCATGGTGGTGATGACATTCATGCCTCTCTGAGTATCACCTTCGCAGATTGCAAATATAGCCAAGACATAGGTCGACTCTTTGTGACCTATTGCAGAAGCCTCGGTGAGCCACTGTCGAGCCGATTCGGTCGCTCTTCCGCTCATGTACCGACGAAGAACCCATTTGAACATAACACGAATCATTATTAGATGTATCATGTCATCTGGGAGGGTGCTGATAAGAGACAAATCCATGGGAAGAAGAAGGCAAAGAATAGGAGAAGGGAGAAGGGAATATGGGAATGAAGGCTCTGATGGGGCTCTAAAGGGAGAAGGGGCTGATATTTATAGGGCTGGGGTGCTACATTTGTCAAGAAAATGTGAGAGTTCCGAGACTAAAATTAGTAATTGCTGTATTAAAAGAAGGAAAATGTAAATGCATTCTCACCTTTTCATTGACCACATTCAAACCCCCAAACAAATTAATTACTGATGGAATTTCAAAGGTTTTTACTGATGGGTTCCTAGCATGTAGCGATCTCGCTACTAGCTAAGCCTAACAATTGTTTGTGAAGTGTGTCAAGCTTTGTTATTACGATCTCGCCAAGGTAAAGCAATCCCGCTGCGAGATCGCTAGAGAATCTCAAGCTAGGCTCTGTTGACTGAATACGACATGTTGTGAGATCGCTACTATCAGTTACACACGTAGCGAGTTCGCTAGTGAGGCGCCAACTTGGCTCTGTTGACTGAGTACGACAAGTAGCGAACTCGTAAGTTACACGTGAACATGAGCGAGGACGTAGCGAGATCTATAGTAGCACTGTTACTACTGAATCATCCTGCAACGTGTGCGTTACAAGATCGCTAGAAGCACGCACTATACCAAAAGTACTTGATTTTGCTGAAATGAAGTAACAACAACTCTATATAAAATTGAACAGTCTACATCTAAAAAGTGTAAAATTCATTGACCACATTCTTGTAACCAAAACAGAATCTTTAGTGACGCGTATATAAGTGTTCATAATCCAAAAACTAGTTAATATTCTAAAAAGTAAATGTTTAAACCAAACTAAACTACGAAATCACAGGCCGGCGACTAAAATATCATGCAAGTCATCTACACACATCTTGTCGCTACCTTCGGCCTTCTCCACCGAACTGCCTTCATCGTTTTGCTTGTCTTGCTCGTTCTGGTCTGCTGGTTGAGCTTCAGTCTCGATGCAGGTGTTCTCTTCTTTGCCTTGTCCCGGTTCAACATCCTCGTCGGGTTCTCCGATCAGCCTCTCTTTCCTAATCATCTCATACCTCGCCGGCTCATCTTCTGCATCAGAGTTGCTGTGATGATGATCCCCATCACCATTATCACTTTCCGCATTTGCATCCCTTACATGAGCAGCAACAAGCTTCCCATCAGATGGCTCCTTCTCGCTGGCTGTAGGCAAATCTTGCCTAGGACCCGCAGAGTCTTTTTGCTTGGGAAATGTGGTGCGGAAATCATGTAGCTCCTCCTCATCGCTCATATCGCACTCCACTACCCCGCTGGATATCAGTTCGCCGAGCCGTTCGTTGTTAGCACATGCCCTTTTCTCGGCCATTTCAATCTCATTCAATAACTGGCCCATAAACACCACAAGCCAACCACGGGCATCAAAAACAGCATCTACACAAACACATCAAGGTTGATAAGAACAAATTATTCACAAATGAAACAACTTGAACCAACTACAGTTAATAACAAGCTAGAATCATGCATGATACTCCCAGCCTACCCCTTGCCCTTCTGGCTGCCTCTTCAGCTTCTTTCTTTCTCGCGTACTTCCCATCGGCCTTCAACTCTAACCTCTTATGCTTGAGCCACTCCTTGTCGTATTTGCCGAGCGGCATGGGACGGCCTCTTGGAAAAATACCCACTTTCCTGATCAGAGCTACAATCAAATTGCCATACGGAAGCCGGGGTTGATTGCAAGCTTCTCCGTGATATAGTAGAACACCATGAGACTGCAAACTGTGGGCTCACATGCATGCCCTAGGGACGGGACCACATTACCGCAGATTAGCTCAAAAACTAATCTCTGCTCGTCGGTAATCTTGTGGATCGGGTAATTCCTAGCTGTACCCGGCCTATCTGAATTCCTTTTAAACCACTTCTTACCCATCTCACCGGCCTTCAACGGTTGCTTGGGGCTAACATAAGGAAACCTCTGCTCGTAATGTACCTCGTACGGACCATCCTTTTTGGTAGGCCTCAGCTCGTTACGAGACAGATAAGGACATTTCAGAACTTCATTGATGCTAAACTTATCGACCGTAAACTTAACACCCCGCACCATTGTAGTTAATTCCTCCACCCTTTCCTCTAAACCTAGGTTCGCATAAAATTGGAGAACCTCCTCAAGGTAAACAGGCTCAGGCAACATAAGCAACTTATCTAGATATTGTGCCCTAAAATGGTCTAGCACGTAATCTAGTTGCAGCGAAGGCACCACACTACTATCAAAGACATTATTATTTACAAGTTTCCGAGAGGAACAACGCTCATACCTAGCTATGGCGGCGTCGTTGAAGAACTCAGGAGTGTCCTCCTCCTCACTGGAACTGTTGGGCCCTTCCTCACCATCATTTCCGGCAGCAGCGGCAGCGGCAAGTGGAACCTCTGCCTGAACCTCAGCCTCCTCAGTCCGAGGATGTTTATTTCCCACCGCCGGACCACGTCCCTGTCCACTGTCTGAGCCTCTACCACCGCGTCCCCGCACCGCTCCTCTAGTCTTTGGCCGCATTTTGTCGGAGAAGTTACAGCGTCGTCGCCGGTTTTTAATTTCAGTAGGGTTTTCAATTTGGGGCTAATTAATTTTAGCCCGATCCCCTTTTTTTATTTATAATACTGCTACTTGCGATATCGCTAGTAGACATGCTTCTACATGTTGCGAGTTCGCTAGCACACAAGCATCTGTATGTTGCGAAGTCGTTAATATCTCGCTCAAGCCTGAGTTTCTAGTAGCGAGTCTTAAAAAGCCTCGCCAGGCAAGCGTGCCAGTAGCGAACTCGCTAAAGAAGAATCATTCTAATTAGTAGCGAGATCGTAACCCAAAAAGCCTTTTTTAATTTGAACTACTAACTAGCGATATCGCAACTCCTTCATACTGGTTTTCTGGGTTATGTGGGTTTGTGGGTTTAGGGTTTAGGGTTTAACTGTGGTAGACGTTTACACTAGCGATTTCGCTACTACACAAGCTAATTAGATTGTAACTAAAAAATAAAAAATTTAATTTTTTATTAGCAATTTCACATTCTAAAATATATATTTTTTATATAGATGCAGTATAATACTCTTTTTTGTTAAATATCCATCATGATATTAACTCAGGTAGAGTACATCTTTGTACATAAGCAGTATGACATAACTCTATGTAAAACATCAATAATTCGGTTTAAATTTTTAAACGCACTATCATATTCTAAAATATATACATTTTTTATATAAACAGTATAATACTCAAATTGGAAAATATCGATCATCATATTATGTCAAACAGAGTACATGTTAGTACATCAGCATGCAATGTTATGAAGCGATACTCGGTAGTATGATGACTGATGACAGTTGGTGAGTGTACGTGTGCATGATACTTTGTTTAATTCAAGAATCGTTCTTGTAATCACCTAAATGAGTTGTAATAAACTAAGTTTCTCTAATCAAATGCACATGAACTCCGCATATATGTAGTTCATGTGTGAAGCTCTACTATGCTTTTGTCTTTAAAGGTAAGCGATGGACATCGTTTACAAGCGTACACATGATTTGTAGAGTTTCTTAATGTCTTACAATTATAGTCTAAGTTTCTTAAAAATATTTATAATTGTGTAATTGCAGATTAAGTCAACAAATCTCTATCCCGTTTTACATCAGCATAAACAATTGAAAATTATTTTTACAATAGAATGATTTGTGTTTTATTCCATACCATCATTTTGTTTATATCGTGATTTAAAAATGTATGAGTGCATTGTAAAAATAATCTAATTATCTTATGTAGGGTTCTGGCGAGCAGTTGTAGCGAGATCGCAACCACCTAGTAACATACTTTATTTCAGTTTTTAAGTTACGAGCTCGCTAGAAGGATAAAGTAGACCATAAAAGGCAATCACATGAGCATGTAACGAACTCGTAAATATCCACGTCAGGTTTAACGAGAGAGTTCCGATTTCGCAACAAGGTAAGCTAGAATAAAGTAAACACGTTATAGAACAGAAAAACACAACACTTTTGGCATCTTATCCATCACTTCTTACGGGTTTCATCTCCAAAAGTTCAAACTTTTGCACATCTTCTCAAATCTCCTCAACTTTCTTCACATCAAATCTCCATAACCCATCCCATACATGTTGGACACATCAATTGTGTCAAAAACAAAGTGGAACTAGCCACTAATTGCATGCAAAAGATTGGTAAGTTATCCATTAAATTCTCAACCACATTTTTCTCTATATTTTTGCAATTAATGTCAATCTTTAGTTGTTCTTGTTCAATTTGGTAACATCCTTTGTTGTGGGTAGGAGAAGGACAAACAAGGTAGACCATTCCCAACCAAAATAATCAATTCTCCCGACACAACTTTGTCATATACCAAAGGTACGATTGTTTTCATTCTTATTTGCTAAAAATTTGATTTTCTTGTACATAGTGCCTCCATTTATCATATTATTACTAAATATCATGTCAGAAGCATGTCCTGAACGAAAAATAAGATTTTATTTTAATGTTGTCACTTGCAAGCTTAGCCCTAAATTTTAGGATTATGTTTCGTAAGTTATTACTTAAAAGTACAACTTTGACTTATTAGCATTGCATTAGCCATTAACTAATTTCACTACGCAAAGAAAAGCGATAGCCCTACAAGTTCCGGTAATTTCGACTCAAGTGGGGGGGAAAATGTTGTTGGCGGTTCAAGTGAGGTTAAAAGACAACGAGAAGTGAGTCGCGCATCGAAAGAAGCTCAACTTCTGACACATTGTCGCGAAGTAGAGATTAGGATCGATAACAAAATACTAACACATGTCAAGTTTAATGACATTGGTGTTGCTATTTCACCCGACAATGATGTCGCGCGATGGTCGAGTTGGTGTGCTAAGACGGGTATGTTACGCACACCATTAGACACAAAGGATTGGAGACTACTAAGCATCGACATCAAAAAGGATATATGGAAGGAATGCAAGGTTAGTTTGGCACTTGTTATTTTTAATTTCAATCATCACATTATGTCAAGCAGAGTACATCTTAGTACATCGGCATGCAATGTTATTAAGCGATACTCGGTAGTATGATGAGTGATGACAGTTGGTGAGTGAACGTGTGCATGATACTTTGTTTAATTCAAGAATCGTTCTTGTAATCACATAAATGAGTTGTAATAAACTAAGTATCTCTAATGAAATGCACGTGAACTGCGCATATATATATATATATATATATATATATATCCCAATTATATGGTTGGTCGTTGATGTGAATTCTAATTCTATCCCAATTAATAGAAACACACCTTCACCTGTCGTAGACCCACTAGATTTTCCGGTAGCTAAGAAACCGATGTCGGTGGGAGAAGTTAGATTCATAAAATCACTCCCGGGATTCCTTCGCACGTTTTATGATCTGGTGGGCCACCATAGTCGGGATTCTGTTTACTATTTCTACTCCAATAAACAGGTGTTCGGCGAAGCGAGGGAATTAGTCATTCCATGGGAAGACCTTGCCCTTTTTTGGCACTATAAAACCCTTCCCGAAACAATCCTTATACTACATCAAATGTAAGCTACTTGATCTCATCTCTTCTATCGTATTGCAAGTTACAAATTATCATATACTTGTGCACTATTATACGTTCATATCCCATCTATTGTTTATTTAGGTACATGCAATGTCTTGCTCTAAACGCAAAGACTTTCATTGGTTTTTTGCACCCAATATGCTTGCAAGAAATGAATGAAAGTAATCAATCACGATTTGCTTATCTCTCTAATATCCTTAGTGACAAGACCAAGACAATTTACATAGGCCCATATCTAGAGAGGTTAGTTTTCTTTTTTACAATTGGATATTTGCATTTCGTAAACATTCTAATCTTCGAGCCGGGTTCTTACATTTTCATTTCTTAAAATATGTAGTGGCCATTGGAGTTTTGTAGCTATGATACCATCGTTGAAGCAAGTGTATTGGATGGACCCGCTATACTTTGGTCCATCTACAAAATTTGCATATTTATTAGAGGTTGCTATGCATAGTGCACATGACGACACACTACTTCCCTTCAACCTTATACAGATTCAGGTGAAATTACAAATCCAATGCTCATTTATTTCCACTATGATTTCATTTCAAATCATTTGTTATACTTCTTCATTTTCAGCACCGAAAGCAATTGTCAAAATGGGAGTGCGGTTACTATATGATGTTGTACGCAAGCGAGTGCGTCGCTGGCCTTGTTGAAGATAATTTGGAATTACATCGCGTAAGCATTCTTATAACCTACTTATTGTACCTATTACTATTTACGTTGCATTTAATAGTATTAAAAAACATTTCATATTCTTAGATTATCGAGGAAAATCATGCACCATACACCAAGAAGGAGTTGGAGGATGGTAGAGATGCATTGGCTAGACACTTGGTCCTTATTAGATCTCGGTACATCTCTAGGCCTCACATTCCCAATAAAACCTAGTTTCTTTTTTTGTCAAATGGATGCATATACTTTTGAGTTCCATTACTTCCATTAGTTTATAAAGTGTGGCTTGATAGTGTTTCATGTTCATGTTTTGTGCTTAGATACCATGCATCTTGCAATTCACAGCTTAGACAATTAAAATGAAACCCAATTTTAGTGGAAATGGGTGGAAATGGCTCAAATCCTATAATTTTGCGACACTTACGAATTCCCTGCGAGATCGTTACTTCTCTCGCCCATTACATTAAAATAGTTGCGATCATCTTGTACTATCTCTACTTCTCTCGCCATAATTATATTTCTGAGCTTAGTTTTTGCGCCATCGCTACCCAATCGCTCGTTCTTCTCTGCCTCTCCAATCTGATCTCTGCCGAGCTCGTAACCATACACGCCAAAGCCAGGCGAATGTCTAGCTTACTCGTAATGTCATTTTTTTTCTCGCTCACCCAGTTCTAAAACGACGTCGTTTCATGTTAGCGAGATCAGTTGCGAATTCGTTACTATACACATAAGCGATTTTCTTACGATATCGTTATCTCTCTCGAACCAACAATTTTTATTATATTTTTATAATATCATTTTTACAATTTTTATATTTTTACAATTTTTGTTAAATGCAATTGTTCGGTTGCGACCTCGCTACGTTGTTACTAACGAGTAGCTAGTGGCTGTCGTGACCCGGCTCGTTTTGATTAACCCGAAATGTTTAATTTGGCTTGTAACGACTTTGCTACTTATGACCGAGCGAATCGCCTCTATTTATCGTAACCAGTCTCGTCAGCAGATAAATATATGACAAGCTAGGCTCTCTTACGAGATCGTAACTAGTATTAGCGATCCGCACGGTAGAAGTCGTAACCAGTCTCGTACACATTCATAACAGTTTAGGCTTTCCAATGTAGCGAACTCGTTAGTATTTCATCTGGCGATCCGTAAGCTTCTGTCGTAACAAAACAATCAACCATTTGTTTGGTACTAGCGTTTGCTTGTTACGGTATCGCAACGAGTCAAATCATATCATCCAGACTTGCATGCTAGCGAGTTCGGAAGTATTGAGTAAGGCGGATAAGCCTTCATCCAAGGCGGAAACAAACGCCTTAAACCCATAAACATCTAAGGCGGAAGAGGAACCGCCTTAGATGATTTTTCTCATTCAAGTCAAACCAGGGAAGGCATTTGTTTTCTGCCTTAACACATGAAGGATGAACCGCCTTAAATGGCTTGATATTGTAGTAGTGGTACTATTTAAGATTACTAATTTGATCGTATAAAATGTGTTTGGTAAACATTAGCTGATTCGTAATAGTTGTTTCTTTAATCAATCTTGTAAAATGACATAAAAGGACATTGCATATTTTTATCATACTTTACAAATAGTCTCAATTACAAAAATAGTATATATTTCACATATTGCAAATAAATAAACTATTATTTCAAATACTAATATCTACACATTTATGAGATTTTAAATAATTTAAATAAATGTTTAAACTTTTTTGATTTATTTTTATTAAACATCACTTTATAATATAAATTCTTAGTTTAAAATTTATCATAGTTTGAAACATCACTAAACTCACGTATTTATGATTATTAAAAAGTGATAGAAAATAAAATAAAAGCTAATTATATTTTTTAAAGTAATTATATACATATTTATTAATAATTAGTAGATGGAAATGTTTTTTTTCTAAAATTAAATTGGTAGAAAAAAGTAATTAATCTTACTTGAATATATTCAAAGGTGTATTTTAGAAAGGATTAATTAATCGAATGAAGAAAACATGTAATAGAAACCAGAAAGCTAAAAAATGTAAAACAAACAAAAAAATAGGGACATAAAAGTATTTTAGGTAATAAGAGCAATCAGCTAACCCAAAATGCTCATATTTCCACCGTTTTGAAAAAGCTATTTTTAACACCAATCAGCTCTTCCAATCAGCTCTCCACCAAACACCCAAATTAGCCTTTTTAACTTGGTTAAACAGCTAATTGGCCTCAATCAGCTAATTTTGCCCAAATCAGCTCTCCACCAATCACCCACTATATTTATGCGTGTGCTTTACATACTCATAATGAAATTATGAAATACTAATGCAATCAATTAACTAGTTCGATATTGAGTAATAAGTAAAAAGTAACTACTTAGGTCTAGTTGAAACTAGACTCGATAACCGTTCGTCTATTGTCGATACCGATTCGAGTTAGATCAAGTTGATGTATGCCCGAATTTTTACCAAGCCGATATAGAATTATTCTCGAGTTGACGATATCAATTAGCACTCGGAAGACTTGATCAGCGGGTTAAATTTAAATATTACTAATATGTGCATGAGTGGAATTACTTACTGATAATCAGATTTATGGGTTAACACATTCTCATTACTGATGAAGTAGTAGCAGGGTGATAGTGAGTTTCATTCATTACATACATGTTATTCATATTGAATAGGCGTTTGCACTAAGGCATTCATCACAAACCTAAATATGCAGTGCTAAGTGATACTCACTGGCCTCCACTACTACTAACCCCATGAACTTGTAATTAGACATTGATAACAGAACTAATCAGTGCTAACCACTGATCCCTACTACTAATAGGCATTGATCAAAAAGTTGTAGTGCTAACCAGTGTTTTTCACTACAACTAATTCCTTAAACATGTAATTGTTGTGGAGGTGAAGTACGAATCCACCTGTATGTTTAATATAGATAGAAATATGTGTAGAAACTGGCCACTCTATGATGAATGTATACTGGTAGACACGGTTAGATGCATTCGGGCCTTAGACATTAGGATACAACTGATGTATTTCATCGTAAATTTGTAGAATTAGGAATATTGTGCCACCGCGCTTCAGCATGACGATAGAGTAATTGATAATTATGGAGTTAATGTCATGAGTACGGAGATGATGTACATAAAAATATGTTTGGTAAATTCTCCTAATCTGAACAAATGTAAGCCTTTTTTTGGCAACATACTGATATGCTTGTGTCACCTGTCGTTCCTTATCTATTGCAATATAATTTAATAAAGTTGTGAGATCAATCTCCAAAGAGTCCATTCACCATATAATTAACTACAATTACTAAATATGTGATGCCCTGGGAAATTGAAGGCACTGTACTGATTGCACAACCTGATCGTACCGGTCGAACATCCCCATAGCTGGTACGGGTGAAAACTGTTACAAATGTAGTCAATATATTCAATACTTTAATATAGAAAAAGAAATTTTGTTTACAAAAAGTGTAGCCGTTATTAACGAAAAAAGCTATTATTTTTTGTTACACAAATTCGATGAAGAAAATAAATGTAACAGAAAATTTGATCATCTATTGCCAGAAATTAAAAAGCACGGTGACAGTAATTTTAATACAGGATGGATGATGTTGTTACAAGATTTTATGATGAAAACAAAATATAACCCTTATATAAAATAATGCATGTAAAATGGTATCTAGTAAAACTTGGGCCGTTATTTTAAAACATGGATTGAAAAGGAAAATGAAAATGGGCCTAAATACCGAATCAACGGTTTGATAATTCGGATCCCTGCATGTGCTACACGTGTACGGTGAATACCCAAAATAATTAATAAAAGAATATTAATTTTCCCATAGCCACAAAACAGACTGCGAGAAAAGTTGTGCTGGATTTAATTACTTACTGTCGGGACAACTGAGAGGTCATTCCAACAGATAACATCAAACCTCTCCCATTCCCCCACAATCTGTTTCTGCCAAACCTTTACCCTCCCCTCAAACTACTCACATATTTTTTTAGGGTTTTCAGGAGACGATGGTCCTGTTAACTAGTGGTGACTCGTTCTCCGACGGCGACGAATTCACCGATCTGACGCCGGAACCGGAGGACTATTTCTCCGAGCGCGAAGATTCCGAGGAGGTGACGCCGGAGCCAGAGGACGATTTATCCGACGGCGATGATGAGCCGGAGGTGACCCCAGAACCGGAGGAAGAGTTCATTCCTGTCGTTGTGATTGAATCAAGCCCCGAATGTGGAACAGACACTCTGACACCATCTTCTCCACCCAGTAGTAAGTAGTTCATCTCAACCTAAAGCGATCTGTATTTTTCAAAGTTGGTGTTTGCATGTTGTTGGTTTATAGTCTCAGTGTGTCAATAAGTATTGATCGGCCTTTTTCGTGTACAGATCTGTAACATATAAGATTGAAATCATACTTTTTAGTTGTTGATTTGTAAATTTTTGTAGGGGTTTGAGTTTGTTTGAATGGAAGATGGACAAGATGACTTGATCTGTAAAATATTATACTAAAATAACTGTATTTGTGGCTTGATTTGTGTTTTTTTGTATGGGTTTGATGAAGATGAAGATGATTTGACTTTTTGTTGAAGGAAAATTGGATAATATGACTTGCTTTGTCAAATATTAAACTAAAATGACAGTTTTTATGGCTTGATTTCACTTTTTTGGTATGGGTTTGATAAACATTGAGATGACATGTTTTGTTTTGAGGGGAATATGGATAATATGACTTGAACTGTAACAGTGCAAAATTGAGATTGAAAAAAAACGCTCCTTTCTCTCTCCTCCTTACTTTCCCAATTTACACACTTTCCCAGACAATATCCCTGAATTCCACACATGACACTGACAACTTACATTGACAATAAAATCATAGCAGATCTAACAAAAAAAATTTAATTGGATCGGATCCACTTACATACATGCGATCCCCAACCTCCAGCTCCCTCATCCTGACCATAAAATACCAAAACAATCAAACTCACAAACCCAGATTGCTAAAATATAAATAAAAACATAAAATAATGAGTAGACCTGGTTTTCAAGGATCACAACTCTTCAGCCTCTTGAAATCAGCTGCCCAGATCATCAACAAAATCATCAGTATCAAATGGTTATCATATGAGACAAGAATCGACTGAATCTGGACTAGGGAAACTTGCCTTGCGTGATAGGACACAAGAGAAGACAAACATACCGCAGCTATCTGCATCCCTCTTCTTTAGATCTCATTTAAGGAATTCTGCAAGGGTATAATAGTAAATTACTTAACTATTACTTAGGGTTTACCTTGGGCCTATGTTAGAATAACTATTCGGCCCATCAAAATAATCAACATAATAATTTTACTTAAATGGGCCTGCTCACCTGTAACTTGGACCAATTAAGCCCATGCCGGAAATCCACTTTGCCGGGTCACCTCAACACCGGAAATCCAGTTTTTCCGGGAAAGCTCATCCAGGAACGGCGATCCACGATCGCCGCCGCCGCGCCAACGTCGGCCCACGATTTCATAACCACCACGGCACCAGAAAGCAGTAATCTACATCCCTCTTCTTTAGATCTGATTTAAGGAATTCTGCAAGGGTAAAATAGTAAATTACTTCACTATTACTTAAGGTTTAGCTTGGGCCTGAGTTAGAATAACTATTCGGCCCATCAAAATGATCAACCTAATAATTTTACTTAAATGGGCCTGCTACCCTGTAACTTGGACCGATTAAGCCCATGCCGGAAATCCACTTTGCCGGGTCACCTCATCACCGGAAATCCAGTTTGCCGGGACAGCTCATCCAGGAACGGCGATCCACGATCGCCGCCGGCCGTGCCAACGTCAGCCGACGATTTCATAAACACCACGGCACTAGACAGCAGCGATTCCGGCCGCCATTTTGATGACCACAACAACAACATGATCCACGAATCCACTCGACCACCGCCATCAAAGCACGGCTGATGCACAAATCCACCCAACCACCACCACCACAGCACCGCTAATCCACGAATCCAGCGCCGGTGACTTCCACCGATTCAAGCACCAGTTTGATCTCGACCACGGCACCATAGCTCACCTATGAAACGACGAACCAACTCAGAATCGTCGATCCACGAATCCACCCGTCGTTTCACCACCACAACAGATCACAATCGATCCTCAAAATTTGGGGTTTCTGATCTTTCCACTTTTTGGTTCGGTTGATAACAACTCCCCCTTTTTTATTTATTCTTGCTAGTTACATAATATTGACAAATGGCCCTTCAGTTTCTGTCAATTCCAGCGCAATTTGCATTTGAGTCCTTCGGGTTAAATCGAAAATTCGCCAAACAAAATGGAAGGGAGCCCTAGAAACTAGGCGGGGTTAAATGTGACATTTACCCCATTCCACTCGCACTGCAAAAAAATTCTGGCCCTTCACGTATCACTGGCCATATTAAATGGAGGTCCTGGCAGTTTGGAGACCTAATCTTATCCAGATTGATCAATCCTCTGATTTCTTGTGGGACTTGACTGAAGTGATAGTGCTTGTTTATTTTACCAGGAGAATCTAGAATAATAATCAGTACTGGCTTTTGTTAACATATACATACATGTATAGTTCCAAAGTAACAGATCACTTCAATTTCTTTTCTTTCGATTAATACGTTTCTTTAATATTCACAGAAGTGGATTCCTGAATCATGTATATTTAATTAATAAAGTTATCCCGGAGATCGATCGATTATTCTACCGTAATTAAACCCTAAATCTAACTCATAAGTACCCTATTATTAATCCGCTAAATTAAACCTAATTCGAAATCTCCAATACAATACTTGTTGGTTTAATCTCGTTGCATGCATGTGAATATAAATTCACTGCTTTGTTTTACTGCTTTGTCTAATTTTAGAATTAGCTAAAATTAGAATTTGGTTATATTATGACCAAGTCTGTAGGAAATTTAGCAGCACTTAGTCATAGTCAATAGGTTTGTTAGCTAGTTGCATGCATATAGGAAAACGTGATGCATGGATTTAAGTAATTTGTTTAGGGTTTTCATTATAAATAAGAGCATAGCCTAATGGAGAAAAGGGCGTACTCCATTATGCAGTGAAGGGTGTACTCCCTTTTTGCAGTGAAGAGCATAGCCTAATTATGCAGTGAAGGTTCAAACTGTTTTGAGTACACCCTTTAATAAATGTATCAAACTGCAGAATATTGCAATCTGGTATATATCAACTAAACACAGATGACAGATTAAAAATATATCTCTTAAACATTTAAACAGTGCAATTCTATTATTCCATTCATTTGTAATACTATTGTATGACAAATTTATAAGATGCCTGAATTCCTTCTCTCGTGTGCATGCACTGCCTTCGTGGGATTAGTTGGGTTTATATATGTAGAAATTGAACAGTGGTTATTGATTACATGCGGTAAAAAGGTGCTACCAGGTTTTCATGCTTCGGAGAGATAAAACCATAACATCTTCTCTCTTTACTTCCCTGAAATTTTTATGAGTTGTTTTGGTATTCTAATGATGACCACTCATACATAATTTTTGTTTCAAGGATGAGGTACTGGAGAAGTGGGAGGCTGCTCAGGTTTCCATGAGGCACGAGGCTCAGGTTTTGGTTTTTCTTTTAGTTCAATGTCTCATCTAATTTCCGTATCTACGTTGTAGGAACTAGATGCTACATGGACAGAGAGGTTTGTACAACTCCATTTATCATTAACTTATAATTTCCGTATCTATTTTGCGTCTCTGATCAATAAAAGATTATAATATTACATCATTCAGATTCCAACTTGGCTCTGAAAACTAATGAGGTTGGATTTTCGGAGGTTTATGCTTAATAATCAGAACGAGTGCGCGATGATGCTGTTGGTCTACATCTTACGAGTCTTTGCTGCTTCTTGTTGTTAACTTGACTGTCAGTATAAGATTTTGCTCATGCTTCCAGGTTATCGAGTTGGCGAGGTTTGCCTACAGAAATGTTTTGTCTTCTTTCTGCAAACTATGATTTAGATTGAATGCAGAATACATTATTCATGAATCAGCCTGTAGCTGGAAATGAAATTTAGGCATATATGAATGACATCATCATGTTTTAGCTACTTAAAATCTGGGTTCTCAGGCAAATTTCCCAATCTAACACACGGCTCGATAGACCTGCATGCACAGAATTTCGTCCCGCGCGCCAAACAATTAATTTCCCCATTATCTCTGTGCCAGCCATTAGCTAGATTGTGAAAGCTAATCCCCACATTATTGTAATGCATCCGTATTTATCATACCAATTTATTATCCCACAAATGCACCAAATGAATAATTATCGAACAATATGCATGCATCAATATTAATATGCAGATGACGCGATCTGATAAATGACAATTGTCTGTGTACAAATAAATAATTCAACAAAAAACTATTTCCTGCATTCTGTTGCCTGGTGTGTTTGCACAAGACGTTGGCTCCATCATTCCAAAGTCTCTGTTTGAGCAGATTTTAAAGCATCGACACTCGTTATCGTAAGAGGGAAATCGCCGCCTTCTTAATTAGCTCAAACTTGCCATGAAATCACAGGTTAACTAATCATCCCAATTCATATTGATATTATAGTCACTGTTCTTTACGCAATTCAGAAAACCTTGTCTTTTTTTTAAATACTAGTCTTTTTTTATTGAAACAAGAGTACGTAATTGACAATTCAATACGGTTACTAATTATGTACTGTGACTATGTACATTAAGTTAATAATATTTTTAATGCATTTATATATATCTAATAATGAGCCATAACATATAGATTATTATGTGTGATATATATAGACCACAACTCTTCGACTCCACTTGTTGTTTGTCGTTTATAACTTGAACCAGTCTAGAGCATAAATATTACTAAGCTCTTATCTTAGTACAGTTCGTATGTAATTTACAACACCTCTACAGCATTACCTTAAACAGTTTGTATGTAATCAACTTTTATCTGAAAAGAAATATTTAATTTTCTATGACATATCTAATAATCTAATATAAGCTGATTTGGAAATGGCTCTAATTACAGCTACCATATTTTACATAATTAACCACATCTTTGACCAATTAAAAATATATTTTCTGATAAAAGTTTATTGACTATTCTCAATCAATATTTATTTGTAGTAAATGATGAAGGTGTAGTTTCTATCACATATCTGCTAATTAGGTAATTTATAAATATATAATATATATATATATATATATATCTTTTGCTTTACCAAATAAAAATATTATCAATTTATATAGAGGTTAAAATTAAATAATACATTTAAATTGGCTACATATACAATTCAAAATTTTAGGTTTTAGTCTATATCGGTCATATATGTGATTAAAGACATAAACCATTTTGACATTTTGACTTGTGACCAGGGTTGATTTACCAACAGAATTTAGAATAATAAAAATTTCATAAAATCAAAACAAGAAATTGTTTCACCACAAAAGGGCGTTTACACGTAGTCAATCTGATAAAACAACATTACTAGAAAATAAAAATACAAATAAAAAACATCACTCGATCGCGTTGCACCCGAAACTTGAACAATCATGGCCAGTCGTCGGAACCGCGGAAAAAATCCATCGGAATCACCGTCTCTTCCGGCACCACCGTCTCTTTTGGCCCAACAAAACTGATCTCAACTGGGTTCCTCATCATCTCAGCAACCATCAACTGAAAAAGACAAAAAATATATCAAAACAAAACCTGATCAACAATTTAAACACAAATATAAAAACAAACATAAATACCTCTGCTTTGATCTCCTCGTTCCTGGCTCTGAAAGCCTCGTTTTCTGCCTTGAATTTCTCAAAATCTTTCTTCCACCCTAACAATTCTGTCTCCTTCTTTTTCAATTTTTCTTTTGCCCGTCTATTCTGGAACCAGGTGCTAACCTGCTTAAACGTCATTCCCGTTTCTCCGGCAATCTTCTCCTTCATCTCTCTATCCGGTTTGGACTGCTCGCCAAACCTTTTCACCAGTTCAGACCTCACCTTCTTCCTCTCTGACATTTTTCTACTGATATGGTTTCACTGATATATATCTCTATAACAATAACCCAACAGGGTCATGTATTTATAGGGTTTAGCATGTCTTCATATGGTACATGCATATATATTATTATACTTAAACATTATACTACTTCTGTACCAGTCACATTTGACTTTTCACACTATCCAACACACATCTTGACTAACAGTATTTTTATTTATTTATATTATTAAAAAATTAAAATTTGATAATTGATAATTCAAAATTTATTGGGAAGATTATCTTCTATATATATATATAAGATCCTTTTGTTACTGCCAATTTGGGTAACTAGAGATTGACAAGTCAAAAATTTCTCAAGTTGCTCTTACTAAAAGAGGGCCTTCGTATGTAATCTTTTTTCTCAATCTCTAGAAAATGAAAATTAAATTTTAGATTACATATCTTTTAAAAAATTGCTGAATAGATAATTAAGATCCTTCTATTACTAACAATTTTGGTAACTACAGGTTTGATGAGTCAAAATTGCTCCTTAAAGGGCCTTCATAATTATTTTTCTTAATCTTTAAAAATGAATATCATTTTCTGATTACATATCTTTATATTAAGAAAATTTTGAAATTCTTTCCTACCTACTAATATCTATATGAGCATTTTCTCAATCAATTAGTCAAAATTGCTCAAACTATATTACTTTTACTATATTTACTTCATAAATTTCTCCGAAAACTCATTCAAATTTACAGAAATGAAATTAATTTTGTATGTTAAATATAGGTAGTGCACTACATATTCATTCTTCCATCTCAACATGTAATCATTCTCTATAATAATTACGCGAAATCAATTTAATTATTTATCGTCTACATTTCTATTTTATAAAACATAATCTTTAATTTATTATTCTAATTTGGTCTTGAGTTGAATTTTCAATTCTTTGGGCCATTCTTTCCATTTAATACCAAACTTATATTTCAGAGAATTTGATGCTAGGCATTGATATCAAATTTTATTATAATTTAAATTATTATTATATCAAATTTAATTTTCATTGAAGTTAATCAAACTGTTCTTAAAAAAATCATCAAACATGATAAAATGAACCAAATTAAAGTAAAAATAATTATTTAATGAAACTGACCTAAATCTAAACTTATTTTATATAACCTAAATCTAAACATATTTATGTAGACAATTGACCGAGCATATTTGTAATATGTGGCAAACGTTCAGGTTAAAATGAGCAAAATGTTTGTTACGGTTTTTATTTTCACTTTTTTTCCTGGAAGTTATAACAATAATACAGATATCCAAAAATGAAAATAAAATTTTCACGAACTATAACACATAGCATGCCTAAATACCAATAACAAATTCTTTTTATTAGTCACTTTTATCTGACCAAGGAGATTAATAATAATTTTACCAAGGAGACTTTCTGATTACACATTGATTTACATATGGTGGTTACGCATTGATTATTACTAATCGAAGATATTTTTTACCAAACTCTATAATAAGTTTATTGATAATTCTCAATAACGAAATTTATTGACATTTAAACTGCCTGATATTAGTGTATGATTTGTTCTCATTTGATACAAGCATTTTATCCCTAGTTTAATATAGGAGATACATTACGTAATTAAGATGATAACACCCAGAAAACATGCATGTATTAAATTAATCTAAGTATATATCTATTACTTTGTTCATGTTAGTTTTCTTAGTATGTATTCCACACACAATCATATTTTTAGTAGTTAGGCATAGCTAGATTAAGCTATACCTGTATATTTAAAAGGATGGATTGTTTCATAATATAAGATTATAGTCTATATATCTTTGATACAATTGTTTAATTGACCATTGTTTAGCCCTAATCTTTAAACCGATTCAACCGTAACAGATTTATCAGTTGAAGAATGCATCAAAACGTAATGTATAACTTGGATCCGGTCAAGATCCGAACAAAAGTGAACTCAGCAAAACAAACGAGATATAACTAACCAATGTTGTAACAAAAAAAATAAAAATTGAGATCAAATACTTTGAAACAATACTCTGTAAAATTAAAACAAACACTCTCATCAAATACTCTTTTTAGGGTTTTCATTCCCAACAGTTTTCTCTGCAGCCACATCTCCATTGACCTCGGTCTGGAATCTTTTGGTGTCCGGGGACTCCTCCGGGATCTGGGTGCTGTATTGCGCGTTCCATACGTCGTCGCTCCACACCACCTCTTCACCATCCCCATGCATCACATATGAGAAAAGATCGTCGAAATCCATATTCTGCTGAATCTCAAAAACACGCTGATATTTTTCAGGGTTGTAAGTAAAAGTGTATTTCTCGTTCCAGTTCTTCATTTCCCTAAGCTTCTCAATGAGTGGCATCGGCAGGGACTTATGCAATGGCACTGCTTCTGCGGCGGGAATTGGCATCGATTCCTTGTTTTTTCCGGAAGAAGAGGATGGATCCATTTCTTGAATGTGTATTCAGTTTACTGGAGTGAGAGAAAAATATTAGTTTGTGAGAGAAATGAATTACACGAGACATGTATATATAGGAGCAAAGAGTGTGTGAATTCATTGACAATCAAAAGGTATCAATCCTATTAATTATGCAATTATTATAGTGAATAATTATTTGCAATCCTATTATATAAAAAAAAAGCATATTTTTATTTTATTATGCCATTTTACATGGTAAGTAATTCATTTGATTTTATCAATCCTTTTTTGCATATTCTATAATGGGATATTGGTCATTTGAGGATACACACTATAAGAGATCTAGTTTTTTGCGTCCCCTAAAATGTGCCACTTATAATTGATTTTGTGTCGCTAATACGATTCACGACACTATGTCATATCACTTTTTTTTGTGTCGTAAAAAGTGAGGTAGTAAATTTACGACATTAATTTTCAAGTATGTCGTAACATTAACGACTCATTTTGTGTCATTTTATCTATCTGTCGTTTTTATTTGCGACTTAGTTTTAAGTCATTCAAATTAGTGTTGAAACTTTATTGCGACATATTGTGCATCATTCAATTTAAATGACGTTAATATTTAACGACATTTTATGCGTCAATATTGATTTGTGACGCATAGTATTTTGCGACATATGATACGTCCATAACATTTAGTGACGTACACTATATTACGACACATAATGCGTCAATTTTGCTTTGTGACGCAGACTAATTTGCGACATATTGTGCGTCCATAAACATTTGTGATGCAAATTATTCGCGGCATTTTATGCGTCAATCCTATTTATTGTTGTATTTATTTACGACACAATATGCATCAATGTTGCTTTGTGACGCTTACTAATTTGCGACATATTGTGCGTCTAGAAACATTTGTGATGCAAATATTCACGACATTTTATGCGTCAATCATATTTATTGTTGTATATATTTATGACACAATATGCATCAATTTTGTTTAATGATGCATCAATGTTTGCAACACATTATGCTTCATTTACATTTTGTGGTGCTTCAACGACATTATTTAAAAGAGACGCATGTTACTACGACATATATTATGAAAGATTAAAAAAGTGTCATAAATATTATACTTCTTTAAGGTGCTAGATTATGGAACAAATTAAACCACACTAATTTGTATGAATATATATTTTAATCTTCAATCGTAAATATAAATATAATTTAAATAGAAATACTTTCATGATAACATTGATTCTATATTTGAAATCAAAAATAACTCATAATAAATAATGTCACTTAAATAAAAATATGAATATTCAAAAGTAATAAAAAGAAAATCCACACTAAATTAAACTCTTATTCCCATAGCAGACTGGAATAATGCATCCAAATCTCAAATTACTTGGCCTTCCTCTTATTCCTTGTGGATATTTCCCCTTTCTTGTCCTATATATGAAACATTTAGAAAGAAAATATTAATTACTACATAACCATAATGATTTAATAAGTAATTATTTAGTACAATTGATAAAATACCTTTGGTTTTGGTGATACGCCACGTCAATAAACATTCTCCAGAGAGACAGTTTTCCTTTTACTCTTCTGATTCTTTAACATAAAAATAATTATTAGACTACATTAACATATTTTTAATAATTTAAATTTAAGTAATTGTAATTACCTCAATATTTTCATAGGATTGAGAAGTCTGTGAATCACCGATATCTTGAGAGGATGATAAATTGGTGGGCCCTAGTATACGTCTTGAACTTGAAGAGCCTGGTACCTAGTATTTTATTAATTAATATTAAATCTATAACGATATATTTGTGAGAAAATAAACAAAAAAGTGCATACTTACATGCAAATTCTGGTTCTCTTCCATGGTTTTTAATCGAGCCTGAAGCATCTCTTCCATCTTTGAATAGCAGTCATTTTGAAATTTGACCATCTCATCTTCAAACTTCTTTTGAATATTTGCCATTTCTTCACTAGTTTTCTTTTCGACAGCTTCATCAAATTCTTCTCGTGATGCGAATACTACATTTTTACCCTTTGAAGTGGATTTGCAACTGCTTAAACATCCCGGAGCTTCTTTCCCAACTACGGTTTCATAAATCTCATTGTTAGCATCGAGATCATCTCTCAAATGATCTGGTAGTTGTTGCTGCATTTCCTCTATACGTGCCTAAACAACAAAAATAATTAATCAAGAAAGTTAGGATTATAATAATAATCTTTAATTAATAAACATCTATAGCATAATATATATATATATATATATATGAACCAATATAAACATCCGTACGTGCATGCTCTATACAAAGATAATTATTAATCAAGAAAAGTCATATTAAAATATTTTTAATTATTACACATATATTAACATACTTTATACATATATTTATGAAGCAATATAAAACATATATATATATATATATGTGTGTGTGTGTGCATGCTCTCTGTGTGCAAAACTAAAAGCTTCTGTCTGCAACAAGATGTCAGGCAAGCAAACAAGTCACTCATCCATATACAAAAACTTCTATGAATCAATATAAACACAAGATTATTTCATAATGAGCAGCTTTCAAAAACACAGTTTTCAAAAACAATAGACACGAAAAACATCAAATCATACTAAATAAAAGCACCAAGTTCACCAGTACGTGATAATGAATTATAAAGTGGCAACGCATGATCAAAGAAAGAAAAAGACGCATACTAATTTTTCTTGAGTTTCTGGATCAAGTTCCTTTTCATGCCCTTTAGATTTTTCTTTAGGCCTTCCTTTTCTTGAGCATATGAACAAATCAGCATCCGATGGTTTTTTACCAAATTATTGGCGTAACTACATCAAAATAGATAGAGGTTATATATAATTAACATACATATATAATAACCTGAATTTTATATATATATATATATGCATAATATATCGACACAATACCCCATCTTCAAAATTGGCCATGTCTTTTCTTCCAAGTCTAACCCGGAACTTCATATTAGTTCGGCTAATTTTATTCTTCTTGCTGATTTTCTGTTACATAACAATTACCCAAAATGCAGTTTAGTTGAATGATTTGAGCAGAGTTCGTAGCTAGATCATATTATTGAAACATTGGAGCATATATCTATAACCTAAGATATACTATAAACCTATTTAATACCACATGTATATAAAAAGGTAAAAAAGATTGAATTCACCTTAGCTTTTTTAGAAAGCCAATATTTCACCAAGACTTCCCATTGAGTTCGTTCAACTCTATCTGGACGTTTGGAAAGTAGAACCGCCTTATCACGTCTGTCCGGTGTAAAGTACCTTGTTTTAACTCTGTTCTTCCAATCCTTCTAAAGCCTTCCAAGTTTCTTGAAACAGTTTGTCTTGTAAATATCTGTCAAGTTTTTGTTTTCCTGAAATCAAATAGGTCAATATTAGTGGCAATAACAAGTAAACAAACAATAGACTATGTATAATTATCATACCTTAACTTCATATCATATCCTTGTTAATTTGAGGAAATGCCCTCCAATCCGTGTACGTGAGGGGCAATTTGTTCCCATCCTTGGCGATTATCCCCAGTTGAGAAGCGAATAACCCTGAATTGCTTCCAATCACACGATTCTTGTAGTCTAAGAAGACATGCATAGTCTGTCCAGTTCCCCATTCGAAGGCTTGTTTGCCATATCCTCTTCCACCTTTTCCTGTTAATCATATACGAATTCACAATTAATTTAATTCAAAATTTGTACTCATGGAATCAACGATGACAAACTACATATTGAATATACCTTGGGTATTTGTCCTATCACCGTCTTCATCATCATCGTCATGATCAGATGAATCTCTCTCTGAAGCACTGGAGTCTTTGTCAGAATCACTGCCCCCAGATGAATCCATATCATCATGACCATTTTCATTAGTATCATCATCTTCATCAACCAACATTGCACCGACAGAGCGACGGTTCTTATCAGCAGGTGCCATGATTAAAACTAATTGAATGAGTTGATTACTTCTGATAGGCAGATGGTTTTATATACTAGGAGACCATTCTCACGAAATCACAGTGGAGGGAAATCATAGCGCCAAAAAATTGGGAAAATTCTGGCGCCTTTACGGTTTTGGGAGCGGAAAAGTTTTGGAGTCTGCGCATAGAGTTTGTGTACTTTCTGTTCATCATGCTCAAATATCCGAAACTGATACTCAATTTATCTGGTTTCTAAAAATTGACACATTGCTGATGCTTTACTTGATTTTGTTTACAAAAATTAGCAAAACGTGATTAAATGCCTTAATTATAAGGTGCGTTAGTCACGTAATTTTGCAACTTTTCATTTATATTAATAGATCACAAAGTGGGTTAATTAGCCACTTTGCCGTAAGTATAATGCGGTGTATTCAGACAACCATTCTATATTTGTTTAACATATATATTAGTTAGTCACTTCATATATATTGTTTTTTTTTATTTTTAAAAGTTTGAAATTATATAATGATATAGTAGTAGAAAAATGAATACTATATTTAATGAAGACGTACCAAAATTTCATGGACTAAAATTATAAAATTAACCATATTAATTGTAAATCTGAAATAATTATAAACAAATTATGAAAATATGTCTAAAATATTAAGAATTAACTATATATACAAGTCTACTTACTCTTTTTTCTTTTGAAGAAAAATCACGTATTCATGTTAATGTTGGAACTCATAAAATTTAAATATAGTAAAAAATCATAGTTGACAGATAAAATGAAACAAAAATTGTACTGAATTGAATAAAAATTGAACGAAATAAAGTGTAATGTATTGAAATAATGACTAAATGTAACTACATTTCATCAAATCACATTTACTTATAACTAAATTGAATTAAACTGAACTGAACTGAACTGAAATGAATTTTTTTACAGGAATATTTTGGCAAACGAGCCCTTGTTATAAGTTAAAAATGTAACAATCTAAAGAATGAATATATAATATTCGATATTGATCCTTTTACTACCGATATTCGCTAAAATTCCGTGTATAACATGGGTATTGTAGAAGTATAATTAACCAATTATTAGTTATTTACTACTAATAAAAAAAGTGGTTGTTTTTTTATTAAGGTAAAGAAGAAGTCAGAAGACTGGATGATATTGAATGGATTCAAGCACACAGATATGTTATCAATAATTTACCAATTGTTGACAAGTTTAGACGGTTAGTTTACGTACATATCAAGTGTTTTATATGATATTTCCATTATGTAATAATATGTAAGTGTTGATTAAATTGCAGGACATATTTGAGGGAACTGAAGCGTACAAATCGCCTCTTGCAAGAATTTGAAATAGAAAAACTACAAAGTGAAACCTTTCACGAATGGTTTAAAAGTCATGTAAGTTATTCATTTATTATCTACATACAATTTTACATATTTACACATTGTGTAATTTATATTTAAAATACCATGCTGTTTAAATTTATAGGTTAGCCAAATGAGTGAGGATGGTATGGATATGGACCGAAATATACAACTGCTAGCTGCTGGACCAAGTAAATGGGTTCGTCAGTACACGGGGTATGTTATAAATGGCTTACATTTTCATACTAAGAAGCGAGAGAATAGGAGGAAAACACAAAATAGTGGAGTTTTACCAAGTTCTGGAGATATGCAATTTTACGGTGTTTTGCAAGATATAATAGAGTTGAGATACTCTAATGGTTTAAAATTTGTCATGTTCAAGTGTGATTGGGTCGACTTCAATGCCGGTTTGAAGATTGATGAGTTTAATTTCACTCTAGTGAACTTTAAACGCTTGTTGTATCGACACAATAGAACTGTTGATGAGCCATTTGTTCTTGCATCTCAAGTAAAACAGCAAGCTTGGTATGTTCAAGATCCCGTGGAACCCGATTGGCATGTAGCTATGAAGATGAGTCCTCGATCAATATCCAATGTTGACCTAGAATTTAATGAATTTGAGAACAATGAGGTTGAAGACGTGTTTAACATAGAAGAAGATTCAGAAGAAGGAGAAGATATTGGTGATGCAGACATCAATAAGATTGACGTTGAAAATGTGGCTGGTCCAAGCAATGCCGATGATGCAACTTTTGAGGATGAAATAGATTATTTTAGTTCTGAAAATGGTCTCTCCAGTGATGATGATAACTTTTTTGAAAGTGAGGAGGAGAAGGATGATGACAGTGACTGGTCTGGTAATTAAACATGGTATGTTAGTAATTTCATTCAACTACTCGTTCTTTAAATGTATTTAAAGTTTTTTCGGTTATTATATTCTACTTGATGAATAATTTTCCCATGCAGGTACCATGAAGAGCTTCAAAAAGATGTAACTAGCAATCTCTTTCCTTTTCTCAAGCTCTCTTTTGACCATGTTTCAATGCTTGATCAACCACTTAAACTGATGGGATTGTCTAATCGTTTTTGTGTTGAATTGGTTAGAGCTCTTTTTTGTTTTTTGATAATATTTGTTGTCGCTTATTTGTATTTCAGTTTTGTATCACGAATGTTCGTCACTCTTTCTCTGTAAGGCAAATAAATGATTATCATTTTGATGAGCTACCTTGTTCTAGTTCTGATTTTTTTATTATTATAAAAATAGAATTGTAAGTTTTATGAATATGTTATGATCGATTTTTAAGTATATTTTCCAAACGAATAATTGTTCGTATGATTTTCCTTGTATATGATCAACATTTTCTTCCTGAAACAACTTGGAAAACATCATAATAGCACACGAGTAGTATCCTCACCCTAACTTACTTAACCTAAGTTTGTGTGTGTGTATAAAACCACATTTTTTTGTTCCCTTATCTACCAATTCTACAAATTTTGGGTAATGTACCTTAAAAAAAAAAAAAATTCTAAAATCACTTTCTAGTTAAGTTTTGAATGGAAATATTTAACAAAATCAAATATAACCAATATCAACAATAATGAGATCAAATAAGAACAAGAAATTTTAATAAGACCAAATGAAACCAAATTAAATAATTCCAACAACCATAAAGTGCCGCTAATAATGTTGCAATTATATATAACATTTAGTCATCTGACGCAAATGTGTCCCAAATATGCTTCAAATTTAGTATTGTGTAGTGTATTTAAGACGTTTTTTTATGTGTAGTAAATGTTTTGTCGTAAAATTGGGACGTCATATAAAGTGACGCAAACATGTCGCACGAATTGCGACACAGGGGAAAGAATGACACATGTGTGTCACAAATTTGCAACAATTTAATGATTGTGTGGTAAATTTAATACATGTTACTTATGTGTCGCAAATAATATGATGCAATTTCATGACATTGTATGAAATGTCGCATACATGTTGAAAGCAATGCATCAATGCAATTGTGCCACAAATTCACAACAAATTCATAAATGTGTTACATAATTAAAACATAATTTGATAGTGCCGTAACAATATGTCCTAAATTTGGGACACTTCATTAATGTGACGCATAAGTGTCATAAAAATTACGACATAGAAAGAAAGTGACGTATATGTGTCGCCAATAAGCAACACATTGATACAGAGTGTGGTGAATATACAACTTTTATAAATTGGTCGCACAAAATATGTTGCAAAAACATATATTTCTTATAGTGATCCCATGCAAGTTTAAAGTTACCTTTGGGGATAAAGTTACCTTTGGGATGCAAGTTTATCACCAAGAGAGGAAGATTCTGTGAATCCAGCTCTCATACCCAAGGTAACAACTATTCCTAACTGTTATTGAAGACGCACAGACACTTTTCTTGTGTTTCCATGAAAATTAAAGATGAATATACTATACGTAGGATTAATTAGCTGTTAATAACGCTCCGCCCGAATTTCTTACTTCAGCCTGGTTTGAAATTGTTTACACATATTATATCATGATTCACATGGCATATTTTTCCTTACTAACAGTTGATTACTAGCTACTACCTGTTTTTATAGAGAAACTGAAAAAATAAGGAAAAACATGTGGTTGAAATTATTGATTTATGGTTAAAAAATTAACATGGTTAATTAGAATCACGAGCAGGAGGTTCGTTTGCTTAATTGTAGACCATGTACTTGGGAGTAGAACTGAACTTCTGGTAGCCTTTGATGACTTTATCAATTGCCTGGAGAAAGTCCTTCTCTGTCACGGTCTTGCGCCTTGCCCGGATTGCGTACATTCCAGCTTCAGTGCAGACGCTTCGGATATCGGCACCAGTAGAGTTAGGGCAAAGCCGAGCAAGAAGTTCAAAACGGATATCCCTTTCACAGTTGATAGTTCTCGTATGAATCTTGAATATCTGGGTTTTGCTTTCCAAATCTGGCAAGCCAAACTCGACTTTCCGATCCAGGCGTCCAGGCCTCAGCAAGGCTGGATCCAGAGTATCGGGTCTGTTGGTTGCCATGAGGACTTTGATATTCCCTCGGGCATCAAATCCATCAAGCTGATTCACGATCTCCAGCATAGTTCTCTGCACCTCATTATCTCCACCAGCACCATCGTCAAACCTTGCACCTCCAATGGCATCCACTTCATCAAAGAAAATAATGCAAGCTTTCTTCGTGCGCGCCATCTGGAAGATCTCGCGAACCATACGAGCTCCCTCCCCAACGTACTTCTGAACAAGTTCACTTCCGATGACCCTTATAAAGCAAGCATCAGTCCTGTTTGCTACAGCCCTAGCTAAGAGTGTTTTTCCAGTTCCCGGAGGACCATAACACAAAACACCCTTGGGAGGGTCGATGCCGAGCTTAACAAACTTCTCAGGGTGAAGCATTGGAAGCTCTACAACCTCTCTCATCTTCTCAATCTGCTCCTTGCAACCGCCGACATCATTGTAGGTCACGTCTGGCTTTTCTTCAACGGTCATCATAGTGACAGTTGGGTCGATTCTAGGAGGCAGTGGGATCTGGATTTGGTATTTGGTACGATCAACGCCAACTCGCATGCCTTCCTCAATGTCTGTTGGTGAAACATCATCACCCAACCCCACAACGAACTTGGCGACTTGCTTAAGATTAATCATGTATTTCGCGTCTTCGGTGTTGGGATTGATGATCTTTGTGCATCTTGATACTAGAAGAGGTTGCTCCTGTTTCATCATTTGCTTGTCTGATTCAAGATCCCACTGGCTAGGTGCAGATAAACCAGTGTCTGACTCCTTGATCCCGCACAGGTCATTGATATTTTTCGCCAGATCTTTATTCTCTTTCTCCACTTTCTTGATGCTTGCAGAGTAAGGTCCTAATCCATAGGTCTTTAGAAGGGCGATATCGTCCTCGTCCAAAGGACGATTCTTCATTTTGGACTCGGGCTCTACGGCCGGCGGTGCCATTGTTTTTTTAGAAACGACGTGAGATTTGAATCCTAATCAAATATTGTATACCGATAACAAAACTGCCAAAGGAAAAGTATGAGAAATCATGCAACAGGCAACGTCCTTTTATAGGAGAGAACGTAACAAAATCCTAATAATAAAATGAAAATATATAAATCCTAATCTAAAAAGGAACACATTTTACATATAGTTAAAATTTCCCTTTTGCTATCGGGAAAGCCTTCTTCTCACCTTTTGAGCGAGAATTATATGGCATTATCACTAATTTTTAAATGATATTCTTTTAATTTTTGTTTCAAATCATACCAAAACCTCCACAACAATTTACATAAATTTTTGCTCATGAAATTACATTTTAGACTTTTAGGTCATAAATTTTGTACTTTTATTAAAGGGCCGTAAATTTTATATTTAAAACTTTTGAGTCATGAAATTACACTTTAATCTTTGCATTATAATGCCATCACCAATCCATTCTAGTGCTCTAGCTAGTCTGATTGTCTTAATTTTCTTGACGCCATCGTGGTAAAAGAATGCATTCGACATGTGTGCTGGCTCCATCCATTGGTGTCCCAGGGCCGTTCATGTAATCTTCGGGGCCCGGTGTAAAAAGAAAAAGATGATTTTCGAACTTTTTAAGTTCAATTCCATTCTCATATTTCTAAAATTTTGTAAATCATTTGCAATTATACCTCAATCATCACGAAATATATACGTAATATACAATTTTGTGCTCTTAATTTTTCTCTGGTTCAAATTTTGTCTTAACTCATTTTAAATCTCTAAACAAAATTTCTAATTATATTTCAATTATATAAAATATATAAATTTTGGGGTCCCTAAAATTTTGGGGCCCGGTGCGACCGCACGGGTCGCACTCCCGCAGGAACGGCTATGAATTGGTGTTATTACATTAATAAAAACTAAATAAACTCGTAAACATAAGTATATTATCCCATCCAAAGTTATACATGAAGGAAAATTTAAACGTAAGACTATATATGATCAGTTGCGAAATTAAAATTTTATTTTAGGGCATAGGTTCAAATTAAATGACTAAAATGGGCTAGCTGCTGGACCAAGTAAATGGGTTTGTCAGTACACGGGGTATGTTATAAATGGCTTACGTTTTCATACTAAGAAGCGAGAGAATAGGAGGAAAACACAAAATAGTGGAGTTTTCTCATGTTCTGGAGATATGCAATTTTACGGTGTTTTGCAAGATATAATAGAGTTGAGATACTCTAATGGTTTAAAATTTGTCATGTTCAAGTGTGATTGGGTCGACTTCAATGCCGGTTTGAAGATTGATGAGTTTAATTTCACTCTAGTGAACTTTAAACGCTTGTTGTATCGACACAATAGAACTGTTGATGAGCCATTTGTTCTTGCATCTCAAGTAAAACAGCAAGCTTGGTATGTTCAAGATCCCGTGGAACCCGATTGGCATGTAGCTATGAAGATGAGTCCTCGATCAATATCCAATGTTGACCTAGAATTTAATGAATTTGAGAACAATGAGGTTGAAGACGTGTTTAACATAGAAGAAGATTCAGAAGAAGGAGAAGATATTGGTGATGCAGACATCAATAAGATTGACGTTGAAAATGTGGCTGGTCCAAGCAATGCCGATGATGCAACTTTTGAGGATGAAATAGATTATTTTAGTTCTGAAAATGGTCTCTCCAGTGATGATGATAACTTTTTTGAAAGTGAGGAGGAGAAGGATGATGACAGTGACTGGTCTGGTAATTAAACATGGTATGTTAGTAATTTCATTCAACTACTCGTTCTTTAAATGTATTTAAAGTTTTTTCGGTTATTATATTCTACTTGATGAATAATTTTCCCATGCAGGTACCATGAAGAGCTTCAAAAAGATGTAACTAGCAATCTCTTTCCTTTTCTCAAGCTCTCTTTTGACCATGTTTCAATGCTTGATCAACCACTTAAACTGATGGGATTGTCTAATCGTTTTTGTGTTGAATTGGTTAGAGCTCTTTTTTGTTTTTTGATAATATTTGTTGTCGCTTATTTGTATTTCAGTTTTGTATCACGAATGTTCGTCACTCTTTCTCTGTAAGGCAAATAAATTATTATCATTTTGATGACACTACTACAATTTTGCAGCATTTAAGGCGGTTGGTCTTTCACGTTTCAAGGCAGAAGACAAATGCCTTCTCTGGTATTGCCTTAAAACCTGAAAAAGCTTTAAGGCGGTTCCTCTTCCGCCTTAAAATTTTTCTGTTTTAAGGCGTATCATCCGCCTTAGAAGTATGTCATTTCCGCCTTTATGACGTGTTGCGAGCTCGCAACAACTACTCAAATCAAAACCTAACTTACAAGGTGGCGAGTTCGCTAGCTTAAACGCAAGGCTGAAATTATGTGTGAGTCTGACTAGTTACGATGGCTGTTGGCGATTCGCTAAACATTTATGTAGCGAGTTCGCTACACTTCATATTAGACAGGGTGTATGGTCTAGGGTTTAGGGCGTCACTTGAGTAGTTGCGACACCAACAAGCGATCGCAAGTAATATACTTGCGAGTCCGCAAGTTTGCCTGGTCAAGATCTTAGATAGTGAACGAGGATACTAGCGATATCGATTGTGGCTCGCCTAAAACTGTCCTTGCAATATCGCTACGCCATCTCTTATTATTTTGTAGCGAGTTCGTAAGTGTACTCTCAGGCATGATTATGGTCTAGGGTTTAGGGCGTCACTTGATTAGTTGCGACACCAACAAGCGATCGCAAGTAATATTCTTGCGAGTCCGCTAGTTTGCCTGGTCAAGATCTTAGATAGTGAACGAGGGTACTAGCGATCTCGTTTGTGGCTAGCCTAAAATAGTCCTAGCGAGCTTGCTACGCCATCTCTTATTATTTTGTAGCGAGTTCGTAAGTGTACTCTCAGGCATGATTAAACGACGTCGTATTTTCTGAGATTAGGCGATTTTAGTAGTTTATTGGCGAGCTCGCTAACTTGCTCGGCAGGCTTGACGAGTAGACTGGCGAAATCGCAGGGTTTGAGACTGGAGAGGCAGTGGCTAACGAGCGACAGAGTTGCGAATACGCTAGTAAACTGTGATTGGGGTTGATTTCTGATGAATTGTGGCGAGATCGCTTGTATATTTCGCTAGTCTTGACGAGTCAGGTTGCGATGGCGTTAGACATAATATTGGTGAGACAGAGTTCAACCTAGCGAGCTATGTGGCGAAACCGCCACCCGAGCTTGACTACTTGCGAGTACGCATGTAACTCGCATAAGCGATTTGGTGCCTAACGAGAAAGGTAACGAGCTCGCCAGGAAAAAAGCCTAGTACATTAATTTTTGATTTTTGGTAAATATCCCGCACAAATAGTATAATTGGCATATCTGAACCTGTCAATTGCAAGATATATGTAGTCCACTAAATGGCAAACACAAAGAACTCATAAATTATAATCCTTTGCATGTATAACAAATGTAGAAATACGACTTAGGTTTTACATGCATCCTTACGTGGTACGTGTGGTCTAGATATGAATCGAGCTCTAACGATGACCAAGTGCTTTGCAAATCTATCTCTCCCCAACTCTAACTCTTTTTTAGTGTATGCCGATTGATTTTCCTCGAGTATCTACGAATGAGATACATTTATTAATACAAACTAAGGTAATTTGTAGGCAATAAATAGAAACTTTCATATTGTAAGAGTACTCACGCGATGTAGTTCCAAATTGTCACTTGTAAGGGTCTCAATGCACTCGTAGGCATACAACATCATGTAGTATCCACACTCCCAGTTGGACAATTGCTTGCGGTGCTGAAATTGAAGTAGTTTAACATATGGTATGTAAATGTATTTAGCTGCAAATACGTAATAAAGGAGTCGATATTTTAACCTGAATTTGAATAAGTTCAAAGTTAAGGAGTGTGTCGTCATTCACAGCATGCATAGCAATCTCCAATAGATCGGCGAATTTTGTAGATGGAGCGAAATGTAGTGGATCAATCCAATAGACACGCTTCAATGATGGAATCATTGCAACAAAACTCCAATGACCACTATATATTAAACAACATGCACCTCAGACTATAACATAGATTATGTAGATTATGTGCAGTTGAAACTAATATCTACTAATCAAACAATTAGTAAATACATACCCCTCTAGGTATGGCCCAATGAAAATGGTTTTGCTCTTGTCGTTTAGCAACTTTGTAAGGTAAGCAAGCCTCACATTATTACCTTGTTGGGCTTGTTGCAAGCAAGTCGGGTGCAAAAAACCGATGAATGTCTTGGTCACGCTCAAAGAGACGTATTGCATGAACCTACAACAATCTTAGAGCATAAAGTATCGGAAGAGGTATATAAATACGGACACAATAAAGTAACACATAAATACCACTAGGTTAAACAATAACACTTACATTTGATGTAGGATTAGTATAGTATCGGGAAGGGTTTGTTTGTGCCAAAATAGGGCAAAATCTTCCCAAGGAACAACCACTTCCTTTGCCTCGCCAAAAACCTTGGAATTGGCTACAAAATAGTACACAGATTCACGGCTATGATGACCTAGCATGTCAAATAGTGTGCGAACAAAACCCGGGAGAGCTTTCATGAAGCCCACACACTCATTAGAGAGAGGAATCTTAGGGATTGGGAAATTAAGGTCGGCAATCTCTGTTGGTTGCTTTGTGTTCTTGGGGATGCATGTTGAATTAGCATCTACAACCAACCACGCGGGCCATACGAAAAAAAATCCCAAACCTTGACCAACTGTTGTGCATTCATCATCCTCAGTCACCGGCAACAAGGCATCTTCTACATACACCTCAACTATGGATACCCTTACGAAACCCTTAGGGACTTTTGATTTGTGATGCAAAGTCATATGAGGATAGGAATTCCCATTAGCAACGTGTATTGGTTGAGAATTATTACCTCTAACAACGTACAACTTGCAAGAATGGGAAATCTACATTAAAGAAAAAAAAATTAGTTTGTTATCATAGTATTTTCAAAAAGGAGTAGATGATTAAGCGTAATTAATTTGAATGTAAGGCTTAGACTAGGGTGATAACCTAACCTTTGTGGTTGCTTTGGGAATTTGTATATCAACTTGCGGAAGTTGTACATCAACTTGAGGTTGGCTAGGAGCCAATGGCGTACATATGTCGATGTGGTCGAATGGAGGATTTGGTTGGTCAACCTCAACTTGGGGCGGGGATGGATGGGAGCCTCTGGATGATGGTCCATTACCTTGATTTGTTAGACACAAATCATCGGGAATAGGATAATTCACAAAAGCACAAACATTGGCTAAGATGGCTTTCAAATTCTTGACATCTTGCTCGGATTTTTTAGCTTGGCTTAAGGCTACTTGGAGTTTAGAGGGTTTAGGATTTTTGCTACTACGTTTGATCCCAAAAGCTTCAATTTGGGTCGCATATCCACCTATCCCCTTTGCTCTTCCAGGATGTTCATCCTTACCTAGTGCTCTATGCAAGACATCATGTTTTCCCACCGGGATGAATAAATCATGTTCAACTTCAAGCCCTACCTCATCCTACTCACAATAATAATCAAACAAATTGGTTGTTCGTATTTTAAATACACTATGATGTTCTATTTTAATTTTAGTAACATTAATAGTTTTGAGAAGTATGTAAACTTATATAACACGTACCACTCGTCCGGCAATTCTCTTTGCCTCTTCGCTTGAGAATTTTCCGTCGGCCTTAATTCTACCAAGCACGAATAACTGTTCTCGAGTATATTTTGTTGGGTCTTCGGCCGCGACTTGGTTTTTTGCCTCTTCTAGGGGGGTGCCACCATCTACTAGTTCCTTAACCTCTTTATCGTATTTGTTTTTAGATGTCTTCTTCCCCACACCCAAATATCCACACCGTCCACCGGTGTAGGGCATATTATTAGCAGCAGCTGCTTTACGCTTATCATCACCCACACCTTTATGAATTTTATTGGTTAGTAAGGATAAACTAATTTAGGGAACAATTAAAGGTGTATAGGAAAAAAAATAAATTAAGCAAATTGAATGTTAGTACTAACCTTTAAATAATTTTCTAGCCATCGTGCCTTGAATATCTCCCAAGTAAGTGGGACAATGTGATTGTTACGATCCTTAGGATGTTGACCAAACCTTATGCCCTTGGGGTTTATGTACTCCTTGGCAAGAGTATATTTATGCTCGCGATGCGACTTTGATGCAATTTGTAATGCCTTCCTCTTCACTTGATCGTACGATTTGGCTTCGATCACAAAGGGTCGCTAACATTGATATAGTATAGATGGTAAGTCCTATTAACAAGGTATTACTAAATGGAAAAAAATAAAAAAGTGAACTTCACCTTGCATTCCTTCCACACACCCCTTTTAATAGCGGGGTCTAGAAGCCTCCAATCCGTAGTGTCAAGCGGCACATGAGTCCTACCTATTTTCCCACACCAACTAGACCACCTTTGGGCATCATCATAGGGCGCAATAGCTACACCGATGTCATTAAATTTGACATGTGTTAGAATTTTATTGTCGATTCGTGTCTCTATCTCGCGACAATGGGTCCTCATTTGTTCTTCTTTTGAAGCGCGACTAAGCTTCCTTGTTTTACGTCGTCGCGAATCTAGAACAACATTTTCTCCACCACTAGATGAGTTGGAAGAAGTCGAGTTTGTTGGTTCACTCATTGTCCTTTCCTACGTTTAGAGACCAATTTGTTAGTGGAAATGACAAAACATTTATATAGTCCACTTTCCCAAATTAATGAATGCCTACAAACATGGTCATGAATATGCATTTACACACAAGTTAAGTATAATTTTGTTTACCTAGACACAAGTACCTAAAACAAATAAAATGTAACAATTTTGATGGACCTAGTGGTGATTAATTAATGATGAATCATAAGTTTAACACTCCAACGAATATATAAACCCTAATGACCCCTTAAAACTCACAAAATAAGTGTAATCAACTAAAAACCCATACCTTTGCAATTATCAAATAGGTAGATGTAGAATTGATTGTAGTGTTAAGGATGGGTCTACCTTGTTTGTCTTTCTCCTACCCACATAAATTGTGCTACTAAATTCCAAAACAACAAGTACAAAATCATAAAGACAAGCATATGGGTAGAGAAACAAATAGTGGAGAAGTAATTGAAAAGCTTAGCAAATTGCTTACACTTTGGATTGACCCACTTGAGATGTAGTTGAATTTATTGAAGGGTTTGTGTAGATTTGATGGAAGATTGATGTGGAAAGAGTAGAGAATATGTGAAAAGAGAAGAGATTTAGAAGAAAGATTCGACCATGAAAAGTGATAAGATGCCAAGTTTGTGGTCTTCTTGGCTTGGAATTATGCTGTTGACGACCAGAGGCGGGCCAGGTTGCGAATTCGCTAGTTATAAGCTTTGGGTTTCGAGCACCATGCGATAGCGCTAGTAATGAAACTCATGCATTCAATACCTTCACCATTGTGACTTGCGATTTCGCAAGAAGTCCAGTTCATAAATTTGGACCCTTGCGAACTCGCAACTGTGGAGGCATGATGTAATTTTCTCAATCATCTGCCATTCAGTTTGATAATACACTTGTTAATTACCACGTCTAATAAGGTATGAAAGTGGTGACTTGAACGTAAAAATGACATTGAAGTTATTTAATTAGTTTCGTTATGGTAATTAACGCAGAATAAGGTGTATATCAAATATATTTCGGCGTTGCGAGTATGTTTGATACTACACTAGTTAATTACCACGTGTAAAAAGGTATAAAGTTGGTGACTTTAGCGTAATATTGAAGTGGAGGTATATAAATTAGTTTCATTATAAATAAGTGTGACATAAGGTATTTAATGAACAGCGACTATACATGGCATGCAGTTATCAATCTATTATTTGCAGGTGTATATATGTATGACTATTGAAAAGCATATCGTACTCTGAACTCCCAGATGTTCATCGTTTATTCAAAAGTTGTTATGAAATAGCTGGCCAGGTACTAGCTGGTTGTGACAACATTAATGTGAATATAAGTGTGGAATAAGGTATTTACTTGCGACTATGTCATGGAGTAATCATTCGATTAATTGCAAGTGTATATATGTATGACTATTGAAAAGCATATCGTACTCTAAAGTCCCAATTGTTCATCGTACATTCAAAAGTTGTTATGCAATAGCTTGCCAAGTACTAGCTGGTTGTGACAACATTAATGTAATTAGGTTGATGAACTTGATAATCAATGGGAATATATTATGGTAACCATCGAATCATGTAATGTAAAAAAAGAATTAGATCATCCTCATTAACATTGTTGTTGGTAAATACTGCGTAAGTGTTCATAACCAGTAGTCGTCACGTACATGTAATCTAGAACAAAGTACTATTAGTGTTGGATGTAATAAATGTACAGTAATGACTGATTAGTTCAAATGAAGTCAAAAATTAAAGTAAAAACATAACAAGTTCGACAACTTTTGAACGTAACTTTGGCTATTAAATCGCACCTGTGACATAAGATGAAATGATTTTACAAACATATATGTTTTTCACTTCCACAACTCAAGTTTAATGGGCAAAATTATATTAAATTAAAGTACACAATAAACTATTTCATAAATGTTTATGTTACAAATGTATATAAAATATGTACAATTAACAAAAATGATTTGAGATAGAAATTTTATACATGAACCCTAGTGCTTGCGAGCTCGTTAGTGTCAAGGTTGGTAGTATAAACCCTAAACCCTAAGCCCACAAATGAACTGGCGAGCACCTTGCGAGCTCGCTACATTTAAACCCAAAAACCCTAAACCCAAATTACTGACCCTCCATGTGCGAGCTAGTGGCGAACTCGCTAGTGTGTATAACCACCAAAAAAATTTGGGGGTTGGGCCTTAGTCATTGATGGGCTGTAGGTGGTAGTATAGTTCTGTATATAGTATAGATTGGGCCTACTTGGCTTGCATATCAATGTGTGTGTTTCATGTTCAGTTTGCGCGGGTCGGCGACTTATCGAACCATTCAGAAAACTTGAGAAATATAAACTGAAAAACTGACTCCTGATTTGGCGATGTGGGAAAACTGCACGCGAGCAGGGTTGCGATCTCGCAAGTAGTGAAATTAATTTTGACAACCTTGCGAGTCAACTGGCGAACTCGCAAGCATGTGTAGTATATAAAAAAATTAAGGGTCGGGCAAAATTAATTTTGCCCCAAATTAAAAACCCTAGCCGAGCCCTCTGCGATTTCGCCGGAGATCTAGCTATGCCGCCCAAAACCAGAGGATCAGGCCGTTCGCAGGGGAGTGGGAGAGGCCAGGCCGGTGCCGGGTCCAAGAGGAAGCGAGCCGACGGTGAGGAGGTGGTCGAGCCGCGATCCAGAGGTGTAAACCGAGGTGAAAACCGACCAGAGGCAGATGTGCCCGCCGGAAATCAGCCGGGACAAGGCGGCGAGGAGGTGGAAAATGCCAACGACGAGCCACAGTTCTTCAATGACAAAGCAAGAGCTAGGTATGCCCGCTTACAGTCTCGTTCTGTAATTAACAATAAGGTGTTTGATAGTACCACTGTGCCTGCTATGAAGTTTGATTATGTACTAGACTATTTTAGGGAACAAAACCTAGATCAGCTTTTACAGCTTCCCGACCCCATCTACTATGAGGAATTCTTGCAATTTTATGCTAATTTAGGGTTAGAGGAGGGGGTCGATGAAATAACCACTATAGTTAGAGGGGTTAAGTTTAAGGTTGATAAATTCATGATAAATAGTGTGTTGAAATGCCCCTACAAGAGCAGTGAAGATCTTAGGCCTACCAAGCCCGATGGCCCATACGAGGTTTACTATGAACAGCGTTTTCCAGCCACTAGCCCTAGAAAGCCACTGGATGTAGTAGAGATGGCTCAAAAGTGGTTTAAAAGGACCTCGAATAGAGCGGGTAGAGCTAGGACATACCCAGTGTATAGACTAAGCGAGGAGGCTCGGTTAGTATTTGAAATGATATGTGGGAATGTGCTGCCTACTCTAGGCCATGCCTGTGAGCCATCAATTGCTTCTTTGAAGCTATTTTACTATATCGTGGAGAAGATAAAGATCAATCCCGGCTTCACGATCCTTAGCCACATGATGAAGATGGCAAGGCATAAGAGAGCTGCAATCCCGTATGGGGGTTTGGTCACTGCCTTGATCAGAAAAGCCGGTATCTTCCCAAGGGGTAGGCCAATGCAGATTGTTTATTACGACAAAGATTGGTTGCGTAATAAAAGGCTGGAATTGAAGGCTGATGGGAAGTACGGGAAGAAGAAGGAAGCTGAAGCGGCAGCGAGAAGAGCTAGGGGTGTTGTATCAGGTAATAAAATTTTTAGCTCGTTTTAAAAACAGTTGCATAAGTCCATTCATAACTGATTCTATGTTTTATTAATTGCAGACGCAGTGTTTGAAGCTCGTGGTCGGTTGGTAGTCAAAATGAGCAAGCTGGCCAATGAGATTGAAGTAGCGCAGCAACGTTCACGGGCAAACAACGACGCACTCAATCGACTTCTTGAAAGCGGAGCCATCGACTGCGAGTTGAGCGACTCTGAAGACATCCCAGATTTTTTACAACAGCTGCGTGATGAGGTGAGCGCGCCAGGGGGGAGCGAGGATAAAGGGAAAAGCAAGGCCACAGATGGCTCAGATGGAAAGGTGGCGGGCCGAGAAAAGGATGATGAGGTTGATGACAGTGACGATGACGATGATGAAGAGGACGACCTGTCAGATGGCGAAGACGCAGCGGAGAAGGCTGAGATGCAGAGGAAGGAGGCAAGAATAGCAGAGGAGGCTGGCACAAGTGCCACCAATCAAGTCGAAGGGACTCAAGACATTGCCAACCCGCAACCTAACACCGATGCTTCGCAGAACATGACTAGTGAAGAACTACATGATGTTCTAGTTAAGGGGTTGTGATTTAGTTTAATTTCTTTTGTGATAAAACATTGGCCAAACTATGGCCTTTTTTTAAGTACAATTTGATCAGTAACAGTTGTGGTAGTATTTGATGAAGAATTGTGAATGAGATGATCCTAGTTTAGGCATCTGTTTTTGTTGAAATATGCCATCAAATTTTGCTCAAGTTTTTTTTTTGTACCTAGATTACCGTGTTGCGAGCTCGCCAGAACAGGCGACCACAGCTGACGAGTTCGTTAGTGACTTGAAATCTTCAACAGAGCCTACCATCAGTTAGACTTTCGAATTCGCTGGAGTCTCGCCAACGCCTGACGAGATCGTAACTTACTCGCAATATTCAAATTTGCAAAATATGAGTTACACTTGCGAATTCGCTACTATATCGTCTAGAAGCTGACGATCTCGTAAGGAACTTGAAATATTGAACAGAGCCTAAGAAGAGTCTCACTTGCGATCTCGCTAGTAAGCTGACGAAGAGGCTCTAAATACTCACGATATCGCAAGTAACAAGCCAAGAGATCTTAGGTTGACGTGTAACTCGCGAGTTCGCAAGAAGTTACTATTATAACCACCAGAGCTGATCCTCCATGTGCAAGCAAGTGGCGAGCTCGCTAGTGTGTATAACCACCAAAAAAATTTGGGGGTTGGGCCTATATCAAAAAAATTTGGGGGTTGTTTTTCCAGTTCCCGGAGGACCATAACACAAAACACCCTTGGGAGGGTCGATGCTGAGCTTAACAAACTTCTCAGGGTGAAGCATTGGAAGTTCTACAACCTCTCTCATCTTCTCAATCTGCTCCTTGCAACCACCGACATCATTGTAGGTCACGTCTGGCTTTTCTTCAACGGTCATCATAGTGACAGTTGGGTCGATTCTAGGAGGCAGTGGGATCTGGATTTGGTATTTGGTACGATCAACGCCAACTCGCATGCCTTCCTCAATGTCTGTTGGTGAAACATCATCACCCAACCCCACAACGAACTTGGCGACTTGCTTAAGATTAATCATGTATTTCGCGTCTTCGGTGTTGGGATTGATGATCTTTGTGCATCTTGATACTAGAAGAGGTTGCTCCTGTTTCATCATTTGCTTGTCTGATTCAAGATCCCATTGGCTAGCTGCAGATAAACCAGTGTCTGACTCCTTGATCCCGCACAGGTCATTGATATTTTTCGCCAGATCCTTATTCTCTTTCTCCACTTTCTTGATGCTTGCAGAGTAAGGTCCTAATCCATAGGTCTTTAGAAGGGCGATATCGTCCTCGTCCAAAGGACGATTCTTCGTTTCGGACTCGGGCTCTTCGGCCGGCGGTGCCATTGGTTTGTTAGAAACGACGTGAGATTTGAATCCTAATCAAATATTGTATACCGATAACAAAACTGCCAAAGGAAAAGTATGAGAAATCATGCAGCAGGCAACGTCCTTTTATAGGAGAGAACGTAACAAAATCCTAATAATAAAATGAAAATATATAAATCCTAATCTAAAAAGGAACACATTTTACATATAGTTAAAATTTCCCTTTGCTATCGGGAAAGCCTTCTTCTCACCTTTTGAGCGAGAATTATATGGCATCATCACTAATTTTTAAATGAACAAAAATATTATTCTTTTAATTTTGTTTCAAATCATACCAAAACATCCACAACAATTTACTTCAATTTTTGCTCATGAAATTACATTTTAGACTTTTAGGTCATAAATTTTGTACTTTTATTAAAGGGCCGTAAATTTTATATTTAAAACTTTTGAATCATGAAATGACACTTTAATCTTTGCATTATAATGTCATCACCAATCCATTCTAGTGCTCTAGCTAGTCTGATTGTCTTAATTTTCTTGACGCCATCGTGGTAAAAGAATGCATTCGACATGTGTGCTGGCTCCATCCATTGGTGTCCCAGGGCCGTTCCTGTAATTTTCGGGGCCCGGTGTAAAAAGAAAAAGATGATTTTCGATCTTTTTAAGTTCAATTCCATTCTCATATTTCTAAAATTTTGTAAATCATTTGCAATTATACCTCAATCATCACGAAATATATATATACGTAATATAAAATTTTGTGCTCTTAATTTTTCTCTGGTTCAAATTTTGTCTTAACTCATTTTAAATCTCTAAACAAAATTTCTAATTATATTTCAATTATATAAAATATATAAATTTTGGGGGCCCTAAAATTTTGGGGCCCGGTGCGACCGCACGGGTCGCACTCCCGCAGGAACGGCTATGAATTGGTGTTATTACATTAATAAAAACTAAATAAACTCGTAAACATAAGTATATTATCCCATCCAAAGTTATACATGAAGGAAAATTTAAACGTAAGACTATATATGATCAGTTGCGAAATTAAAATTTTATTTTAGGGCATAGGTTCAAATTAAATGACTAAAAAAATAAATGATAGAAACGCAGGTTCAGAATAGCCGTCTAGTCTGAGGCCGGATTGCCGTCTAGTGTGAGGAAGGATAGCCCCAAATTTAACCGGTGAACAGTAATATAGGTTGAGTTTCAAATTTTAGAGTAAGCTAAGGCCTACCCGAGCCTGGACGTGGTTTCCACCCTTTGCTATGATAATATTATGAATTTTAATAAGTCAATACAATCTCAAATTCAAGTTTCGATATTTACTGTTAAAGACACAACCCCCAAAGGATGTTCCGTCCGGCCTGTGAACCCTGACAACGGAGAGGTGCTCGGGCGAAGGTTGTGGCGCCCTATCCCCAGCTGGTCGAAGCAAGAAGCAAACATGATTTCTACACTGCTTCCATCATCAATGAACACTCGCTTGACCGTAAATCCTTCTATCTCCGCCGTAATCACCATCGGATCCGTATGGGGTGTTAGACTGGGCACCGGATCTCGTCCGAGAAGGTGATGGCCTCCGTCGGGCGTAGTCTCTTCTCTCTGTCCTCACCAGCCGGCACATAACGACTCCGGGCTTTTGCAGCTGCATGGGACTGGGGCCCATCACCTACTTCTCCGTGTATGACATTTATCATCCGGGGAGGGACCTGATTAACCGGCTCTGGGGCCATAACTAGAGCTACTGCTCCCGGCTGGGCAGCCGGAGCGGGAGCCCCTCGCTGGTTATCATTCCGCGGTCTGTTCCTTCAATTCCTTTTCCTCCCAGCTCCTGCCTGCTGTCCGGCTGCCGGGCGCTAGTTCTCATTACTCACACAGTCTCTCAACTGTCCTCTCTCGATCAATTTCTCAATCTCCTCCCTCAAGCTTCGGCAGCCTTCTGTTGTGTGTCCATTAGACTTGTGGAACAAACAATATTTGGCAACATTTGCTGGAGTCAGATTTCCCGGTATGGGGGCCGGGTCCTGAAACAGGTTCCGATGAATTGTTAGGATCTCCGACCGGGTCTTGGTCAGAGGAGTGAATGTTTCGGCCCGAGGGGGGTCAACCCTCGGTTTTACTGGGGCCTGAACTGCATCCCTCCTGCCAGGATCAGCGACCCGAGCCTTGTCACCCTTTCCAATCCCCTTATCTTCGAAATACCCTTCCTCCTTCCTCTTCTTGCTCCCTTCCAGAAGCGAATACATCTCCACCTCAAGATCCAGCTGATGGAAGGTGGTCGGGATATTCTCCATGAACTTCGCCCATAACACCTCATCCCTTAATCCTGCAATGAACCCTGCGATCAGGGCCTTCACTTGAGCGTCTCTATCAATCACCTTCATGGAATCGTCCATGTATCTCCTTTGGAAACCTCGGACATCCTCATTTGCCGCCTGTCGACTGTGAGCCACTTCGGCCAAAGGAAGGTATTTTTTTCGTCTGGTCTCATATCTGTGCATCAAAACCGTTGAGAAATCGTAGTAATTTCTTAAACTTTCCGGGGGTTGGGCTTCAAACCACGACAAGCAACTTCCCCTCAAGTACGAGCTCACTAGCTTGCACATAAGCTCCTCCCGGATGTCACGTGTTCCCATGACATTATGGTACGTCCTGACGAATTCCTCCGGATCCGTCTCCCCACTGTAGGTCGGCACCCCCTCCAGGACCCTCATTCCCATCGGCCTGGGGAAAGTACTGATATAACCTTTCCAGGGGGAGGTAGGCCTTCCTCCGTTCCTTCCTATCAACCGGTCCAATCTCTCCTCCGCCGAGTTTAGAGCCGCCGGAGCCCGGTCCACAACCACCGGGTACACACCATAGGTTCCTGCGACCGGGGCCGGTTGAGCCATGGCATACCCCGCCATCGGTACTTGGTTCTGCATCCACACCAGTCCTTGAATCCCGGGAGCCCAGCCCCCCGAGACTCCAGTGGGTTGGGCATAATACCCTCCGGGTGCCGGGGGGTACCCCTGATACCCGGGTTGAGACGTCCCGTATCTTGGAGCTCCATATCCGGGATGGCCCCCGCCTTGACCGTATCCCGGCACCATAACAGCTGGTTGCCCTATGCTCCCAGCATGCCTTTCCAGATCTATCACCACTGGAGGCCGAGGATTTTCCTGCCCAGGAACGGCTGGGGGTCCTCGGCTGACCACCTCCGTAGCCAAAGGAGGTAACCCCGTAGGAGGCACTAACGGGGTCGGGTTAGGTCCTGACCCTGACTGAACCGGAGGTACCCGGTCCTCGGTTCCCGGGGGGTTCGACTGTCCTTCCCCAGTCGGTTTTGTTCCCGATCCCGGTCCTTGCTTTGCCGCCAACCAGCGACGATACTCCTCTTCCTGAGTATCACGGTCGCAAAGCAGCAAACTCCCTTCTGTCACGGTCGTCCTGCGTCATTCCCTGCGGCTCTAACTCCCCTTCAGAGGCTTCTGGATCCAAATGCGCCGGAGCCTTCCCCTTACGCGCTCGATCCCTCATCTGGCGTAAGGTGAGATCCTCCTCAGCCACTTCAGGCCTTCTCCCTCCTCTACCTCTTCGTGGCGGCCGACCTCGAGGCGGCATCTTAATGCTTTTGTGAACAAAGATCGTATCCCACTGGGCGTACCAACTTGATGCTGCCTGCCTGATCGGTCCGGATGGTCCCCTTGTTCTTGATCCAATACCTGGCCCTGCAAGACAGAGCCCCGGGAGGTACCCGAGGGTAGACCCTCCGGCGTGATGATGAAAGATGGATCCCGGGAGAGAAAAGGGGGGTAATCACTAGAATAATGAGAAGATACTTACTTGGGATAGTGCTGAGGAGCACTATTTATACAGTAACCCATGCCTCCGTGTGGTCCATGCTCCGAGTGTCTTCTAGTGTATCTGTCCCTATCCGAGTTGTACGAACCCGGATACTGCCAAACTATCTTTCCCTCGTAGCGGGCCGAGCCCATACTACTACTGGGTAGTTGGGTCTGGGCCTGGTATCACCACATATGTGATTAAAGACATAAACCATTTTGACATTTTGACTTGTGACCAGGGTTGATTTACCAACAGAATTTAGAATAATAAAAATTTCATAAAATCAAAACAAGAAATTGTTTCACCACAAAAGGGCGTTTACACGTAGTCAATCTGATAAAACAACATTACTAGAAAATAAAAATACAAATAAAAAACATCACTCGATCGCGTTGCACCCGAAACTTGAACAATCATGGCCAGTCGTCGGAACCGCGGAAAAAATCCATCGGAATCACCGTCTCTTCCGGCACCACCGTCTCTTTTGGCCCAACAAAACTGATCTCAACTGGGTTCCTCATCATCTCAGCAACCATCAACTGAAAAAGACAAAAAATATATCAAAACAAAACCTGATCAACAATTTAAACACAAATATAAAAACAAACATAAATACCTCTGCTTTGATCTCCTCGTTCCTGGCTCTGAAAGCCTCGTTTTCTGCCTTGAATTTCTCAAAATCTTTCTTCCACCCTAACAATTCTGTCTCCTTCTTTTTCAATTTTTCTTTTGCCCGTCTATTCTGGAACCAGGTGCTAACCTGCTTAAACGTCATTCCCGTTTCTCCGGCAATCTTCTCCTTCATCTCTCTATCCGGTTTGGACTGCTCGCCAAACCTTTTCACCAGTTCAGACCTCACCTTCTTCCTCTCTGACATTTTTCTACTGATATGGTTTCACTGATATATATCTCTATAACAATAACCCAACAGGGTCATGTATTTATAGGGTTTAGCATGTCTTCATATGGTACATGCATATATATTATTATACTTAAACATTATACTACTTCTGTACCAGTCACATTTGACTTTTCACACTATCCAACACACATCTTGACTAACAGTATTTTTATTTATTTATATTATTAAAAAATTAAAATTTGATAATTGATAATTCAAAATTTATTGGGAAGATTATCTTCTATATATATATATAAGATCCTTTTGTTACTGCCAATTTGGGTAACTAGAGATTGACAAGTCAAAAATTTCTCAAGTTGCTCTTACTAAAAGAGGGCCTTCGTATGTAATCTTTTTTCTCAATCTCTAGAAAATGAAAATTAAATTTTAGATTACATATCTTTTAAAAAATTGCTGAATAGATAATTAAGATCCTTCTATTACTAACAATTTTGGTAACTACAGGTTTGATGAGTCAAAATTGCTCCTTAAAGGGCCTTCATAATTATTTTTCTTAATCTTTAAAAATGAATATCATTTTCTGATTACATATCTTTATATTAAGAAAATTTTGAAATTCTTTCCTACCTACTAATATCTATATGAGCATTTTCTCAATCAATTAGTCAAAATTGCTCAAACTATATTACTTTTACTATATTTACTTCATAAATTTCTCCGAAAACTCATTCAAATTTACAGAAATGAAATTAATTTTGTATGTTAAATATAGGTAGTGCACTACATATTCATTCTTCCATCTCAACATGTAATCATTCTCTATAATAATTACGCGAAATCAATTTAATTATTTATCGTCTACATTTCTATTTTATAAAACATAATCTTTAATTTATTATTCTAATTTGGTCTTGAGTTGAATTTTCAATTCTTTGGGCCATTCTTTCCATTTAATACCAAACTTATATTTCAGAGAATTTGATGCTAGGCATTGATATCAAATTTTATTATAATTTAAATTATTATTATATCAAATTTAATTTTCATTGAAGTTAATCAAACTGTTCTTAAAAAAATCATCAAACATGATAAAATGAACCAAATTAAAGTAAAAATAATTATTTAATGAAACTGACCTAAATCTAAACTTATTTTATATAACCTAAATCTAAACATATTTATGTAGACAATTGACCGAGCATATTTGTAATATGTGGCAAACGTTCAGGTTAAAATGAGCAAAATGTTTGTTACGGTTTTTATTTTCACTTTTTTTCCTGGAAGTTATAACAATAATACAGATATCCAAAAATGAAAATAAAATTTTCACGAACTATAACACATAGCATGCCTAAATACCAATAACAAATTCTTTTTATTAGTCACTTTTATCTGACCAAGGAGATTAATAATAATTTTACCAAGGAGACTTTCTGATTACACATTGATTTACATATGGTGGTTACGCATTGATTATTACTAATCGAAGATATTTTTTACCAAACTCTATAATAAGTTTATTGATAATTCTCAATAACGAAATTTATTGACATTTAAACTGCCTGATATTAGTGTATGATTTGTTCTCATTTGATACAAGCATTTTATCCCTAGTTTAATATAGGAGATACATTACGTAATTAAGATGATAACACCCAGAAAACATGCATGTATTAAATTAATCTAAGTATATATCTATTACTTTGTTCATGTTAGTTTTCTTAGTATGTATTCCACACACAATCATATTTTTAGTAGTTAGGCATAGCTAGATTAAGCTATACCTGTATATTTAAAAGGATGGATTGTTTCATAATATAAGATTATAGTCTATATATCTTTGATACAATTGTTTAATTGACCATTGTTTAGCCCTAATCTTTAAACCGATTCAACCGTAACAGATTTATCAGTTGAAGAATGCATCAAAACGTAATGTATAACTTGGATCCGGTCAAGATCCGAACAAAAGTGAACTCAGCAAAACAAACGAGATATAACTAACCAATGTTGTAACAAAAAAAATAAAAATTGAGATCAAATACTTTGAAACAATACTCTGTAAAATTAAAACAAACACTCTCATCAAATACTCTTTTTAGGGTTTTCATTCCCAACAGTTTTCTCTGCAGCCACATCTCCATTGACCTCGGTCTGGAATCTTTTGGTGTCCGGGGACTCCTCCGGGATCTGGGTGCTGTATTGCGCGTTCCATACGTCGTCGCTCCACACCACCTCTTCACCATCCCCATGCATCACATATGAGAAAAGATCGTCGAAATCCATATTCTGCTGAATCTCAAAAACACGCTGATATTTTTCAGGGTTGTAAGTAAAAGTGTATTTCTCGTTCCAGTTCTTCATTTCCCTAAGCTTCTCAATGAGTGGCATCGGCAGGGACTTATGCAATGGCACTGCTTCTGCGGCGGGAATTGGCATCGATTCCTTGTTTTTTCCGGAAGAAGAGGATGGATCCATTTCTTGAATGTGTATTCAGTTTACTGGAGTGAGAGAAAAATATTAGTTTGTGAGAGAAATGAATTACACGAGACATGTATATATAGGAGCAAAGAGTGTGTGAATTCATTGACAATCAAAAGGTATCAATCCTATTAATTATGCAATTATTATAGTGAATAATTATTTGCAATCCTATTATATAAAAAAAAAGCATATTTTTATTTTATTATGCCATTTTACATGGTAAGTAATTCATTTGATTTTATCAATCCTTTTTTGCATATTCTATAATGGGATATTGGTCATTTGAGGATACACACTATAAGAGATCTAGTTTTTTGCGTCCCCTAAAATGTGCCACTTATAATTGATTTTGTGTCGCTAATACGATTCACGACACTATGTCATATCACTTTTTTTTGTGTCGTAAAAAGTGAGGTAGTAAATTTACGACATTAATTTTCAAGTATGTCGTAACATTAACGACTCATTTTGTGTCATTTTATCTATCTGTCGTTTTTATTTGCGACTTAGTTTTAAGTCATTCAAATTAGTGTTGAAACTTTATTGCGACATATTGTGCATCATTCAATTTAAATGACGTTAATATTTAACGACATTTTATGCGTCAATATTGATTTGTGACGCATAGTATTTTGCGACATATGATACGTCCATAACATTTAGTGACGTACACTATATTACGACACATAATGCGTCAATTTTGCTTTGTGACGCAGACTAATTTGCGACATATTGTGCGTCCATAAACATTTGTGATGCAAATTATTCGCGGCATTTTATGCGTCAATCCTATTTATTGTTGTATTTATTTACGACACAATATGCATCAATGTTGCTTTGTGACGCTTACTAATTTGCGACATATTGTGCGTCTAGAAACATTTGTGATGCAAATATTCACGACATTTTATGCGTCAATCATATTTATTGTTGTATATATTTATGACACAATATGCATCAATTTTGTTTAATGATGCATCAATGTTTGCAACACATTATGCTTCATTTACATTTTGTGGTGCTTCAACGACATTATTTAAAAGAGACGCATGTTACTACGACATATATTATGAAAGATTAAAAAAGTGTCATAAATATTATACTTCTTTAAGGTGCTAGATTATGGAACAAATTAAACCACACTAATTTGTATGAATATATATTTTAATCTTCAATCGTAAATATAAATATAATTTAAATAGAAATACTTTCATGATAACATTGATTCTATATTTGAAATCAAAAATAACTCATAATAAATACAACAATAAATAGGATTGACGCATAAGTATGAAATACAATAAAAGTATGAAATAGTATTAGTGTAAATAATACGGCTTAAATATTTGTAAATTAAATATGGGAGCTATCATGTCAAAATCAGAAGTGTAAAAAATAATTTTATAAAATTCAGGTATTGGGTAATCTCTATAGTTAGTAAATTACTATAGTAAAAAATGCATAGAGTAATATCTATAATTAGTAAATTACGTAGTTAAATATTCATAGAGTAAGTTTTATTAGTAACTTCTTTAGGCAGGAAATCAATTACTTACAAATGAATACATTGATTCAGTGTGTACTACTTTAGTTGTTTTAAAAAATGTGTTTACTACTTCAATTATTAATATTAATTGTGTATAGACGGATAAATCCACTGGTACAGTATATTAAGGTTCCTCACAATATAAAGTGCTAATCTTTTTACTAGGTATATATTAAAAAATAGAAAGTGATGGCATAAAATAATATTTAATATTGACCGCCACCGTAATTAAGAAAGGAAACTACGACGACATATATTTTTGCGTTTTGTTCTTCCGCCGCCGATGTTTATACAACACGCCGCCCATCCTTTTATGGAATTAACACGTTTCCTTGTAATCATCACAATAAATGGAATGACACATATTAGGGTTTGCATACATGGTAAGATTAATCGACTTTAAACCTTGCGCCTCTCTTTATTTTCGACGGTACTACACCTGCACCGTATTGCATCCGACCACCTCAGCAGCATTCTCCAGTTTCATAAATGCCATAGATAACCAAGGGCACGTTAGCAAGGGCCCTATAATGAGAAGATCTCCTGAACTCTTAACTTTACTGAGTTTCCATAAAAGTCTTTATACGTTTTAACTTATATATTGTACCTTTCAATTTGAACTGTTTATTTTATCACTTAAATATTTTTAATTTTTACATAAATATTTTTAAATTTTCACTGTTTTACTATATGTTTTCTTTAAAATGATCAATGTTTTAATATAAAATTGTATCACTTGAGTTTAAGTATATAGTGGTAGTTCCGTAACACTTAAGAAAAGTGGAGTTTTTAGAGAATTTGCCGCCAATTTATGTTGTGAACTTTTTTAGTTTCTTAAAAATATAGATATTTTGAAATATTAATGTCCCTTTTAGCTTGGTTAATTTGTTTTTTTTCTTTTAATACAATTTCCTTTCAATGTTGCATAGTATATTATGTTTATTGGTGTTGAATCAATTTATAAGTAAACCTCTACATTTTATGGATGTTTTATTCATTTAGACCTCCTTTCTGCATCAATGTAACTCTGGGGGAAGATAACCCAGATATGGCTTTGTTTCATTTAAGCGTAGGGCTAGCCAATTAGTTGGAAACATGAGTTTTTAGAATATAATGTTTTTGGATGGTTGCTGGCGGTTATTTGATACTCTGAAGTCATTTAATTAAGTGGTCATGAAACTTATGAGCTCATATTCATTTTAACAGAAGAATTCTGCTCATTAAATTAAATTAAATGGTCATTGTAAGAATGGAACGCAGATGATCCTCAGAATACAGTACTTTTCTGCAGCCAACCGGTGCTCTGCATGCTCTAAGTCTCTCTGGCCAAGTAAGTAGAATTAGAGATATATATGCGTGCTTTGAAGTGTCCTATCTTTTTTACCTTACTACAGAAGAAAAAATATGAAACTACAGATACTCAGATACAAGTATAAGCTGAAGTCAACTCTGATGTAAACAAGAAGTCAAAAATAGGAAACTGAAGACAACACTTTACCTTACTTATTATAATTTAATTTTTTTTCAATTATTTTATTTTTTAGGAATTCTATAATACAAACATTTATTCAATCTACATAATTTATTATTTACACTACTGTTTGTATCAAATATTTACCGTGTATTGACATACTCATTATTACTATTTTAAAATTACAAATGCGCGGTCCAATTAGCCTAGTTATTCAAAAGTTTTGGAGCAAGTCCAACAATATTTGCAAAAGAATATCTATCATCCTCCGATGAGAGATAATTTTGGAGCTATATATAGATTGAGAAAAACAATTCAGAGAACGATAAACATGGAAGGTAAATCAATTCTATTTTTTAGAAAATTTAGAACCACAAGAGTTTGATGAGAAAAAACTATTTTTAGGGAAAAAAAGTTACTACATGAATTAGGATTTGTAAATTAAATTAAGGTAGAAAATAAAATAAAGTAAAAAAGAAAAATTATTGCATTTTCTGTAATAGAAGAAACACTTGGATTTAATAAGTTAAAAAACATGAAAATTATTGATTTTCATTCTCTATTTTAAAAAATAATTTAGAAACACTGTTGGACATGCTCTTAAACCTTTTTTTATGTAAAAACTCCCTAGACCCCTATCAACCATCCTCCGTCTGTTAAATTGAAATTGCTGATTCGAATTGACAAGATTAACCACCTTGCTGGAATCATATATCTTTGAAGTTTGCACTGAAGTTTGCTCAAATTTGATTGGTTTGAGATTGATTTTTATTGAGAGAAAATTATTCATTTAATTTTATTAAAGCTAAAATGGAATTTATCTTGTTAAAATAAAGGTAAAGTCTCTTGAAAGTTCAAAATAATTGAAATTACAACATACATATAATTAAAATATTTTAAGTGTAAAATATTTTTAAACATATTTTATTGGAAAAATGTAAGAAATATTATATTAAAACTTGTATTTTAAGCTAAACAATATAAAATTAAAAATTCAAAAATATATTATTTAAGTTAACACGTATCCCCTAAAATAGTAGGAAAGTTGATGTTCATGAGACCAATCTTAAAATAAATTGAATCCTAATTTTAATTTTGAAAACTTGGTTGGAAAAGGAAGGATATTAAAGGAAGGAACCTTATATTGGGATATGGCACCATAATACAGAACTTCTTAGTAGCTGGAAAAGTTTTCCAACATGTGGGCATTAATTTCAGCCACCATTTCCTATGCTCGATTCTGCAAACCGCTTGATGTGGATTTGATCAGGCAACTTGCTGAGGAACTTGAACTTCTCAATACTGTTGAAGAAGGATCTATTGGAGGCTTTGGATCTCATGTCTCATAGTCCTTATCCTTCAATGGGATTCTTGATGGAAATCTCCTACTTGATGGAGGCGGTATTTTTGTCATTCTTTATTTCCTGATCTCCTATAACCGCATGTGTTGCACAATTCGATTCATATAAAAATTAATTTATGGTGATAAATGATAATTATTGAAACAATATTACATGAAGATTTACATAGCATTTTATATATAAAATCCTCTCAAGCAAATATTATACAGTCATCCAATAAATCATGTCAATTACTCATTACATCTCGAGGAGAAGCTCCATTAATACGCCACACAGTCCCTTTGGTGTTCATCTGCGACAATACACAATTATAACACTTAATGATAAACAAGATGATACACAATGTTTCAGATGTTTCTTTTCTTTACCTCTAAACCCGGGGTGGTGGCCGCGACTGAGGTTGGTTCATTGTCGCTCCAACTTCAGTCTCAACCTCGTCCCCCAAGTTTTCGGATAGAAGGGCTGTTGTCGCCAATATCTCCAGTGCTGAAGGCTCATATTCATTGCTTTTTGCGCCTTCCATGATCTCTCTCTCATGACCTAAGAACCATTTGCTTGATTAGTTTCAAAATGAGATAATCCATGCATCACAATGAATAATTAAAGGCAATTAAAATCCTATAGACAAACTGATTGTATTGATTTCCTTTCATACATACCTGTGCTATCTTCAACGGGAGTGGCTTGTTCCTTCGGATTTATCTCATTCTTAGCGCAACGGGATGAACTTCAAGATGGAGAATACAAGAAAAATGTGTTAACATACATGTACAAACAAGAAAGTGATGATGCTAGAAAAACCATATAAATATTAAAAAAAAACTTAATTTGAATATTAAATTAATTATTGCATATGTTTTACATTTTTCGTGCGGATAATGTGCATGTTTCGTGCATATTTATTCAGTCATTAATGTGTTAAGATATATATATACAAACAAGAAAATGATGATCCTAGAAATAACTAATTAATTATGAAGGAAATGGTTAGACCCAACAAGAACTTAAGAACTCAATTAGTGAATATTAAATTAAACAGTTTTCGTGCGGATTCTGGGCATGTTTCGTGCATATTAATTCAGTCATACCTTGATGGTTCCATTGTAAATCCGGCCGTGTTTCCCAACACCAGGGATTGAACCTGTGAAATGATTGAAATATTCAAAAGTTAATTTTGAAAATTTTATAAAAAAGAAAAAAAAGGGACATGAATAATAATTTAGTTAACACTAACATTCACAGTTTTCTCCGAAGAACCATGCTGAGTTTGTACTTCGGACATATCAGGACCTCTTGCCGTCTGTCGAAATCCCATGACCAATCTCTCCATAGGGTGTGTACGGCTAAATGTCACTGTATCTCCGGCTTGAAGTTTCATGTGCATAAAGAATAAAACAACCCCCTCCAAAACATACATTCTACTGTTGTTGTTTGGCCAAAACCTGTACCGAAAAAACCACTCCCCACCACTCACATCCTGGATGCACAGTGGAACACCTTCTGAATGATCCAAAGGTGGGAAATATGCCTGCAGAAATCATCCAACAAATTCTTTTATAAAAATATTCTACACAAAATGGATTTTATAAAAGCAATGTCTTACCTCAGCGCAAGATTTAGGTAGAATAAGACGATCCATCTTACCAACATCAGATGTGGTAAGAATCTTCTCAAACAATGGAACAATAGTTGATTTCAGTCTTCGAAATATTGAGTTAAGTTTAACTTATACGTGCAAATAACCTTTATGCACTCATTGTGCACGTATATATGCAAAATGCACGCAAATTGTGCACGTAAAGTACGCAAGTATTGCACGCAATGAGCACACGCCTAGAATTAAAACAATGCTTCTATTTCAGAAAAATGGGATTTGCTAATTACAGGACGGTTTTGCTCCTGCAGGACCAAATTCGAACTGAATTGACGATAATACTCCGGCAGTTCTGGCATTCAGTCCATTAACATGTTTTAATTGCGAACCAATAACTTCAAAGTTATAGGGATATTATCGTCAATTCAGCTATGAAATTGGTCCTGCAGGAGCAACCCCGTGAAGAAACGGTCATTAATAATAAATGTTTGACGCAAGAATGACTAGAGAAACACAAATGCTAAAGAAAAGGATACTTTTCAGAAATCTGTTGCAGCTCCTGTTTGGTAGTTTTTGGCATGTTCTGAGGAAGCAGCTGAGAATGATCTGCCACAACAGCTCGATGATGCTTCCCTTTCTTTGACCCATGAACCATCTTGCCTTTATCTTTACTTTTCTGAGAATATGACTGAGATTCAGTTGCTCCAAAATTCAGAGTTTTGGGTAGTTTTTGTGAACCACTCCCATCCAATCTAATTCCCGTTTCCAAGATCTCAGTTAAATATTTGCGCTTGGTTCCACTTTCAACAGGTACATTGCCATCTTCAACCTGATGAAATCATCATAATTTCATCAAACATATATTTAGATGTATCATTAGGGTTAAAAAAGTGCAATATATTAGCATTTTTACCTGAGCTGGAATCGATGAGGCAGAAAGTAAGAGTACATTTGTATCTAAGCGTTGAACACATGTTTTACATCTCACACCACCTAGATCCAAGATCTCAAGGTGCATCTTTGAAGCGGAGCAACCACACACTATCAGAAAGTTGACCCCTCATTTCAACGGTTTTATGCATATTAGCAGCGCTTTCTTATGATAAGGTAGCGCCCTCTAAGTGGCCGATGAAACCTTATGGTAAGAGGCGCTGAAAGACCAAATGTGGGACCCGCTATGTACACGCTGGCAATGATGACTTGGCAATGGTGACTTGGCAATCAGAACCCTTGCAGCGGATCTTAAAAGCGTTGACACATTCAAATTTTGAAAATTAAAAAAAAAAGAGAATTGAAATTTTTGAATTTCAAAAATTCCCAATTTAATTGAAATTTCAGGTTCCCGCTCCCACGGTGAAACCAAATTTTGGATTTATTTAATTGAAATAAAACAAATAAATGGCCAATAAAATATAAAATTACTTAATAAATTAAAAATAAAAATTATATTAAAAATCAATAATGTTTTACAATCCATTGTCATAACAATAATCCATATCCTCCTACACTAACTTATAACAGACTTGTAAGCGGTAACAATACAACAAAACATCATAATTCATTCCAGCAATTGAATATTGTTCTTCATCTATAATCCTCCGTGCACAAACAACTAGATATGAATGGCTAAACATGAACACCAAATGCATACACATTACAGCAACCAAAATATTTCATGGATACAGACACCATTACAGACATATGATAACTAAAGATGGTTGATTTGAGCTCTCATCCAAAAGTTACCTTTTTTGCGTTTTCATAGGAATTCTCCTTGGAACCACCAAGGAAACCCTTGACAATCTTGATCATAGCTCGAAACTTATCCTCCATTTCTTCGAGACTCTTGCTAGGCAACCACATATTCACCTTTCTTCCAGGGATTCACCTGCAATTTTCTTCTGAAGGGGCCATATACTTGTCCATCGTAAGGCCGTTTGATTCCCTTCGACGTCACAAACGGACTTATTCCTCTCGCGTTCACCATTGGACCTTTCGTCGCCAGCGGCGCTTCAATTCCTTTCGTCGTCACTGGCAGATCCTCAGTCGAGGCCTGCGCCTCTTCAATTCCTTCCCTTAATATATCACTCCGGAGACATCCAGCTTCAGCCATCTGCAAGGAAGAAAGAGAGTGTCAAAACAACAGCGTATACTCTCAACCCTGACAAAAACAATTATAGCCAGCAAATCATACCACTGATTTATTCTCAGTCAAAGCTAGCTGCTGCTGAAGTCTTCTTATATGATCAACTTGAGACAAATATCTTGCCTGAAGTGAGGAACAGAGAAAAGTGAGCACAAGGATTGTTCACAGACCAACAGAGAGAATGACAGAAACTCATCAGCTGAAATGAAACCCTTTGCATTCCTATCAAGTTGGCAAAATCTCTCACACATAGACACTATTTCTTGTTGAGAAACTAGCAAAGACAACAACATATTCAGTTCCAATACCACACCATGAACCAGGCTCAAAACTCAAAACAAGGGGAATAACTTAGTAAAAATCTTACAAAGGTTGTCACAGTGTTCTTGAACCTCTTCAATATCATATTGCGTTAGCATCGATGACGTGCTACCCATTTTAATCCTCACTGCAAAAACACGCAGATGGGCAAAAAGTGGTCGAATTTATAAAACATTACAGTCCAATATCAAGACTTTAACTTTACCAACCAAAGAAACAAGAACATATTCTATATCAATAGAAATCAAGAATAAAGGGCAGACCTGCAAATTCAAAGGGTCGCCGGATTCTTCTTCAAGGCGGACTTGGGGAGCGCATTCACGGTGTTGGAGTCGTCACGGAGCGGCTTCCTGGCCGTTGACTTGGATGCCACCTGGCCAGCGATTTGGACGTTTCCTGGCCGCCGATCTGTCGCCGCCGACCGTTGGTCTAGACGCTTCAAAGCTCGATCTGGACGCCTCCGGCCACCGCCCTGCTCGCTGGTGAACAGCCCTGCTCGCATTGATTTTCGGCCACCCGAAAAAAGTCAGCCTTCAGATTGGGAGATCAGAGCCCTGCTCACCGGTGATTTTCGGCCACCCGAAAAAAGTCAGCCTTCGGATTGGGAGATTGGGAGCAATCTCGATCTAGGATTTGTAGATAGGATAATATCTTCAGTATTATCACTTCTTTTCGTTTTATAGCTACAAAAATGTAAGGTTGAGATCAAACTATAAATTCAAATTAACGGTTCAGATTCAAGTGAAATTATTATAATTTTAAATTAAAATTCAATTTCTGCACCTATTAAATGTTGCATTTTTGGTACCATACAAATTATAATATTGCATATTAATCCAGAAATTTTAATTTAATTTTAATGATAGACGAAGTATTTAAAATAAAATACAATTTTAATACAAATCATTGGTTTCCAACATTGAAATAAATTATACTCCGAATTGATTTTTTATTTTAATCACACCAAAAAACTATCATTAATATATACACAATTATCGTAGTCATAAAATAAATTAAGTTAAAAGTCAAAATTTGATTTGTTATGACATTCAGAATTAAAGTTTTATTTTTATTAATTTATGATAAAAATAAGGCAACATTTATACGTTGCTTTTTTGACAACATGCAAATTTAATAATTGCATATTAACCTATTAATTTTAATATAATTTTAATAATTGACCAAATACATTTTTAAAAAGTCAGTTTTTGTACAAATCCTTGTTTTCTTAGTTTATATCAATGTATATTTCGAATAACATGATTCTTACATAAAATAGTGGAACCAATAGGTATTGGGCCAAAAAACACACATTCGGCCCAATCACTAACGCCGCAATAAATAGGTAACTCATGCAGTCGGGCAGGGGGCATCTCCGCCCCCCGGACCCCCAAGACCATGGTGCGCTCCGCCCCCCTGACCCCCCGACTCGCTGACCGGGCAGCGAGACCCCCGTGCTAACTCGCAGTAGCGACAATTACGACATTCAAGGCATATACCAATGGTCTTAGTAGTGCTTCTCACGTCATTAGAGTTCTCACTACACGTACCTTTCATCGAATCAATACCAAAGCAGATTCACACCAAAAGTGTCTTATGCATTTTAAAATTAACATATCATCAAATTATTCGTGTTTGAGAGTCAAAATTTGATGTTTTATGACATATTAAAATTTTTACTCAACTGAACACATTAATATTAATGTTTTTCATGGACTTAATGTTATAATGTCTCAAAACACTCATGTATACTTAATTTCATTCAGTAATAGAAATAAATTGATCAAGACTAAGGTTGAAATACGACTCCAAAGTATACATACTTAGCTACATGTTATAATCTTAGTAGTGCTTCTCAGGTTCCGGAACCTAGATATGGGTCAGAGCCCATATTACCATCTGCTACTAAAGTTCTCACTACACGTACCTTTCATCGAACTAATACCAAAGCAAATATACACAGAAAGTGTCTTATACATTATAATTTAACATAAATCATTAAAAAAAATCAAGTTTAAAAGTCAAAATTTGGTAATTAATGTCATTTTTCAAATTTTTATATCAATGGCAACAGTTCGTTGTTGCTTTGAATGCCTAGAGCAACAATTCTTTGTTGCTTTGTATACCTAGAGCATAATTTATATATGACTTTGGTCCACCAAGTCAAACTTTCAAATTGATTGTCATTTTAATCACACCAAGAAACCATCGTATGATTATAAAATTATCATAATCATAAAAAAACTAGTATAAAAGTCAAAACTTGATGTTTCATGACATTTTTTCACATATTTATAAAACTAAACATTCATATCAGTGATATTTCATGGATTTTATGTTGTAATGTCATAGAAACACTCAAACATACTTAATTTCATTCAGTAATGGAAATAAATTGATCACGACTATGGTTGAAATATGACTCCAAAGTATATATACTTAACTACATATTATAGTCTTAGTAGTGCTTCTCAGGTTCTTGCTACTACAGTTCTCACTACACGTACCTTTCTTGGAGACAACACCAATGTAAATTTACACAGAAAGTGTCTTATACATTATAAATTAACATAAATTATTTTAAAAATCAAGTTTAAAAATCAAAATTTGATAATTAATGACATTTTTCAAATTGTTATACCAATAGCAACATTGCGTTGTTGCTTTGAATGCCTAAAGCTTTGTTATTTTAATCACATCAAGAAAAAATTGTATAATAATAAAATAATCTCATAAAAACTAGTTTAAATTGAAAATTAAATGTTTTATGACATTTTTCAAATTTTTATACCAAGTGCAACAGTTAAATGTTGCTATGTATACCATAAATTATATATGAATTGGGTCCCACCAATCAAACTTTCAGTTCATGTGATACTTTAATCATACGAACAAAATATCATATACAAAGTAAAATTATCATAATCATAAAAAACTAGTTTAAAAATTAAATTTTGATATTTTTAAAAATTTTACACCAATTGCAGCAGTTAATTGTTACTATACATACGAAGAGTATATACGAATTACCTTCATTCATTGTAAAACCACCAATCTCAGCTACCCCCCTTCTCTGGCTTCAATGCTGCTGAAAACCTCTCTCTGTTCGATCGAGGCATACATATATATATATATATATATATATATATATATATATACTCCTTTTTTGTTTTTTTTTGGCACTCTGTGGTAGGTGAGTGCATTCAATGCAGATGTAGTGGCGCTTTTATTATTGTTTCGTTGCAACAGAGAAGCAAAATTATTCAGGTCCCACAACGTCACAAATTCAAAATTTTATTTATTATCATTCAGGTCGAAAGCAGCAACTCGCTGCTGCTATTTTGGCCACCGGATCAATGGACTTCAAATTAGTCAGACAAATACAAAGAGCCCAACCCAATAACATGCCAACAACCCAGAATTAATGGGCTCAAAAATGAGCCCAGGAATAGTCAGCAAACATTTCAACGCTACATGAATAAAACAGTGAAACATCTGTGGGGTCTATCACAAAATTTAACGCGGACTTTAGTCAAAATGCCATGTCACCAATTATTTCAGCGAAATTTTTAAAGGGGTTGAAACACTGGTGCCCTCGTCTGTGGGGTCTATCACAAAATTTAACGCGGACTTTAGTCAAAATGCCATGTCACCAACTATTTCAGCGAAATTTTTAAAGGCGTTAAAACACTGGTCCCCTCGTCTGTGGGGTCTATCACAAAATTTAATGCGGATTTTAGTCAAAATGCCATGTCACCAATTATTTCAGCGAAAATTTTAAAGGCGTTGAAACACTGGTCCCCTCGTCTGGCTATTTCAGCGCTCTTTAATAATAGTGGTGAAATCCACTCAGTCAACTACCAAAATTCATTGACCAGCACAGTTTTTAGCGTTGAAACTCGTTCCCTTCAACGCTTTTATGCCCTTTTTTCAACGGAATTCAATAATAGCGGTGAAAAATCGCCTCAACTTTCTGATAGTGACAATGTACTGACTGTAATATAAGTAACTTGATCAATATGTATAAAAATTGTAATAATTTATATCATTGTAAATTTTACTTGAAGAAATTTAATTGTTACCTTTCCACAAATCTTGCATTTCCTCCACCCCTCTTCATTCTTATGGAAAGAATTGCAGTAGTTAAATTTCTCATATGCAATTCTGAATATCAAAGAGACCAGAAAAAAAAAAAGGTGAAAACTTTAAAGCAATCCATCATAATATGTAGAATTAAAAAAATCTGAAATCATGTTCGTTTTTTATCTTTAAAGTTTCACCGCATTCTATCTTTGGAAAGTTGAAGATTGACAAAGACATTATTGCCCCTGAAACTCTTCTCTAAAAAATTCTTTTCTCTGCCTAGTTCCTCCCCCTGAAACTCTTCTTTTATTACTAGATCTGAAATCAAACCTCACTCATATTCTTCCATCTGAAATCATTTAACCCTCATAACCACCCATCTCAAACTTTCTTTTATTACTGCCATCGCCTACGCCGCGGTGAAAGTTTTTCGTCACTGTATCTCACAACAAGCAAATCATCAGAAAAATTATAAACTCGTCTTTTTCACCATCATCTTTTAATGGGATCTTAGTATATATTAGGGTTCGGTGAATTGTAATTTTGTTTAGTTAGATATTGGTGGACTGGTTGACTGATTAGGTGTGTTTGTCTTAGCATTTAATTTGCTAGGTTGAATGGTTAATTAAAATTTTCATTTGATTAGATTGTACTGGTTGGCAGTTGACAGGGTTAGTATTAAGTGACAGTGATGAGGTGGTGGTTGCCAGTATAGTGGATCACGGATAGAACTAAAAAGTAAATTGGTATAATTTAAAAGGGTAAAAACTTTTTTTAACCTATTTATTATTAAGAAAACATGAATTTTCTTTCTCTTCAGCTTATCTTAATTCATTCAGAGATAGTAGTTAAGTTTTTAATGAAATGAATTTATTTGTCAAATAAGATCAAAATATAGCTATTGAAGCAAATAAATTAAAGAAAAACAATTTACCTAGATGCATTTGCAATCGTCAGACTAGATAGGAAAATATAGTGGTATGTGCAAATATTTTTAGAAAATAATATTGATAAAAGATTGAATATTTTATAAAATTTTAAACATGTTTTATGACTAAAAATTTGCATATTTCAGGTCATTAAAAAGTCTAAAAAGAAATATTATGACACCTAACCATTTTTTGTTACAAATTAAATTTCTATAAAGGTCAATTATGATGAAAATATTATCAAATTTAAAATTTATTGGATGATAATGTTATACAGTTTTCATAATGACGTCGTGTTGTCATATTATCGACATCAATTCAGTCAGATCCAAATTAATGGCAATTGATCGAAGTCGCAGTCAGGGTTCAATTCAACATGATCCACCCCTCCCTTCCCTGAATCCTTCGCCGGTCACCGAAAATAATTTAAACCGTACCCGATCGAAGTTAAACATCAGAACACTTTTCAAATCATATACCAAAACAAGCTAGATATTGGAACCGGTACACGGCCGCCTTCAATCAGAAACAGCTCAGTTATAGACTATTGGCAGAAACGGCCAAGTATATATCTCTCTCAAATTATCAACCCCCAAAAGGCCCTTAATTTTATTTCAAATAGTTCAACAACCACAAAAGAATCAAAATTATCATACTAAAATGAAAATTTTCACATTTAAAATCACCGCGAGGGGGTAAATCACAGATGCAAAATGTTCATACAGTCAGATTTAGGGATTATACATACCCGCAGCTGACGCAGAGGGTAGCAAATCCACCACCTTTCAATTCCCATCCCCTTTTCCAAACGGAAGACATGGTTACACAGCACGCCTGGTTCATGCAAATCTTCATCTCCATTTTTTCTTCCTTAAAAATTAGATGCTGAAAATCAATACTTGTCCGATCAAACAATAACCAAATCATGATCGGAAAATGGAAAATCAACCATGAATTACTCACCTTCTTCCAAAGAGGAAAATCAAGTCTGAATTAGAAAGAAAGAAATATTAAGGCGGTGGCAAAAGAATTGTAGATCTAGATGATAAAGCTGGGACAGGTGTTGGTGGTAAGATACTGATGCAGATGAGTACAGGGGTTTATAAAGAAAAGTTAATTGTAACCGAAGGATGGAGAAACTGACAAGGAAGGTGGAGGATTTGCATGCCTTCCACGTGTCATCTCAATTTATTTCTCTTACGTATTGTAGGCGATCACTATTTTGACAAAAAGAATTAGCTCCAATCATAAAGTAGAAAATTAAGAAATTTGTGTTTTTTGATCATCTCAGATTTACAGAAAATGTGATGGAGCTAATTTTATTAATTAAGGATATCTTGTTGTGTCGTGTCCATTATTTAAGATTACGTGATAAGGATTTAAAACTACAAACTCCATAAATAAAGAGAATATTGTATCTCAAATTGTTCAAAATGAAATCATCTATATGGATTGTTGTTTTAAAAAGTTAAAATTATCCAAGTGGACGGGAGGATTATTCACGGCCCTCAAACTTACATATAAAAGCAACATGACCGGGTTTGAATAAAACCAATATTACACATGAAATTCTGTTGGGGTTACTGTCGCATATTTGTTGGTAGCATATTTGTTGCCCGAAAGCTATATTTCGATTTAATAACGGAAGCAAAGTGAGATATCAGAGATGTGCCTAAAAATATTATAATAACTAAGTCATCTCTGTATCGATGCCGGTCGTCACACCATAGCTAAAACCTGACTTCCCTCCTTCTGCTGCGTATGGACATCACCAAGTATAGCATTCTAGATCTCGTAAGAATTCATCATCCCACTTTCTCACAGTTTAAACAGAAAACTCGGTTTTAGTTAACAAATACTGGGTTCCATCTATATGGATTGTACAGAAACGTCTCACAATTTCTTCAAAATGAAATTCTCATAATTCTTTTGTACTGAAAAAAGATAATTTTATGTGTTTGATTTACAGATAATTAATTGTATTGATCGCATAATATAATAATTAATATACAAAGTCTTTAGAAGAGACATGTCTACCATAAGTTTATAGTGAACGAAAGATTTCTCATGTGTTACTAAAGTAATTCATACATTTGTAATAACATTAGATTTTTAGCAAAGTTCAAATTGTGCTGCACTTTCGAATTATATTGATTTAAGAATTAATTGTATTTTATGGCCCCCAAATGTTTAAAATGTATCATTTATAGCCCCTAAAATAAAAATGGTAACTTTTTGGCCTCTAAATGCTAAAATGTGCATTCCACGGCCCCTAAATATGTAATGTGTGTCATTTATGGCCCCAACTCACTTTCCTTTAAAATATATAACTTCCATTAGGGATAATTTAGTAAATTCGAGGTTTTAATATTTTAGAATAAATAAAAATCAGTAAAAAGAGCCGCGATGCTCTGCACTTCTCCACGACTGCCTCCTGCAGAGCTGCGATGCCTTTAGGCTCATCTCCTCCACTGATCCACAAGGCGAGCGCGACGCCGACATCACCATTGAGCTTCTGGAGCCTTGTTATGGCGCTTGCAGGCAACACCAACGCAAGCTCATCAATCAATTTGGCAGTAACCATGAATATGATGAAAGGGTCCCTTGTAATTGCAGCTCCCTCATTTGCTCTTACTGGATTGACTGGATTCACTGTAACCGGAGCTCTGTCACTGGCACCCACAGGTCCTTGTGCTGCTTTGACTGGAGGTTTGAAAGTCACAACATACTGTGGCGTAACGTGAGTGTTCATGTATGAGCTCCAAACCACATAGACACTAGGAGACGCCAAGTTATCCACTCCAGCATAACAATCCTCGGAAGTCGCAAATCGCTGTTCAGCACCAGGACGAAGAAGCTCATGTTTCCCAAGTATAGCATGGCAGAGGATCATATGGTACTGGCCATCCTCATCAGCGACAACACCACGGAGACTAACTGTGGGATTATTGTGTGGGGAGAGAGAGATCCCGGGTCCTCTAGAAGCAAAACCGTTTCGCAATACGTTGCTGATCTCCTCTTTTGACCCACCAACCACGCGTACTTCACCTTGTTGATTTTTAGACCTTGAACGGAGCCTTTCCTGCCAGGTGACCCGACGGTAAACATTCTTGTAAACCGTCTCCGCTACGGATTGCAGACCTACACAAGACATCGCCTTGACAAATCCGGTTTTGACGAATTTATCCTGTTCGCCGCCTTCATCAACCCTAACCAATGGGAACGAGTCCAATCCCTCTTCGCCGGCGACACCTTCTCCGGCTGAATCAGGCTCCAAGTTGGCGCTGAGATCTGGATCGGTGCGGGGACTCGAATCAGATCCCCAAGGCCTAGCGCGACGCCGGCATCAACCTCCTCCTCCCGGTGACAAGTCCCCCCTCGATTTCGCCTGCCCCAAACCATAGGGTCGTCGCCGTCTACAAGCCCACGATAAGCTGACCCAAATTCCGCCATACCCGCTCCGATCCGGGTTTGTATCTCACCTAATCACCTTGGATCATGGATGGAAATCTGGGTTTTATGAATCAATGGTCATATGATATTAATATTATCATGGATTGGGTAGAGGTATTAGGTGCTATGAATTAGAGCAATGGACAAATCATGTTTAATGGTGAATGTGTCTGGGCGACGGTTATGGGAGGACTTGCAGGCGCCGGTGGGGAAAAGTGACGGAGGGCAACGGTGAAGAAAGCCTTCTTAATTTTATTTTATTTTTATTTTTAATTATAGTTAGTGATTTTACAAAATCACCCCTAACAGAAGTTAGAATTTTAATAAAAAATAGTCAGGGGCCATAAATGATACATTTTCAATATTTAGGGGCTATGAAATTTCCACTTTTATTTTAAGGGCCATAAATAATACAGTTTCAACATTTGGGGGCCATAAAATACAATTAATTCTTGATTTAAATTTATTTAAAAAATGTTAATACACTAGTAGTTTTAAAATCATGTCGCCCCCCTTGTGCCCCATGGGTCAATTCATCCGGTCACTGGCTTAAATTCACCCGATTATATAAGCCCTAATCTCGTGGCCCTTGCTTTATGCTGCCAAAACAGTTCCATGTACGCAAATCCTTGCATAATGAACTAAAAATCGTCAATGAAGTCAGCTTGGTTTTGTTTGTAGTGTAAGTGATGCTTAGTAATGAAACAAGACAGTATATCAAATGCTGTAATTACAACTTATTCTGGGCGTAATTTTGTAAAATTTCATGGGAAATCATGAAAAATCAAATAATATATAACACGCAAAAGTAACAGATTCATGATTGTATACAGATTATGGAATAGCAGGAAATAAAGTTTAAACTCTGGGAATCGATGGAATTACAAAATTTGATCAGAAGTGGCTAAATAAGCCTGCATATGGTGATGCCATCACTACAGGGAAGCTGAGATATATGAACAGGAGAATCCGCAGCAATCGTTTTGTTAAACTCTTTCATGTAAATGGTCGATTCTCTCAGTGACTCTTCTTTCTCTGCAACTGTTCCATACCAGAGTGTGTTTATCATACACAATTACCCCCCAGGTCTCACCAGTTTCATCAGCTTTTCGTGGTCTGACTATGTGTTTTCTACTTGATTCTTTGCCTGATTTGACCTAATACGGACCTGACTATGATGTTCGGGTGTCTGGCTATATATAATATATATAATATATGTGTATATATATATATATATATTTACATATATATATATATATATATATATATATATATATATATATATATATCCAACCCTAAGTGATATATACCTCTGAATGTAAAATCATATGTTGTCTGAATGTAAAATCACATAAACACCAACTTCTAGAGTTTTTTTAGCATTAACCATCTCTAAGAGAAGAGCCAGCATCTGACCTGAATCTGCATCTGTTTGCATATGTCGTCAATGAAGACTAACATATAGGGTTTCTTAGCAAACTTTTCAGATTGACCTAATATGGACCTGACCATGTGTTTTCTACTTGATTCTTTGCCTCATTTAACCTAATACAGACCTGAATCTGCATCTGTTTGCATAACTGCCCTGAAATTTCAAACGAATTATGTATAAGAATGTCAAACAAACAAAAAACATCTTCCTCGCGCATAAATAGATAACTCACAATGGATGAGCTGCAGTTACATTCCTGAGGTCCTTCAGAATCTGGGCTTCTCGGGGATGAACACTGGTCTCCAGAATATACTTAAGCATACCATACAATTAAAAACCAACAGTAACATAATACATACATACATAATGATATACACACACACATACATATATATATATATACATATATGTATAAAACTAGCAACAGTATAATCGAATGAGCTCAGTAGCTCTCGACTGCGCAGCAATCCCTCAGATCCCATTCTTTTCTTCGTTTATGAGTTATTTCATTCTGTTCCAAAACTGCAGTCGATATTGACTAGTACATCACTTATACATAAAGAACTTATATTAAACATCGTTCATGACTATTCTTGAGGGAGAATGGTAAAAAATTGATATGCATACGATGGACCAAATGCATTCGATTTTGTTGCTGGTTTGGAATAGACTTAGTACTTTTGTAGATTTTGTTTTCAGTACCAAATTTTTTTATAAGTTTTGAACTCAAAATACCTCATTCATTTTTGAGCTATGAATACATAGGTATTGTTAACATTCCAGGTCTAAATATAGTTTTTCAAAATTAATTTGATCATGAAATTTTTTTTTTCTGGTTTAAACAACCAAACTTTAACTGTTAGTCTATCATCCAATGTATCGGCCTAATTTTTGCATCAGCATATCCACCAGCCATGCTCCCTCAAGAATAGTCACGAACGACTATCAGTGCCTCTCTTGTAAGCTTAGAATTCCCAGGAATTTGGATGTGGCTAAATGCATTTTAGTTTTTTATTATTATAGTTAAAATAATTTCCCATATGCAAACGATGGACCAAAAACAGCGGTTCAACTAGCAAATTAAACCCTATGATTCCAAAGCGTCATCCTCAAAATGGAAATTAACGACCAATACCATCTGGCACCTGATGAGAATCCCTTGAAAACAATGAGAAGGAAATTAGATATTCATACGGCCTCATTCGATCATTGGAACAATAGGTCTTTGCATAAAGGTTCTAACAAAGGTTACGAGTCTTTGCATAAAGGTTCTGCGTTTTGTCTGATGCTCCAGCCAAGTTATCGAGTTGGCGAGCTTTGCCTACAGAAATGCAACTCTTTAATTACCATCTTTTGTCTTTTCCGCAAACTATGATTTAGATTCAATGCAGAATACATTTCATGAATCAGCCTGTAGCTGGAAATGAAATTTAGGTATGAAGTTCAATCATCATATCTGAGTTCTCAGCAAATTCCCTTACTTGCAATCATTAGATCAACTTATGCTCTAAGAAGTAAGCTAACTACAGAAGATATATAACAATGCATGAATGCAACAACAGGCTTATAAATTATTACCAAAGTACGAACTACGCTTATTCATGTGTAAATTGAATGCGTATTTTGAAGCATAAAAATACATATATTATACCATAGTTATGATTAAAAATTAAAACGTACGTGTAAATTTCGTTGTATTTTTTTTTTTAATAATTGATGGGTTTGATCAAATGCATAACTCTATTTCTGACGAGTTACATTGGAGATCGAATGGATTAAATTTAAAAAAACATCACACAATAAACACATAATTAACATGCTATTGCAAATATATATACTAGCTAAATTTAAAAACCAAAATATATAACTATCTCAACATTATTTGAGACATCTCGTGATTCATGTCACCTATACTTCAATATAAAGAGTATAATTTTATCTCCAGATAACTTTCATCTATTTTGCAAAAAATGAAACATTTAATTTTCTACTACATATCTAATAATCTAATAAACTGATTTGGAAATGGCTCTAATTAATTATAATTTTTTTATAAATGCATATCTTTGACCAATTGAAATCTTTTTTCTATTAAGAGTTTATTGACTATTCTCAATCAATACATTTTGTCAACATTTTCTCAAATTGATATCTGTACTAATTCATTTGTAATAAAAGATGAACGTATATATAGTTTCTATCACATATCCGCTAATTATGTCATTTATAAATATATGATACCTTTTTTATTTGATCAAATGAAAAGATTAGTAATCAAGATAAATGACACCAATAAAATGTATTAAACCTAAGTATCTAATTCATGTTAATTTGTTCATGTACACAAAATCATATTTTCATTAGTTGAAAGAGGTTAAAATTTGATTGTATGATAAAATTGGGTACTTGTTTTAAGATTTTAGGTTTTAGTCTATATCGTTCACATATTTTATTAAAGACATAAACCATTTTGACATGTTTTAAGTTCAACATTAGAGCAAAGTGACTTAAAACTGAGGTTGGTTTTACCCGGAGAATAATTTGTAATAAATAAAAATTCATAAAATCAAAATAAAAAGGTGTTTCACCACAAAAAGGCGTTTACTGATAAAACAACAATTCTAGAACAATTAAAATTAAAATTTAGAAAATCACTCCATCGCGTTGCATCCTAAACTTGGACACTCATGGCCAGTTGTCGGAATCCTGAAAAAAATCCATCGGAGCCACCTTCTCTTCTGACACCACTGTCTCTTCAGGCACATCAAAACTGATCTCAACTGGGCTCCTCATCATCTCAGCTACCATCAACTGAAAAAGAGAAAAGATATATAAAATCAGACCTCATCAACAATTTAAACACACAAATAAAACATACATAAATACCTCTGCTTGTATCTCCTCATTCCTTGCTCTAGAAGCCTCGTTTTCTGCCTTGAGTTTCTCAAAATCTTTCTTCAACCCCAGTAATTCTGTCTCCTTCTTTTTCCTTTTTTCCTTTGTCCGTCTATTCTGGAACCAGGCACTAACTTGCTTAAAAGTTAGTGCCAATTCTCCAGAAATCCTCACCTTCGTCTCTCTATCCGGTTTGCATTGCTCGCCAAACCATTTTTCCAGTTCAGATCTCACCTTCTTCCTCTCTGACATCTTTCTACTCATATGGTGTTACTGATATCTCTAAACAATAACCCAACAGCGTCATGTATTTATAGGGTTTAGCATGTCTTCATATGGTACATGCATATATATAATTATAACTAAAACATTATACATTTATTGGGAAGATTAACTTCTATATGTAAAAGATCTTTGTATTACTATCAGATCGGTTAATTAGAGGGTTGACAAGTCAACATTTCTCAAGTTGCTCTTATTAAAAGAGGGCCTTATAATCTTTTTTCTCAATCTCTACAAAATGAATATTAACTTTTGATTACATATATACGACTACCAATTTTGGTAATTATAGGTTTGACAAGTCAAAATTGCTATATTGCCTTGACTAAAAGGGGCCTTCATAATTGTTTTTTAATCTCTAGAAAATGAATATTGTTTTTTGATTACATATCTCTATTAATCAAATTTTGAAATTCTTCATTGCCTACTGTTTTTTTATGAGCATTTTGTCCAATCAATTAGTCAAAATTGCTCAAATTACATTTACTAAATGCAGACCTTCATAAATTTCTCCAAAAAGTCATTTAAATATAAAGAAATGAAATTTAATTTTGTATGTTAATTTTGTATATTAAATATCCATTATTCTATTTCAACATGTATTCATTCTCTATAATTGTGAGAATCAATTTAATTATTTCTCGTCTACATTTCTATGTTTAATTTTTTATTTTAATTTGATCTTGTGTTGAATTTTCAATTCTCTGGGTCGTTCTTTCCAAGTAATACCGAATTTATATTTCAAAGAATTTGGTGGTAGCCATTGAGTAAAATATTAGTATAATTCAAATTTTTATTATATCAAATTCATTTCTCCATTAAAGCTAATCAAATAGTTCTTAAAAAATAATAATCAAACAGAATAAAATGAACCAAATAATCAATTAAGTTTAGTTCAGTCAATTTATACATGTATATATTTTTCAACATTATAATTTTTTTAAAACTTTATTAAATATTATAATTAGTTTTATTATTACTACCATGTTTAGAGGAGAAACTCCCTGGTAAGGCAGCCTTACTGTAAGACAAGGGACTATATAAACCCACTTTCTACTAGTTTTGGGTCAGAAATATTAATATTTTAAATTCGGTGCCATAGTGAAATAACTGAAATATATTAGGGACTAATGTGCAAATCACACCTAACTTTCCCCAATAAACCCAATTATGCTCAATTTCAGCACACCGATTCATCAATACCCTACTTCCCCCAATTCATCACAGCACGATTCCCCTAGTTCATCACATCACGATTCCCCCAATTCATCAGAGTAATATCATCAAATCGAATTCATCATACACATGGAAGATATGGATACGCCGGATTCGAGTTTGACTCAGCTAATCGTCCACAAGATCAAAGCGAGTTCGTCAAATCGAATTCATCAAAACTCATGGGAGTTATGAACACGCCGGAGTCGATTTCAGATATGCTAATCATCACGAAGCGTCGATGGAACAGCAGAAGAATCAGCTGATGTTTCGGGTGAATCACAAGTCAAGCACACCAAAATCAATCATATAATGAGGGTGAAATGTAACACAACGACGATATTGTGTTTTTTAACCTTTTTTGTTCGACTGAGGAGATGATGTGCAGTGAATGATGATATCTCTGTTTTAATTCACTTTCAGTTCAGATAAATTGATAATTGATTATCAGTGTATCTGGATTGATGTTGTTTATATAATGACTAGATAATATGTTAGCTTCTGTTTTGATGTGTAGTAGTTGATGAAATCTTTGTTGGTTTGATGATCAGTTATTTTGTGTTGATGATCAGTTATTTTCTGGTGATGATAAGTTATTTTGTGTTGATGTAGTTAGTTTTTGTTGATACTCAGTTATTTTCTGGTGATGATAAGTTATTTTGTGGTGATGATCAGTTAGTTTGTGTTGATGATCTGATATTCTGTGCTGATGATCAGTCATTTTTTGTTGATGCTCAGTTTTATACTGGTGATGATAAGTTAATTTTGTTGATGCTCAGTTAGTTTGTGTTGATGCTCAGTTATTTTCTGGTGATGATAAGTTATTTTGTGTTGATGATCTGATATTCTGTGTTGATGATCTGATATTCTGTGTTGATGATCAGTCATTTTGTGTTGATGATCTGATATTCTGTGTTGATGATCAGTATTTTCTCTGGTGATGATCATTTATTTTATAGTGATGATATGTTATTTTCTGGTGATGCTCAGTTTTATACCGGTGATGATAAGTTATTTTACCGTCGGAAGAGACGATTCAAAACCCTAAATCGCAGCCGCCGCTAGAGCGAATGAAGAATGTGGAGAGAATGAATAGAGAGAATCTGATGAAAATAAAACAGGGTTTACGGTATATAAATAGAGGGAAATTATTTTTTATTGCAAAAAAGGACCCCTATTTTGTAGAAAACTTATTATGAGCCCCATCCCTATTTTGAAGGCTGCGTTATGGTAAGGCAGCCTTATGTAATTGTTTCTCTGTTTAGAGATAAAAGTTCAGTTCATCAGTTTAATTTAATTTAATCTAACTTAGTCTAATTCAGTTTCAAATTGCTCTTTACTAAAAAAGGGAGACCAACTTAGTCTCTAGCAAATTCATGCATCCATTTTACAGAAAATGAATTAATTTTCAATTTACATATTAATGCTTCTCTGCACCACCATTTTCCCCATGAGCTTTTTGACCATATAAAAGTAATATTTACTAAACACCGTAAGTGATGGATTTTCCAATCATTCAATAATTAGTCAAAAATTTCTCAAAATGATATTTACTGATGATATTTCCATCAAAAAAAAATTCTTAATTTGCAAAAATACACTCTTAACCAGAAAACTGAACATTTTATTATTACTATTGATTAGGTATAGTGAATACTCATTCTTCCATTTCAACAATTTTAATCTATGACTATATATAATGGGAATTAAATTCATTTTCATCTATGTTTCTATTATAGAGAAAATTATATTCCATATTCTAATTTGGTGTTGTGATGAATTTTATAATTTCACTGAACCATTCTTTTTATTGTTGTGATATATATATATATATATATATATATATATGACTTACGTGTTTCCAATTCATACGAAATAAACATTTCAGAGAATTAATATAATATAATCCAAGTGTTCACCATATATACTTTAAAAATGATCACACTACTGGAAATGTCGCCGGAGACGTCGCCGGTGCACGGCGGTCGGATCAAAACGCCGGTGACCTAGGTTTTCGAGTTCGAAAACCCCTCGGGTAAGTTGTTAGAAATTTCAAACGGCGTAAATATTGAAAACGCCGTTTGACACAATGTTCGAGCTCGAAATGAAGATGATTGTAGTAGAGTGTTGATCAATTTGAAGTGTTTAAGTGTAGGTGAAGGTTTAAGATTAGAAAGAAATGTACCCTTATTAAGTTTAGAAATCGAAAACTTAATAAGGTCAAGTTTAAGATTAGTAAAAAGAAAGACACTTGCTAGTACCATCTATCATTTTCAAGGTGTGATGTTTAAGGAATCGTAAAATGTATAACAAATATTTCGAGATCGAAAGTAATGTACCATATTGTGATGACGTGGATGTTTTCTTTGATATTGTTATATTTGCGAAATCGTAATTATAGGAATTAGAATCAAAGAAGTTTTTCTATAATTAAAGTCACATGCTTGATTTGTAAAGGGTTGGCTGTACAGTTTACGAATTCGAAAGTTAGTAAGAGTGGTTTATGCTGTACTGAAAGTGGGTAGACAGTTTTGACTGCATAAGATTTTCGAATTCGAAAACCCTTTGTGATTTACTAAAATGGTCTGACGGGCTGAATGTTTTGAACTGTTAGCAACTTTTGTTAAAATCTTTGGAGGTCCTAGATTGGGAGCTGATTTGTGAAGGTATGTGTGTGTAAATCTTGGTCTTTGATTCCCTCTCAAATCCCAATTATCGACATGTATGTATCTTTGATGACATCGGTGTATGCGAGGCCACTTGCCTTGATTTTGTTTTGTAATTGTAAGATTGTGGATGTGTAGTATAATGGGTTATTGGATACTGGTTAGTTAGGTGTTATTTGCATGTTACGTGCATGGTGCAACCATATTTTTTGACTGGATTGCTTGGTTTTGTTTAGGTTGTATTGCTTGTGCCTTGTTCGACACATAGATATATATATGGATCGTGCTCGTATAATTGAAGAGGATGCGCGTACCAGTCCTGAATGCCGGAGGTTGGTTGAACATTTCATTGATGTTGCAACAGAACATGCGAGAAGTGAAAATTGTTCTGGAATTAGGTGTCCTTGTAGAAACTGCATGAATGATGCTAATTTAGGTGTTGCTGGCGTTAGGGGTCACTTGATTATGCATGGTTTTGATAAAAGCTATATAATTTGGGTACGGCATGGCGAGAATCACGATGGTGGCATTAGGGAAGAACAAAATAATGCTGAGAAGGGAGGGCAAAGTTGTGAAATGGAATGTGATGATAAGTTGACTGATTTGACAGACGACGTGGCTAGGCATTTTGTTGGCAAACCAGAAGTTTTAGAAGCCATGTACATGAATAAGAAAACTCCGTTGTATAAGGGCTCGGGTCACACAATCTTGAGTGCGACTCTGCAAGTTATGAATTTGAAAGCTAAACACGGTCTTTCTGATAATGTGATGACGGAATTGCTAGGACTCATGACAGAACTACTCCCTGCTGACAACAAGATACCAAATCGCAGTTATGCAGCTAAACGGGTGTTGTGTCCAATGGGAATGGAACTTGAGAAAATTCATGCATGTCCTAATGATTGCATGTTGTATAGAGGGGAGGAGAATGAAAAACTGGATAGGTGTGCAGTTTGTAATGAGCCGTGGTACACAACAAAGAAGGAGAAGTTAGACGTGGGAGAAGAGGTGTCGAATAGAGGGAAGAAACCAACACCTGCTAAAGTTGTTTGGTATTTACCTATCATTCCTCGGTTGGAACGGTTGTTTTCAAATAGACGTGATGCAAAAAATTTGACGTGGCATCGTAGAAGAAATCATCCCAAGGATGATGTGATAAGACATACTTATGATGGTGATCAGTGGAAGAAAATAGATGAGTTATATCCTCCGTTTAGTAAGGAAGATCGGAATTTGAGGTTAGGCTTGTCGACCGATGGAATGAACCCTTACGGGGACATGAGTAGCATGCACAGTTCTTGGCCAGTCATGGTGGTGATATACAATTTGCCCTCTTGGTTAACAATGAAAAGAAAGTATGTGTTGCTGTCCTTGATGATTTCAGGGCCTAAACAACCAGGAAATGATATTGATATATATTTGGCGCCACTAATCGATGATTTGAAAAAGTTGTGGTACGAGGAGAATTGGACATATGACGGATATCGGAATGAATGGTTCAAATTGAACGCTGTGTTGTTATTCACTATCAATGACTATCCCGCGCTGGGTAATCTTGCTGGCTACTCAGTGAAAGGGCATTTGGCTTGTCCGGTATGTGAGGAAAACACCTGTTATTGCCAACTAAGTCATGGGAAGAAGACAGTGTATCTTGGACATAGGAGGTTTTTGCCTACGGATAATGCGTTGAGAAAAGCTAAGAAATGGTTTGATGGAAAAGTAGAAGGACGGGATGAACCTGTTCCCATCTCTGGACCGGAGATTCTAGAAAAAGTGAGAGACATGGAGAATGACTTTGGCAAAAACCATAAAAAGGCCAAGGTATGTGGACCGTGGAAAAAGTGTAGTATCTTTTTTGAATTGCCATATTGGGAGTATTTGGGGGTGCGACATTGCCTGGATGTTATGCATATTGAAAAGAATGTTTGTGATAGTCTTATTGGCACCTTACTCGATATTCCAAGTAAATCAAAAGATGGTTTGAAGAGTAGAAAGGATTTGAGCAGAATGGGATTAAGGGAGTCGATTGTACCTGTAGAAGTAGAAGGGAGAAAGTTTTTACCACCAGCTTGCTACAATATGTCTGAAGTTGAGAAGAAAAGGTTTTGTGAGTTTTTGAAGGATGTGAAAGTTCCCACGACATACGCTTCTAAGATAGGCAAATGTGTGAGTGTGGAAGATTGTAAAATTGCTGGTTTGAAACCGCACGATTGTCATAATCTTATGCAGGAGTTGATTGTTCTCGCACTCCGTGGGAGTTTGCCCTTGCATGTGCGCAGCTGCATTAATCACTTATGTCTTTTTTTAAAAGGCATATGTCGCAAGGCAGTAAGCCGCAGAAAGTTGGACAAACTACAAGCTATGGTGGTGGACGTACTGTGCAGGCTTGAGATGTATTTTCCTCCCTCTTTTTTCGATATTATGGTCCATCTGATTGTTCATTTGGTAAGAGAGCTAAGTTGTGTGAGCCTGTATTTTTAAGGTGGATGTATCATTTTGAAAGGTACATGAAGATCTTCAAATGTTTTGTGAAGAATAGGTACAGACCAAACGCTAGCATAGTGCAGCAATATGTTACTGAGGAGTCGATAGAATTCTGCATGGCTTACATCAGTGAATCAGAGACGGTTGGTATTCCGCAGGGGAGGCATAATGATAGAATTGATGGTCACGGTTTGAACAGAGGCAAGTTGTTAAATCCAAGTGCTATTGATTTGTGTACTGCTCATTTGTATGTGTTACGCAATCACTCTGATGTGACCCCTTATATCGCCAAACACATGGATGAAATTCAGAAACGACATGGTAATTGGAAAGAGGAGCAAGTTGTAGAGGAACATGTGAGGACATTTGGTGAATGGTTAGAAGAGCATGTACAATCAGGTGAACATGAGGAGAATGTGAAGTGGCTATCAAGTAGGCCGAATCCAACAGTTGTTTCCTTTACAGGATACGATGTTCACGGCTACACTTTTGGAACAAAGGCACAAGATGACAAGGGAATTTCTCAGAATAGTGGAATTTCAGTAATTTCAAATGAAATTTTCCTTCAAAATGACGAAGGAGGGAGTGCCTGTTACAAGGACAGCAGACACTATGGGACCATTACCGAAATCTGGGAGTTAAATTACGTTGGTACACAAGTTGTTGTTTTTAAGTGTGACTGGGTTCATCCAGATGCGGTGTCTAAAGACGATTCAGTTTGCATCACCCTCGTGAACAGGAAACGACGTGCGTTCAAAGGAGATGCATTCATACTTGCAACGCAAGGCGATCAGGTTTTTTATGTCTCGGATCTAGCTAATCGCGGGTTGGAGGTAGTTTTGAAGGGAAAGAAAACGTATGTCGGTGACGCAGAAGAAGTAGAAAATGCTGACTTAACTGATATACCTTTAGAAGATGTTTGTGAGGGATTTAGCCTGCGGGAGACTAGAAAGAACTTGAAGAGATATCAAAGCCGGTTGGATCACGACGAGGGTGTTTGGATAAATGATAAAGGAAATGCGCGTAAAGGAAGAAAGGTGAAGGTTAAACGGAAGAAAAATGTTGTAAAATAATGATTTTGAACTTTGTTAAGTTTAATTTGATTCTGAATTTAAGTTGCACAGGTAAACTCAAATTTGGTGTTAATACTACTTGGTAGTTTGATTGTGGATTTTTGCAGTGTTTTATGAGTTTGTAAAACTGTAGTTAAGTTTCCGAACTCGAAACCATAATCGCCCGAAGGTTTACGACTTCTGAATACATGTAACTGAAGTACTTTGCAAGACAGTAGGTTCCCCTATATGTCACCCGTTTTCGAAACTGAAATTACTAAAACACCAGGTATTTTAGAATTCGAAAAGTAGCTTGCTACATAGTTTTTGAATACTTTAGTTAAACGGTCAATTGAACAGAAGGATACCCTATATGGAACCCGAACAATGAAATGTGCAAAATTTTGTAGATTAATAAGTTTAGAACTCAAAAATAAAGATGTAATATGTTTAGAATTCGAAAACATAGTTTTTGTATAGTTTAGTTAAACGGTCAATTGAACAGAAAGATACCCTATATGGAACCCGAACAATGAAATGTGCAAAATGTTGTATATTAATAAGTTTAGAACTTGAAAATAAAGATGTAATATGTTTAGAATTCGAAAACATGTATTTGTATTACAACTTACGACGTCGAAACAAGGTGTGAATATGATTAAAAAAAATACAAATGGAAGAGTTTGACATTGTTGGCTATTAAATGACTTAACATTAAGAAAAGATTCAGAATTACAGTTTCGGCACACTTTTGCCAATTATCGCAAGAGTTTCAAAAGATTGCGATGTAGCCCTAGCGACATTACAACCAGTTTACAATTGGCCAAAAACAAAAGCATGCAAAACTGTATACTATTACTAACTGCCCACATTACTTGAATTAACCAAGCCGGCAACCTCAGGGGAAGTCGAGATCAAACCCGCGACTTGACAACGACCTTTCCATGGCGGACATCTTCTTCTTTGCATGGAAGACCTTCTTCCTCGTTGCCATTATACGACTAGTCTTGTCCTTAGCATTGGCATACATCCGCTCAGCCATTGAGTACAGTTCAGCATCGGTCATCACTGCGACGAGACATTAAACACAAAATAGTTAGTAATAAACTCATCAAGCCTATTCAATCACATGAAAACTAGGCTTCAGAAAAAGTTTCTTACCTGCGTTACCTTTTGCACGCTTGTTCTTCACCGGGATGACCTTTGTGATCCAAGCACCATCCACCAAGTCGTTCCTCGGTTCTGGAAGTACTGAAGCCCGTAGATCCTGCAGGGAACGGGAGGGCTCTGAAACTTAAAGTCCGGCTTCATCTTCAGGAGGAGCTTGGTTATCAAGCCGCCGTAAGGGATATTCCAATACTGTTTGGTCACTCCCATCTGATTCAACATGTGCTTCATTATTGTATGGCCGGGGTTGATTTTTCGCCCGAGAACAACATAGTAGAACAAGATAGTAGTGGTGCTTGTTGGCTCGCTCACATTCTTCGGAGAAGGAACTAGAATCCTATGAACGAAGTCATACAAAACTCGATGTGCCGGCGTCATGCATTTCAGGTTGTACACATGTGCGGCCTCTTTATCACCGACAGGTCTTCCAAAGTAGGCAGAAGCACATGCACATCTATCTACACCACCAGGCAGGCTAATACCTGGGCCCAACCATCCATTTGCATTGTACACATTCAAAGGAGCATTTCCGCTGCTATTCTCTATATCCTCAGCCGTCTTATAAGCGCAGCCTACCAACTCATTCAGAATCCACCAGCTAACCTGGAATTCTTGCCCATTAACCAAAGTTTTATACAAAGACTCATCAACCTCAGTTAGATTTGCATAAAACTGACAGCTTTCATGCAAGTAAGCTGGCGCATCATTCACCATTAGCTCCCCTACCTGCTGGATGTTCATCAGACCAACTAACTCTCCAAACCCTAGCTCTTCTACCTTACTAGGATCAACAGCATATGGATCCAACAACTTGCCCTCTAGGTAATACTTAACATACCTATCATGACAATCCTTATCAAAAAAAAGTTTGGGATCATACCCTTCTCTGCCTCTGCGAACCAAGAGCTTCCTTTTGAACGGATTCTTCGGCCGTGCCTTCGCCGTCATGGTGTCCCTGGGTGCCATCTTGCCGACGTCGAAGATCTGTGAGTATGGGGCTTAGGGTTTTGTGATTTGGGGATTTGGGGCTTAGGGTTTTACGAATTGGGACATTTTGAATTGGGGTTTCTGTTTTGGGCGTTTTTTCGTCATATATACTGTATTACTTTCGAACTCGAAAATACTGCAACTTGTGTAGTCTAGGTACTTTACTCTTTCAAAAATTCCTTGAAAAAACTATAAGATATTTTCGATATCGAAAACATACACCCCTGAATTGACATACAGATTTTAGAAGTAAGTTTTTTACTTCTTTTTCGAGTTCTGAAACTATGTATACAATAACTAATTTGTTCGAACTCGAAAAAAACCATAATTGTTTGAGTACTAAAAATGTAATGAAGAGTAAGAAGGCTAGTTTTCGAAATCGAAAAGTTGGTCCACATGGGTTTAGGGTTTAGCTCATGGGTTGCAATGATGAAATACCTTTAGGTTTAGAAAACTTGGTGATTACAGTATATTTTCGAATTCGAAATATACAACCAGACTATATCAATGAAGATTTGTTAAAATAAAAATAAAGATAATTTAATTTCTTTTTTTTACAACTTGCCTGTCAACGAGGATATGTTCGCCTAATAAAAATTTATACAAACCAACCATCCATACATGAACGTTATGCAATAAATATTAGTGAACGGGTGTGCACATTATGTGATTCATATAGATTACCTGAGTATGACAATACAACAACAAGTATAAACGGTTCGATATAGACGAATGCTTGCTGTTAACTAAGCAACGGTTTCAACAAGAGCGATATATAAGAATGGTTGCAGTTACTATCACATAGACATCCGAACATTATACATTATCATTATGCAGGGAACATTAGCTGACACGTCAAGGGGTGCTAATTGACCCCGTACCTCAACTCGTGAGTAGTTCGAGATTGTCTCAGTCAAAACTCGGTCACAACTCGACTCGATTTAGCTTGACTCGAGATCGACTCGACTCGAAAGGTTAACAAGTCGAGTTCTAGGAAAACCTAACTACTCCACTCGAAAAACTCCATAAGTGTAATTAGTTATAGTTTTATAATATTATAAGGTTATACTATATTAGTTCAATTATCTAATCTAGTTAGTTTTCATTTAATACTCAACATTGAACAAACTAAATATTTACATTGATATTTACAATAATAATTTCATACGTATATGTAAAGACAAATATTTAATTAGAAATTTGCATAGTACAGACTCTATCAAAATAGGTCACTTAATTAGGCATTTTACTTGTTGTATATTTTTCATGGTGGTATAAAATATATTAATGTCAAAAATACAAAATCTTTATTTTATCATTTCTAATTAAGTGATACAAAAAGATACTTTGTATTAATGGTTTGGATGAAGGTTACTGAATAATTTAAAATACGCTATTAATTTGTAGATAAAATAGTTTAATTTGTATTTGAATAGGGAAAACACAATTCGAGTTCAAACTCGATATTCGAGTCGATAATCGATATGTAATAACGAGTTCGAGTTAAACATGATATCATTAACACTCCCGAGTTGCCGAGTTGAGTCGAACATGCATGGTTAATATAGTTTTCTAGTCGAGTCGAGTTACGCAGTACTCGCGATCGATTCGATAGATTAGCACCCCTAAGCGTGTCACACGTGTAACTGTAACTATAGTACTAACGCAGGTATGGTAATTGACTTACTGTATTAGAAATTGATAAAATCTACACATTGATAAAATGTAAAACAAATGTAAAAATTGCACAGATATTAAGATTGATATAATTTGTTTCGAATTCGTTGAGTAGGGCTTAGGGCTTAGGGTTTTTCATCTTCTGGGTTTAGGGCTTAGTGTTAAGGGGTTTAGTGAGTGGCTTTTTAAATCTGAGGAGGAATAATTTATGATTTCGAAATCAGTGTTAAATAGAAGGCTTAGAGCCAAAATTTACAAACCATTATTTCCGACATCTAAAACATATTACAATCAACAAGTTTTTGAAACCGAAACTGGTACCCTAGATGTTATGATAAAGCAATTTAGAGCCAACCACAACTACACATGCATTTGAATGTTTAATCACACACATCTTGAATGAAAAATACCTGAAAATATTAATACTAAAACAACAGAATAATGTTGATTATGACAAATAAAATCAATCCAAAGTTTAAACAAATGTAATAATTCATGATTTGTCGGACAAGCTCCCTTCCAGGTTGGTTTCAACACTTTGTAGAGGTACTTCCTGCCCAGTGCCAGAAAGCATGTCGTGCCCGTCACCTGCAACAGTCTCGGACTCCCTCTCCTCCTCCTCATTTCTTGTCAAGCCACCATCTTCTTCTGTCGATTTCTCGGTGTTCTGTTTGCTGACCGGGGGTTCCTCATCATCGCTCGACGCCGGGAGAGTACCAAAATCAGGCTCGGCACCAGGTGACAGCACTATGTCAAGCTTGAATTCCTCGATGATTTTGTCCTGCATACGAACAACCTTGTCAAGCTCCTCCTTTTGCTTCTCTAGCTGCTCATCAAAGCAGTCCCAGATCCTCATCAACTTCCCCATCATTTTCTTTAGCTTCAACCCTAGAAACATGTCAATGTTAGGCATCATGTTAAAACTAGCGTAAAATAAATTCACAATAATTGAGATAGCGATACTCACGTTCTGGAAGTGAAGGAGCAGGACCATCTTCGGCGTCCCTCTTCCTCTTTGCAGCTCGCGCAGCAACGCCACTAGCAACAGCCCTTTTCCTGTACTTGTTCGTTTCCAGATCAAGCTCCAAGTGGCAACGCTGGATCCACTTATCGTCGTACACTCGATTCATGATCGGTGCATCAACTGGGACGAAGCCTTGAGTCTTCATTAGCCTAGTAATCAACGAACCATATGGAAATTGCTTGGTGCTGTGCTTTGCCGTCTTCTTCATGTACTCGGCAACTGCATGGCCTGGGTTGATTAGCAAGCCGCGAACGATGTAATAGAAAATCATGCACGTCGCTATTGTTGGCTCGCAAGCATGTCCACCTGTCGGCAACACATTTCCACATATCCACTCAAACACGATCCGGTGCTCACTAGACAGATGCTCGATGTCGTATGCCACCGCTTTCCCAGCTCCATCACCCTTAGGTGGTTCTACGTGGAAGAATTCCAAACCAAGCTCTACAGGATCTATGGGTTGCTTGTCTGAGGGATCGGGCCACTTGTGATCATAGTAGTTATCATAAATTACACCGCTAGACTCCCCGACCAAGGCTGGATAGCTATTCCAAGGTACTCCTAAAGCAGCATTTATGCTATACTTTGTCACCGGTATAATAATCCTAGCTACCTTACTATATTCACGCTCATTCGGGTTACGCCCTAAATTCGCATAAAACTGCCTCACAGCATCGGGGTACACAAGAGCATCTAGGGTAATTAACTTATCCAAATGCGAAGGTTTGAAATAATGGAGCACATAGGCAAGAGATTTACCGATCTTGGTGCGAAGCTTCAAAACCTTGGTCCCTGTCAAAGGCCTTCTGATCTGCTTGATGTACCGCTCCTCTGCCTCCGGGCTGAAGAAATAGCTACACTCCTCCTCATCGCCTTTCTTGCTATGCTTTTTCTTCCTCATTTTTGCGGCATTCAGAGTAGCCCCTATCACCTCATCATCATTAGGGACCCTCAACGGTGCCTTTCCCTTCTTCTTCCGCTCTTCAGCCACCATCTTAGCTGACTTTCCAGTCTTCCCCACCTCTTCCTCATTTCCACTTTCCTCTTCTAACTGCTGAGAATCAGCCTCCCCGTCAGTATCCTCCTCAGACTCATCAACTTTTTCCGTGCTCTCATCCTCATCATCATCCTCACTCCTATCATCACAATCACTTCTATCATCAGAATCACTAGACTCCTCAGATTCAGACTCAACAACTGGTTGCTTACCCTTCCCCTTACCTGCAATCTCCTTTGTTTTCATATGCCTCTTCAACAGGCTAGCACCGACGTCTTCCTCGCTCTCCTCGTTGGATTCTACAGTGGTTGGCCGTGCGGGTGTGTCGTTGATGACAAGCTTGGAGCTTTTCTGGCTAGCTGGGTGGTGCTGAACAGGTACCTTCTGTCGACGCGTCGCCGGCGGCGGCGACGGTGCCGTTTCTTCCCGTCTGTCACTAGCACGCCTCCCTACGACCTGTTTCATGCGAGCCATGGGCAGATCGGTCTGCTTTTGTGATGGGTTAGGGTTTCAGTAGGCAGAAATTTGGGGATTTTTTGCAAGAGAGAATGTAGAACAAGTTGGGTCGACCCGATTTTTATTTATACTAGAACTTGTTTACGAACTCGCAAACATCAGGTAAATAATTTTCTCTAACTTTTCGAATTCGAATCCAACAAAAACAACCAATTTGCGAATTCGACAACAAGACATACATAATTTTTACACTCTCTAGCATGTCAACAGTGCAATACCCGATCATACACTCTATTGAGAAAACGTTTGATTTTACCCTATTTTCGAATTCTAAAAGATTAAATGGAGAATTTTAACACACTAACATTTCAACAGAGCAATACCCGATCATCCACCCTATTTAGAACATATTTGATTTTACCCTAGTTTCGATTTCGCAACTGGTATATACATTTTGTTTTCGTAATCTTAAACATGTTTTATCTTGTGTATGTTCAACCAGTGAGATCCCCGACCTAGCTCCCGAACGAGAACTTAATAACTTTGTAGCAACATTATATTTACGAAGTCGAAAGTAGAAATATAACTTAGGTGTGAACTCGAAGCTTTGGTTGGAGAAAATTTCTTCATTAAATTTCAATAAATATATAACTTAAATATATAATTTATTAAAAACATATTGCCTTTGGATTTCGGTTTCGAAAACCAGTGCATATGATTCAATTACAACCAGTGCAATCCCCGTGTTATAGCCCTAATTAGATATAATTTTGTGCATCAAATGTATGTTGTTTTCGAGTTCTAGAGCTCATGCCATAAATGGTTTTCTATTTAGAAACAAGCACTACACAGTTATTGTAATTGCACAGTTTTTAATTCATCGAAAACGTGGTAGGGGATATATTGAATTACTTTAATAAAAAGTATTGTTAAGGAAAGGTTTAGAAATCGAAAACCTAGCATGAAATGTCAAATACAGTAAGCTTTCGAGTTCGAAAACTTAAGGATATTTGAATTTTCCACCGTGTATATAAATGTCTCCAAGCGGGAATGAGAAGGTTATTTCCCTCACATTTCTATATCTCATCAAACCTACTTTATTCCACACATACTACATCTCATATCTACTTCTCCTACACCAATCTTTCATCCCAAACCCACACCCTCACCATCTCACATATTCAGATTTGGAACTATTGTGTGAGTGAGATTTAATGTATCTTATTTTGTTCAACACTATATGTGGGTTAGATATGAACAAATTTCATAGATTTAAGTAATGTCGTGTGTATGTAGATCTCATTGTGCTTCCCATATCATACTAGCTCGTGCCATGGAATTTATATGAATCTTGTGTTCAAATGCAAGTAGGTTCAAGTTTTTGCACTACTTTTTATGTTTTGCTAGCTTAGTTGGTTATGGGTAATTTTTTTTTATACATATCAAACTCTATCAAATGCATATGTTCGAGTTTCTATATTGCTAGAAACCATAAACCTTACATGTTAGTTTCAATTAAATATGAAACAATTTCATTAAAACCTTAGCATGAATGACATGAAATTTTCTAGTAAAACCCTAGGTTTCAATTAATGTTGTGCATTTATGTTAGGTTAGTGTGCCCTAGATACATGTATACTACTTCTAATCTTGCAAACTAGTTCGTATTGTTATCATGTAAACCAAATGCACTAGTCTAATATGTAGTGACTTTTGTTTAAGGTGTCGAATGGCTCCCCTAAAGAAGAAGGTTCAAAAGAAATCGGCGAACAGGGCTAGGGCACAAGCGGCTCGAGAATCGGAGGAAGCACTAGATGGATCTACGTTGCGACCAAGGATTTATTGCCACGAGATAATGAGAAGGATGAAGAAAGGTGTTCTAACACCGATACAATTCAATGAACTTGGCGAGCCAATCTCACGAGAGAGGAGCAAATGGGCAAGTTGGGTGGGAAAGACGGCGAGAACACGTATAGATATTAAGTACAACGACTGGCGTCTAGTACCTAAGCCTATGAAGGAAAGGCTTGTCGACGAATGCATGGTAAGCTGCAAATTATTTTGAGAAATTCCATGTATTATATATGTTCATAAATAACAACTAACACCATAACCTTAATGCTTATGTATGCTGCAGCGTCCATTTATAATCGATGCACCTAACATTGAACTTCTCCAAGAGAAGACCATGAAAAGGTTGGGGAAGATTGCAAGAGATTATCGTGCGATGCTTGCTCGAGACTATGTGTTTGGAGAGAAGAAGCACTTGGACCCTAGACTCATATACACAACAATTCCGGAGCAAAGTTGGGAGTTCTTCAAGAAGTATGCCCAAGGATATTATGACGATGTAAGTACTTGAATAAATTTTTTTTCCCTTACAAGTTGATATTTGTTTATCTACAAATTGACATGGAACTAACATGTGCAACATTTATGTTGACATTACAAATCAGGGGTTGCATGCCGCTAATAGTGAGAATGCTAAATGCAACACATTGCCACACCGAATGAGCCGGGGTGGGATGCAATTAGCGGTGGAGCGATTTGTGATTGAAGATAGAGAGCGAAGAATAAAAGAGAAGGTTGTGGCCGGGATGCCCGAGGCGGAGGCGAGGGATACAACCCAACCGATGTGTGTTAACGAGATTAAGAACTTCGAGTTATATCTCAAAGCTAGGGAAAAGAAGGGTGGTGGATACGGTGATAAGCCGGAGATGACCACTTTTTTGAGAGATCTAGTAAGTTTAGTTGCATTAGTTTGGAGTTGTTATTTTATCTACACCGTTTCTATAGTTACAACTAATATTTTGTTTTGCCCATTACTTTGCTAGGAGTCAAACAAGGATAAGGCCGATAAAGGGGTCTTTGAACAATCAAAGGAGGGGTTTGACATCTTGAGTGAGTGTTTGGGTCGTGGTGAGCATCCCGGTAGAATTAGGACTTGCGGCTCTTACGTCACAAAGCAATATCTCATTAACAAGAGTGAGAAATCGAAGCCGTCTAGCGATAGCTTGATTCAAAAGTTGTACGAGGAGATAAAGGAGCTCAAAGCAAGCCAAGGGAAGCGAGACATTGCCCTTCACATGCTTGCTAAAAGCAGTGGCACTAAACTCCCCAAAGACCTCGAACACATCACCACACGTTGGGAACCGACCGAGCCCGATTCACTTCTTCGTGAACCATCTCATCATGACCCTTTACCCGCTTCTCCAATAGAAGATGAACATGAGGATGTGCTCGACGATGTTCCTTTTCAACCCTACATCGACCCAAGTGTCCATGAAGGAAACCGTGAATCAATGGTTAGTAAACTATCCTTAATCTAATTATGTTTAAGTACTTTCTTTGAATCACTACAACATATAAGTGCATAATTAGATATTTATGAAGTAGTATTAAATGTTTTAATGTTATATTCAAGGGATCTTATGCATGCTTGCTCTACGTTGACATTGGAAATTCGAAACCCCCCTTTTTAGTGGCAAATGGCATTTTTGAGGAGTCTATTAGAAAACATCACCATAAGGACGTGTCTGAGGGCTTGAGTGTTGTTTCAATTGTAGACATCTTCTTTGAAAATGCTTTGTTGCCTATTCCCGAACCATCAAACCGATTGCTAAAGGGAACAAAGGGAATGCTTTTGATATGGCCTAGGAGGCTGATTAGGGTAGAGGGCTTAGGGGAGGATGAGCCGACCAATCTATGTCCACCATCACTAGTCAAGGGTAAACGCATCTTTGCTATTGATTCAACTAAGAAACCAATAGAGGCCAATGTGGAGGACATGCCCCCTTCCCTTAGACTATTGTTTGAGAAGATATCCGACCACAACCAACTTGGGACGTACGACTTCCCTTCTCCTACACCCATATTCGGAGTTGGCAAACTTATTACGCTGTGTTGGGTGGACTTTGAAGACTTGTGGAGGTTTGACATGATAACGGAGACTCTTATGTCTCTATTTCAATGGTACGTTTTCTAGTTCATAATGTTTGTTTGTCGGTCGCTTTATTTTATAATTTATCAAACCCCAAATGTCAATTAACAATCCTTGCTCATTTTGTTGAATGAAGCTTCTTACACAACATTGCACAGTCGTGGTCGGCCTTGGATTGGTTTTCTATGCCCCGAGCATAATCAAGAGGTTGTCCATTCTCGTGAAGAACGACTAGGCTACTTGAAAGTTGGTCTAAGTGATCCTACTAAAGTACTCTTCTTGTTGCCCCTACTCCACAAGTAAGTGAAACCTAAATGGTCTACATTTTGCTTTCAATACAAGGCTCCCTAGTTTATTAAATTATGTTGTTAATGTGTTGAATTAGGGGACGTTGGCGTTTGGTTGTCATTAACAAGACAACTAAACAAGTGTATTGGATTGATTGTCTCCACCATGCACCCATCCCTTCTTTTGTTCAGATATCAAAGCAAGCGTTGGAGTTTGTCAATCCCAAGGGTCAATCAGCTTTCGGGGTTCATGAAATCAAGGTTGCCTTACGCTACTAATTTATTTCATTGATTTAGAATGCACATGCCTACCAACCAATGCTAAGTACAAGTGATTTTTTTTCCCTAGTACAAGAAGCAAAATAGTTGTTGGGAATGTGGTTATTTCACCATGGCGACGGCACTTCAAGTTGTCTCTTCTGCTAAGTTGAACAATAACTTTGAATCGGTGAGTACTTACTATATTATTCCTAACTTGTATTATTATACTTGTTTGCCCGATCATGTTTGTTAAACTTAATTTTTATGCTTCATTTCTTGACTAGCTTTTTAAGAAGGACTCGACTCCTTACACACTTGATGACATGAAGACCATTATCAACAACTTTGCGTCGTACGTGCTAAATGTTCGGGGTTCTAGACTTTCAAAATAGCATTAGTAAGAACATGGCGTGTGACGTACATTGTGTGGTGGTTTGTTTGTAATGTTGAATATTTTTCCCTTCCCATGGTCATGATGCGCTACAAATATTCGATCTTTTGCTACAATAACGGTCATTTTTTTATCATTAGATGCTATGGTGCATTATGTATTTTGGATATCGTCAATGGTTGGCTTGATTAAATATGAGTCATTTTTATTACGTAATTTTTGGGTTTTGCATCATCCAATTCTGAAATTGCGCGGTTCCGGCATCGTTATTTTAGTCACCCTAAAAGAAAAACAAATTTATTCACCACCATTTCGATTTCGCAATAATCTGCTTCCCTAGGTTTTCAATTTCGCAAACAAGATACACTCCAGAGAACCAATCCAGTGGCATCCCCTATTTTAAGCCCGATAAAACCGACCGCGTACATTAAAATAACCAGTTTTTCGAACTCGAACATAAATGAAATAGTCAACTACCTTCAGAACTCGAAAATGTATAATTCATTACTCTATTACACTACCAGAAACATAACAATAAAAACCCTAAAATAAGTTCTTTCGAACTCGAAACTTGACGGGGTTCTCAATTTGAATTTCGAATTCGAAATAAATGAAACCCACACACCCTACTAGCAGCCCTGTTATGAAACTTTTGCAACCTAACTTCAACCTATTTTAGACACCGAAAATATTATCATGTCGCATTATTTTCGATTTCTAGAGAATGAATCAAAAGTGCTCATCATAGACAAATACTACGACCTCGTAAATATGTAGCAAATAATGGTCAACTTCAGTTGGGCATATTCAATAGTTTTCGAAATCTAATCCTCCACAAACACTTAACTTGCTACTCGTAAACACTATACTATGTACTCAAACTTTGCGACTCGTAAATTTGATGACATGTTCTTTTTCGAAATCGTGAGTGTGTATGTTTTCTACTCGAAAGTTTCTACTTCAGCTCGGGGACCATAACGCTATGTTTTAAGTTTTCGTTTCGTAAACCCCTGCATTTTTGGTTTTCGAGTTCGAAAAGTATGCACGGCGGGTCCTTCCGCCGTGCAAAACTGGACCGCCGATGGACGGCGGTTCCAATAACGGCGGGTACAACCGCCGTGTATACCCCGGATTACCGCCGTTGGGGCCATCAACCTCCAGTAGTGTCAATTATATCGAATTTTTTTAAATGAGTTGATTAAATAGAATAAACTGAACTAAATTAGAGAAAAAAATTACATAAAAACAATTATATAATTAAACTGTTGTAAAATGAAGGTGAATTGGTAAAAATGAAATGCTCTCAATAATGACACTACTAGGCATATTATGCAATGACACTACTAGGCATATTATGCAATGATACTACTTGGCACATTGTGTAATAACACTACTAGGCACATTAGGAGGGGGGAATTCTCCTATAAATAGAGGGAGAATGAGGAGAATGAAATACACATTCTAAGAGCAAAAGCTCTCCCTCCTCATCTCTCTTCCTCTCCATTTCCAAAGCTTTGATATTTGGGTAGATAGCTTCTCCACAAGAAGCAAAATTCCTTGTAATCCATTCCATAAATTTATTAGTGAAACCCTGGATTTTATCCGACCGTGGATGTAGGTCAATTGACTGAACCACGTAAATCTTTGTGTCATTACCTTTTAGTTTTATAACACGTTATCAGCATGATCACTCTCCATCTTCATCAAGATCAAGAGCCCGGGTATAGCAAACTCTACACTAAGACATTGTTGTTTGTTATTATTATTTCTTAAACACCACATTGCTATATACAGGAGGCTTGCCACCTTATAGCATTTGTGATGTGAATTTACATATTTTATACACAACACCATATTTCTATATACAGGAAGGCTCTGCCACCTTATAGAAATGTGATGTGATTTACTGCAATTAATTTCTTCATATAAAACATCATATTACTATACACAGGAGGCTTTGCCACCTTATAGTAAAATGATGTGATATTTAATTGCTTATCTGTGATTAAATATATGCCTTTGTATATCTATGCATTTTATTTAAAGATAATACATTTCATGATCTATTTTTATAACACATATAGAAAAATAAACAGCTATAAACGGCTATATTTTCAGTGATGATATAACGGTCATAAACAGCTATAAACGGCTATATTTTTCTCTATAAATACGAGTTTATCCAATAATACAAAAGCTACATTTTCTCTCCAACTTCATCTTTCCTACTCTCAAATATTTCCCGATAAAATGGTTATATTGTTTGCCATGGCTATTGTAATAATTTTTGTATTACATACTCTTGTTCACATCGTAGATTGTACACCAGAAGATTTTCGTCATAACTATATGGTGCTCGTAATTCTGTATTTTGTTTTGATGTTTGTAATTCTTATGGATCTTGTAATTTTGAGTTATCGACTCTAATAAAAATATTTTGTTTCTCCTTATTTAATTATCACCATGGCAAATCTCGTGAAGCTTGATTTTGCTCCTCTTGGAATCAGTGGGGATAATTACACCCCATGGACAGTGGATGTCGAATCACATTTGGAGTCGCTAGACCTTCTGGATACTCTCCAGCAAGGGAACAATTCGACCAATGTGCAGAAGGCGAAAGCCTTAATATTCATTCGTAGACATCTTGATGTGAGTCTAAAGAATGAATACCTCACTGTCAAAGATCCACGCGAGCTGTGGAAAAATTTGAAAGACAGATATGACCACCAGAAGTGGTTATAACCTGTCCTACAAGCCTGCTAGCTTTAAAAAGCAGCAGCAAGAGAAGAGCCATGAAAATGCCCATAAAAAGGGTAAAGATGTAAGCTCCTCAAAGGACTCTGGAACCTGTTGTTTCAGATGTGGGAAAAAAGGGCACTGGTCAAGAGTCTGCCGCACTCCTGAACACATATGTAAACTCTACAAAGAGTCCCTGAAAGTGAAGGGAAAGGAGACTAATTACCTTGACCAGGATTCCACCCATCTTGAGGCATCTGACTTCACTGATGAATATGGTGATTTCTCTGAACAAACCGATGGTGGAAACTAAAAATAAAAGGATTTCTAAACCTTTTTGGAAATGAAGCTAGATGGTCCGATATTTACCTGTTTTTCTGAAATATGAATTTTCCCATTTGAAGTGTGTTTTGCATGTTTTTCCCTTCTGAAGTAATGAATTGATCATGTTTTCTCATCAAGGTTTGTTTTTCTTGTCTTAGTTAAACTTTGAATATGGATAAGGCTAATCCTGGAGTTAGCAAAAGGATTAAAATTGAAGATATTTGCATACTTGATAGTGGAACAACGCACACTATATTGAAAGATAAAAGTTTCTTCTCAAAAGTGAAACCAGTTAATACCATTGTGAATACAATCTCAGGTCCTGTAGATCTAATTGAAGGAATTGGCGAGGCAAATTTGGTATTACCAAATGGTACAAAGCTTACAATTAAGAATGCCTTATTTTCGCCAAAATCCAAAAGAAACCTGTTAAGTTTCAAAGATATATATTCTCATGGTTTTGATACTCAGTCTGAAACTGAAGGAAACATGAAATATATGTATCTCACAATGATGAAATCTGGAAAGAAATGTATGCTTGAGAAACTACCAATGCTCCCAACGGGTTTGCATTACACACACATAAATGCAGTTGAATCAAATAATGTAATTATGAAGCCTTCAATGTTTACCATATGGCATGACAGACTGGGTCATCCTGGTACAACTATGATGCGAAGAATCATTGAAGGAACAAATGGACATCCATTGAAGGACCAGAAGATCCCTCATGGAAATGCTTTCCATTGTAAAGCTTGTTCTCTTGGAAAATTAATCATAAGGCCTTCACCGGCAAAGGTTGAAACAGAATCACCCATGTTTCTTGAACGTATTCAAGGTGACATATGTGGACCGATTCATCCACCATGTGGACCATTTCGATACTTCATGGTATTGATAGATGCCTCCAGTAAATGGTCACATGTATCCCTGTTGTCAACTCGTAATATGGCATTTGCAAAATTACTCGCCCAGTTAATTAAACTGCGAGCTCAATTCCCTGATCATGTAATCAAAAAGATCAGACTTGATAATGCCGGTGAATTCACATCCCAGACATTTAATGATTATTGTATGTCCATTGGGATTGATGTTGAACATCCTGTTGCACATGTGCATACACAGAATGGTTTGGCTGAATCATTGATTAAACGCCTCCAACTTATTGCTAGGCCATTAATAATGAGAACAATGCTTCCCTCTTCAGTATGGGGACATGCAATATTACATGCTGCGGCATTAATTCGCATCAGGCCGAGTGCATATCATAAATACTCCCCACACCAACTTGCACTCAGACAAGAACCAAATATATCTCACTTGAAGATTTTTGGTTGCGCTGTTTATGTGCCTATTGCACCACCCCAAAGAACAAAAATGGGGCCACAAAGAAGCCTTGGAATATATATAGGCTTTGAAAGCGCATCAATTATTAAATATCTTGAACCTCAAACTGGGAATGTTTGCACAGCTCGGTTTGCTGATTGACAATTTGATGAGGAAAGATTCCCAGCATTAGGGGGAGAAAGAAAACAAATAGAAAAGGAAATTATCTGGTCTGTACCAACATTATTGCATCTTGATCCTTACACAAAAGAATGTGACGGAAAGGTTCAACGTATTTTGCATTTGCAAGAAATAGCAAATAGACTCCCTGATGCATTTACAGACATAAAAAGGGTAACTAAATCTTATATACTAACTGAAAATGCTCCTGCCCAAATTGTAGTCCCAAAAGGGCAAGTTGAAAACAAAGGTATTCATGAAACCACCACACGCCTGAAGCGTGGGAGACCTCCTGGTTCAAAGGATAAAAATCCTAGAAAGAGAAAAGGAGCGGAAAACCAAGATAACTCTAAAATAGAGAATCGTATTCCTGAAGAAATACGCAGTGAAATGAAAGAACGTATTCCTGAAGAAATACACAATGAAGAAAATCGAGAGATTTCGATTAATTATGCCCAAACGGGCATAAGGTGGGACCGAAATGAGGAAATCGATGATGCATTTTCTTACAATTTGGCATGCGATGTCATAGAAGAAAATGGGGATCCTGAACCTCGGTCAGTCACCGAGTGTAAAAGGAGGCATGATTGGGCTGAATGGAAAAAGGCCATAGATGCCGAATTATACTCGCTAAACAAACGCGAAGTATTTGGGCCTATCGTACTCACACCTGAAGATGTGAAACCTGTTGGATACAAATGGGTATTTGTACGAAAACGAAATGAGAAAAATGAGATTGTAAGATACAAGGCTCGACTTGTTGCACAAGGTTTTTCTCAAAGACCGGGAATTGATTTTGAGGAAACATATTCCCCTGTCATGGATGGGATTACGTTCCGCTACCTGATTAGTCTAGCGGTCCATGAAAAACTTAATATGCATTTAATGGATGTTGTTACTGCATATTTATACGGATCACTTGATACCGATATTTACATGAAAATCCCTGAAGGATTCAAAATGCCTGAAGCATCAAGTTCAAATCCCAGAGAAAGACATTAAATAAAATTACAAAGGTCTTTATATGGATTAAAGCAATCCGGACGCATGTGGTATAACCGACTAAGTGAATATTTGCTACAGAAAGAGTATGTCAATGACCCTCTTTGTCCATGTGTTTTCATTAAGAAAACAACATGATGTGTAATTATTGCTGTCTATGTTGATGATTTGAATATCATCGGGACAAATAAGGAAATCTCAGAAGTAATCTCTTACTTAAAGAAAGAGTTTGAGATGAAAGATCTTGGGGAAACTAAGTATTGTCTCGGCTTGCAGATCGAGCATTTGCCAAGTGGGATACTTGTGCATCAATCAAATTATACGAAAAAAATCTTAAAGAGATTCAACATGGATAAATCAAATCCATTGAGTACCCCAATGGTGGTAAGATCCCTTATTAAAGAAAAGGACCCATTTCGTCCATGCGAGAAATCTGAAAAGATTCTTGGTCCAGAAGTACCATATTTCAGTGCAATTGGAGCACTTAAGTATCTCGCTAATTGTACTCGACCGGATATAGCATTTGCTGTAAATTTATTAGCGAGATTTAGTTCATCTCCTACTAAAAGGCACTGGAATGGTGTTAAACATGTGTTTCGTTACCTTCAAGGAACGATTGATTTAGGATTATTCTATTCTAACAATGCGAAACCAGATTTGATTGGTTATGCAGATGCTGGCTATAAGTCAGACCCTCATAAAGGAAGATCTCAAAATGGCTATGTATTTACATGTGGAGGAACCGCGATTTTCTGGCGTTCTCAGAAGCAATCGCTTGTCACAGTATCATCAAATCATGCTGAAGTTATTGCTTTACATGAAGCAAGCTGAGAATCTGTATGGTTAAAGTCCATGACAGATCATATCAGAACCGCGAGTGGTCTTCTGAAGAAAAATGATCCCATCACAGTTTATGAGGATAATGCAGCATGTCTTAAGCAAATGAATGAAGGATATGTCAAGAGCGACAGAACAAAGCATATCCCTCCACAATTCTTTGAATATACTCAGGAACTGAAAAGGGACAATATCATAGACCTCCAGTATGTGCGTTCCTGTGATAACTCAGCAGATCTCTTCACAAAGGCTCTTCCCACTTCGGTATTCAGAAAACATGTCCACAGCATCGGTATGCGAAGGCTTCAGAGTTTGTGAAGTAATGACAAGTTAAGGGGGAGTTGCACGAGGCAGCAACAACACATTATTGTGAGCATTCCAAGGGGGAGTGTTGTAAAAATGAAGGTGAATTGGTAAAAATGAAATGCTCTCAATAATGACACTACTAGGCATATTATGCAATGACACTACTAGGCATATTATGCAATGACACTACTAGGCACATTGTGTAATAACACTACTAGGCACATTAGGAGGGGGAAATTCTCCTATAAATAGAGGGAGAATGAGGAGAATGAAATACACATTCTAAGAGCAAAAGCTCTCCCTCCTCATCTCTCTTCCTCTCCATTTCCAAAGCTTTGATATTTGGGTAGATAGCTTCTCCACAAGAAGCAAAATTCCTTGTAATCCATTCCATAAATTTATTAGTGAAACCCCGGATTTTATCCGACCGTGGATGTAGGTCAATTGACTGAACCACGTAAATCTTTGTGTCATTACCTTTTAGTTTTATAACATAAACTATATTTTTGTATAACTGGACCATGCATGTATTAGTTAGACCGAACGGAGTTGCTCTGGCGGATGCAACTCCACATGCACGGAGTGACATTGTGAGCATTTTATGAAATGGCGTAGGTTTTGTTTTAAGAATAAAATCATTCATAAATATAGGAGGAATTTATTGGCACCACATATATCATAAAATGATATACAAAACAAAGGTTAACCAATTATAAATACACTCACAAATGAAATACAAATGAAATATCACCGGCGAATATATAAATACCAGGAAAAATGAAGGCTGAACTCCAAGGTTAACCGAACATAAATATGTAGGCTTCACTGAATGTTCATGGGGTGGATTTGGGAGTTTAGACCTTCGATATCTCTGTTTACATGACGTGTTGGGAAAAATTGAGTATTTCCCTCTTTATGTGATTAAGATGATCAATGAAAAATAAACTAAAACAAACAAGACACCGGAATTGGTTATGCAGAAAACCCAAATCGGGAAAAATCGCGGAACTTGAGAAGTCCAACTCTTCCACTATATGCTTATAGTAGGGTTACAAAGATCTCACCCAAGGTGGATGGATTACAAGAACACTCTCACACAATGGTGGATAACTAGACTAATTAGAGAGGATGAAGACTCTCTTTAATTCCTCTTTTTAGAAGTGGATCTCTCTCTCACTAGGAGGCTAGAAGGAATGTTTTGTTCTTGGATGATGAAAACTCTTCCAAGAGCACCCTATTTATAGTTGAAGATGGAAGCTCTAGATGTCTCTTCCCATTCTCCAACTCCCAATGATGAATGCATGGAATATCTAGGATGTGCCTCTAGAAATTCCACACACCATTCATCTTCATCTCTCTTCTCCTAAAAGTTCTAGAAGAATCAGGGAGGAATCCCAACAAATCTCCCCCTTCCGACCTAATTGGAAGGAATCGTCACACCGGCGCCATTGCAGCAATCATCAAACTTCTTGCTTGGTAGTGCCTTAGTCATCATATCTGACCAATTATCATCGGTGTGGACTTTCTCCAGTTGTAGTCGCTTTTCTTCCAACACATCTCGGATCCGGTGATATCGAACATCAATGTGTTTCGTCCGGGAATGGTATGCTGAATTCTTGGCTAAGTGGATGGCACTCTGATTGTCACAATAGAGGACATAATTCTCTTGCTTTAGCCCAAGCTCTAGCAGAAAATTCTTCATCCATAACATCTCCTTACAAGCTTCCGTGGCAGCAATGTACTCCGCCTCCGTCGTTGAAAGGGAAACACATTTTTGAAGTTTTGACCGCCAAGAAACAGCTCCCCCTACAAAACTAGTTAGATATCCCGACGTCGATTTTCGAGATATCAAGTTTCCGGCCATGTCAGCATCTGTGTATCCCTCCAACACAGGTTGTTGAGGTCCAAAGCGCAAACACCTTTTGATTGTTCCTCTGAGATATCGAAGTATCCACTTCACAGCAGTCCAGTGCTCCTTCCCAAAATTTGACAAGAATCTGCTAACCACACCAACCGCGTGTGCGATATCTGGCCGGGTACATATCATGGCATACATGAGACTTCCAACAGCGGAAGAATATGGAACGCCTCGCATTTCTTCATCCCTTCTTGGATTCTTCTTCCCATCAAACTTGAAATGTCCTGCTAGTGGTACACTTACAGGTTTGGCTTGTTGCATGTTGAATCTCTCAAGAATCTTCTCAACGTATCTTTCTTGAGATAGCCAAAGTAGCTTTTCAGATCGATCTCGTGTGATCCGCATCCCAAGAATCTGCTTGGCCGGTCCCAAATCTTTCATGGAGAAAGAATTACTCAATGCTTTCTTAAGAGCGGCTATCTTGCTTTTATCCTGGCCAACAATCAACATATCATCAACATAAAGCATGAGTATGAGAAAGACTCCTCGATCATACCTCTTCATAAACACAATGATCAGTGTGCGTCGATTCATGAGGGATTCGAACTTCTTGTACCATTGACGAGGCGCTTGCTTCAAACCATAGAGACTTCTCTTAAGTCGGCACACTAAGTGCTAATTTCCCGGCTCTTTGAATCCCTCGGGTTGCTCCATGTAGATCTCCTCCTCAAAATCTCCATGTAGGAAGGCTGTCTTAACATCATGTTGTTCAACCTCCAAATCCATGCTAGCTGCGAGGCCCAACACAACTCGGATTGATGACATCTTTACCACCGGAGAGAAAATCCCATCAAAGTCGATGCCTTTCTTTTGGTTTCATCCTTTGAAAACGATCCGTGCCTTGTACCTTGGTTTTGGATTGTTCTCTTCGGTCTTGAGCTTATACACCCACTTGCATTTGAGAGCTCGCTTTCCTTTAGGCAACTCTACGAGATCATATGTATGATTTTTCATGCAAGGACTTTATCTCCTCTTGCATGGCCTTTTCCCATTCATCTTTATGGTCGCTTGCCATAGCTTCACCGTAGTACTCGGGCTCCCCCTCATCGGTGAATGTCACGTACTCATCCGAAGAGTATCTGGTCGAACGTCGTTTCTCTCGGGTGGAACGCCGAAACTGGGGTGTAACTGGTACATTTTCTCCCTCCACTGCTTCACCACTTTAGGATTGCTCCGTAGCTTCTCCAGGTTCGTGGTTCTCGACTTCTTCACCGTGATGATCCTTGACCGGTTCTCTCCTCGTGTCTTGCGCCATGGGAGACGGAATAGGCTCCAAATTCTCTCTAGTCCGCCTACTTTGAGCTTCACGTGCCTCCTTTATATTCTTGATGGTCTGGTTCTCGAAGAACACAACATCGCGGCTTCGCACGATCTTCTTTTGTGCTGGATCCCACAACCGGAACCCGAATTCGTCCTTGGGTGAACCAAGATAGATGCACTCCTTCGTCTTTGAGTCTAACTTGGCGCGCTCATCCTTTGGAATGTGTACAAATGCTCTGCATCCAAACACCTTCACATGGTCATATGAAACATTCTTTCCTGACCAAACTTCTTCTGGTACATCTCCATCCAAGGGAACTGAAGGGGACATGTTGATGATGTCAACACCGGTCTTCACAGCTTCTCCCAAGAAAGACTTAGGGAGGTTTGCATGAGATAGCATACATCTAACTCGCTCTTCGATTGTGCTCCGCAACTCCATTCAACTGTGGAGTCTTTGGTGGGGTCTTCTCAAGTCTGATTCCGTAAGACTTGCAGTACTCTTCAAATGGACCGTGATATTCTCCACCATTATCTGATCGGACAGATTTTAACTTCTTTCCCGTCTCACGTTCCACCCTTGCATGGAACTCCTTGAATGCTTCAAGCACCTAGTCTTTAGTTTTCAACAAAAACACCCAAACTTTGCGAGAACGGTCATCAATGAAACTCACAAAGTATAACGCACCTCCAAGAGATCTCAGAGTCATAGAGCAAACATCAGTGTGAACTAAATCAAGAATATGTTCTCTTCTTCTTGGATATGCAGGTCTTTGGAAAGAAAATCTATGTTGTTTACCAGCTAAAAAATCAGTGCAAGGGTCAAGTGTGGTACCTTTTATGTCTGGGGGGATATTTTTCCGTGCGAGGATTTGTAGTCCCTTCTCGCTCATATGGCCGAGCCTCTTGTGCCATAACTCCGTGTTCGAGTCTTCATGGGCAGCATTTGCTTCTCCCTTGCATATTTGTCCTCGCATAACATATAAGGACCCTTCCTTCTTTCCTCGACCGATCACCATATTGCCATGCATGATCTTCCATTTTCCTTCTCCGAAATGGTTTATCATTCCAGCATCGTCAAGCTTCCCCGCCGAGATAAGATTGAGCCGCATTTCTGGAACATGCCTTACATCCTTAAGCTCGAGCTTGTGTCCCGTATTTGTCTTTATGATGATGTCGCCTCGACCAACGATCTTGCTAGTGATTTGATTTCCCATCTTCACTGTGCCGTAGTCTCCACGATGATAGGACGAGAAGAGCCCTTCATGTGGGGTAACATGGAAGGATGCACCGGAATCACCAAGCTATAAGTTGTCTTCATATGCGAGATTGACATAGTCGTCAATCACGAAAATCTCACCGTTCTCCGCTGATGCAAATGCCGTGGTGCTTTCTTCTTCCTTCTTCGGGTTGAACTGGTCTTGTTTGACCGTGCCATTCTTCTGGTCTCTCTTGAGATTGTGACATTCATCTCTCTTGTGACCCGCCTTGCCACAATAGTAGTAGATAACTCGGGAGCGAGACTTTGATCTCCCCCGTGATTTGTCACGTCCACCTCCTCGGAATCTTCCACGGGTGTCACTCCTTCCTCGATTCTCGATCACATTTTCCTCCGAGCAGCTTGATGTGCCACGTTCCTTTCTTCGTGCTTCTTCATTTATCAGGCTACCGGCTACGCCGTCCATGGTAAGCTTTCCTTCTGGAGCTGAGTTGCTAAGCGTGACCACCAAAGTGTCCCAACTTTCAGGTAGTGAGCTTAGAAGAAACAAGGCTTGCAACTCGTCATCGATCTTCATCTCGATCTTTCCCATTTGATTCACGAGCCCCTTGAAACTATTCAAGTGCTCGATCATATTTTGGCCATCTTTGTACTCCAACTTGACCAAACGCCTCACAAGGTGGGCTTTGTTGCGTGGTGTCTTCTTTTGAATCTTGGACTCAAGTTTTGTCCACAACACAAAGGCATTAGTGTAAGAAGCAACATGTTCAAATAAACTCCGGTCGATATACTTACGGATCATGGCGACCGCCTTTTGATTAAGAATCTCCCATTCTTTATCTTCCTTGTCCTCCGGCTTGGTCTCCTCCGTGATTGACTCGTACAAATCTTTGCAATACAAGTGGTCCTCCATCATGGGCTTCCAATATGCGTAATTCTCCGCTGTGAGTTTGAACATGTCTCCGTCATGACTGATGCTTCCCTCCATCTTGAATTACACAAGAAAACAACGCCAACAAACCAAGCTCTTGATACCACTGTTGGGAAAAATTGAGTATTTCCCTCTTTGTGTGATTAAAATGATCAATGAAAAATAAACTAAAACAAACAAGACACTGGAATTGGTTACGCGGAAAACTCAAATCGGGAAAAACCGCGGGACTTGAGAAGTCCAACTCTTCCACTATATGCTTATAGTAGGGTTACAAAGATCTCACCCAAGGTGGATGGATTACAAGAACACTTTCACACAATGGTGTATAACTAGACTAATTAGAGAGGATGAAGACTCTCTCTAATTCCTCACTTTAGAAGTGGATCTATCTCTCACTAGGAGGCTAGAAGGAATGCTTTGTTCTTGGATGATGAAAACTCTTCCAAGAGCACCCTATTTATAGTTGAAGATGGAAGCTCTAGATGTCTCTTCCCATTCTCCAACTCCCAATGATGAATGCATGGAATATCTAGGATGTGCCTCTAGAAATTTCACACACCATTCATCTTCATCTCCCTTCTCCTAAAAGTTCTAGAAGAATTAGGGAGGAATCCCAACACAACTCATGTTGCTTGTGCCTTAGTTTCGCTAGGATATATAATTGGTTTGCATCTCCTTTTGTCTTAGTTTCGAATGAGTTCTGGAATAAGTTGCATCTCATGAGATTTATGAAACGGAATGGATAGAGAGGGTTGCTACTTCATATGCACCTACAACTCGGAATTGATTAATATTGTTGGTAAGATGAATAAAAAGTGCTTCCGCTTCATATAGCTACAATTGGTGGGAGACCTATTGGGCACATTCTCTAGATACCCATGCTAGGGTGCAGTTGGCCATCTCCACCCCAAGGCATAAGCTTCTGTACCCAAATACCAGATTGGAACACTATGTTCTGCCCGAGGAGCTTCCTAACAGCCTTCCCTCTTGGGCTCGGGGTTTTAATTAGGAACCTTGTATTTAGTCCGATCAAAAGTCAGATTGAAAACTTTCCAATCCTTGTTATTGGTGGGGAACTCGAACGGCTTCTGTCCCCGAGGAGTCAAGGTGATCGAAGAACCAGCAAAGTAGAGCATGTATAGACTACGGAAAAAATTTAGAGTCGGCTCTACTCACACCATGTAATAATAGCCATGATGGACACCGCCACGTTGGAGTGAATTTGGCAAGGATGAAGCTCATAATGCTTCAGGAATGTTGAGAAAAGAGGGGGAAAAGTAAGGCCGTGCCGAAGAAACCTCCCGAAAAACACTCCTCTGCTCGGGGTAACCTACTTTTGCGTCGGCACCATGTCATCCTAGAGCCTCAGATCAGCATCAGCAGGGTACGACATTCGAAACTCCTGAACATACTCCTTGGCCCTCTCACGGCTCGCTACTAAAGCCTCCTGGGCCTCGTTCGAACCGTTTGCCTCGGGGACCCGTTTCTCAATATGAGACTCTACGGATGGATCCATACCCGCTTTGGAGGAGCCCTCACCCTGGTCGCAATGAACGGTTTGCAAGGGGACGACCATGGTCACTGCGGTGAAAGCCCCCACCCGGATGGTAGGAGCAACGGCTCCACTGCGGAAGAACTTTTACCTTGACCTGGGGCTTTTAGATTCTCAGTCGGCATGTTTTCAGTGATGAAGGCTTTATAGCTAGCAAACTCTTTTGATAAAGGCCCATACTCCAACACGGCAGTATCCCCGCTATCACGGGTGGCACTGGAGCTTGATTGCGACACATTCGCGGAGAGAATGGGGGGAAATAAGGTGGTGAAAGAAGAATTTGAAGATGAAAGTCTGTCAAACAGTATTTGAGGATATTTAAGCAATGATAAACACAATAGAGATTACTTGGGATAAATAGCCCATGATTAAAACGCATTTAAGCGAGTGATTACATCGAGCAGTGCAGATGATGAAGGGAAATGCGTAGCAGTCTTGAGTAGGAAAAAGTCTCCTGTTACTGGTTGAATAACAAGCCGCACCATGTTTTTTCTTTGTCCAGAAAAATCTATCCATTGCAAGGACAACATCAACTTCATAAACCTGTTAGTAGACTTGGGGAAGATTGATGAGTTTGGTGCCCCAAGTTCGAGCATTCCATATGTTGTGCATCCTCTATGTCAATGTACATGTTCCTTGCAATTGTAGTATCCCTACCGCTTTCTTGTCAAAAGCCTGCTTCTAATTTTAAAGGATTAAATTATTCCTAGTCTTCCAGATATTCCACAAAATACATCAAGATAGATTAATGATCTCCGCATCTGGCACAATTTGTAACTACAATCAAAATTAGTAACCAAACGTCGTCTCTGAAGTGATATTAAGTTCCATACCTATAACGTCGGTACTGGATTTCTCAGTGTTGGAGGCTGATTAGGGATCTCTTTATTGGTTTGTTTATTTGAGTCGATTTTACTGCTATTTTATCTGGTGTATATATAGTCTGCATTGTCGGTGCAGTCAAACTGCGTGCCTTTTTTTCTTACATAGAGAACTCATTTTGCTGATGTAATTTCTGTTTTAATTGTTGGGTTAAGATTTTATGAAGCAAATGCTAACTCTCCGCTACTATGTGGTTTTAAAAGATTGTATTCATACTAGTATTTCATGCCCGCGCTCCGAGCGTGCTGTGTTCAACTCCATGCTTCCACGGCTGTGTAGTATATGTGAAGATCAAGATCCAAGTTTTTGCAGGTTTCTCATATACCAACTGTCAAATTTCCAAAATATGTCTCTACTTCCACTTATACACCAAAACAAAACCCGCACCACAAAAAGTCAGATCATCGCGGGCCTTATCTTGTCATATTTAAACATGTCATAACTAAAAGCATAACAAAATCATCACCCAGGGAATAATAATGAATTAAAAACAACTGTACCGTCTCCTGAATGATAGTGAGCCATAGCAGCCATCTTGACAATAACTGCATTCATCTGAAGCACACAAAACATAGTTTCAAATGGTGTTGTACTCTGACTCAAGCTTGTTCCTCTCAAATGGTGTTGTACTGTGCTGATGAGATCTACTAAGTTTGCTGAAGTCAAAAGCTGGACCAGTAGAGTCAGAGGTAGTCGGAATGTCTAGATGCTCTAATTCACATTTCTCCATTATCTCTTGCTTCTGTGAATTTAGCTGCTCAGTTTGTGCTTCCTAAAATTGATTCCATACCCTTTTATTAAAAATTGATCATTTTGAGTAGAGGAAGAAATGCACATTTATGCGGTCAGCAAAGATATGTGGTAAAAAAAACAGGCACATACCTTCGCTTTAATCTGACGATTGTGTTTGCTTATGTTAGTGGTAGCAGCAGATATCTTTTTGTTCCACTCATGCACCTCCTTTTCACACTCTTCAGCTTTGGACTTCCATTCTGTACACAGAGATGAATGCTCTTAGTTTTCTTATCAAGTGGAAACTTCAAGAAACTCACAATTATTCTTGACAGCACATCATATAAAACAGAGCCACAATCTCTACAATTTTAGTATTTCACTTAATTAAGGATCTCTACAATGTTAAATGAGGCTAATAAGCGCTGTTCACAGCCTTTTAATACCTGTTCAAAAAGTAATACATGTTTCTTGCATAAGCTCGTGTACTATTTTTAGAAATGGCTAATTTTTCGGCTGCCAATGGAGACATTTAATGAAGAAATAGAAGACAGCAGTATTACTAACACTCTCCTTTTCAAGATTATTGAACTTCTATGAAATATCAATCAATCACCCGCAACATACCTCGTACTTCTTCCTTCAGACGATCAATGTCACTCTAAGAATTCTCCAAAATGGACTTCAGTTCAATTTCTCTTTTCTCAACTTCCTTAAAAGGCTTTTGCAAATTGTCTAGAGTAGATTCGAATTTGGAGATTCGTGATTTGATATCCAAGTCATGTTTTTGCTCATACTCCAACATGTACACGTGTTAAAAAATGGTCAGGATACAATAATTTGGTGATAGAAAACAAAATATGCGACCAACAACCATGGGACCACGTGAATTCATTCCCAGGAACAGTCCAATTCAATACCTAAATAAACTTGTTCAACTTTCATCAGTGGGCAACAAACCTTTACGGAGAAAAAGGATGCAATCACGGTAAGACAAGCTAACGCAACTCTATGCAACTTCGAAGGATAATAATACCACATAAGAGCACACTATGACTAAGAGACAGCGACTACATTTAATACCCTTGGAGCAACAGTCCATTGAACATATACAATAACATATTAGTACAAAATAACCTGTAAATAAAACAAGAATACATACTGGAACTTCAGTTTAGATAGTTGATTCAGCAAGCTGAGCTTTTGATCAGCCATTAACTGAACAGCCTTGAGCTGGTTCTCTTCATACTCGCGTATGTTGCTAACCCCAACAGACTCACTGAAGTCCTGGTAGATTCCGTCAACAATAGAATTGATCTTCTTTTCCAGGGTTGAAATCTTTGAATTCCTCGTGTTGATGACATTTTCCAGCTGCAGAGAACAAAACCATAAATCAGATGTCAAAAGCATTTTTTGCATCTTGCAAACAAAATGGAGTGTAAAATGAGTACCTTCTGAAGTTCAGGCTTTACCCGACTGATCTCGTTTCCAATGTTTCCTTTTTCAGTCTCAATCTTGGAAAGCTTGTCCTCAATATTTTTCTGTAAAGAAAAAGTGTGGAACAATTTCCTGGATCAACACATTAACACACTTACCTGAAAAAGATTAATTAAATTGTAAACCTGCCATGATGGTTGTTGATCTATGGCAAGCAAGAAGCAGAACTTGGCATGACCTATTTGACAGTGTTGTATACTAAACTTCTTAACAAGTTAAAAAACAGCTCTGGTTATCTTACGATGATTCAGTCACATTAAATAAGGATTATGATCCTTGCATGGATACACTCTACCAGTGAGAGAACAAAACTTACATGAAAATTCCAAATACATGTACAATGATTCAAGCCTATCAAGCAATTAATTCTAAAGACAAAAAGGGAGACCAGGTAATTCCCCCAAATCCACCGAAATCCTTATATTTTAATTGCAACCACACCATTATCAAAAATAATCAGAAAAAAGAATAGACTTTCCATGCAATTTGAACTAATTTTCTACATATATTTGTGCTCAATAATGGTACTTTCACCTTCTCGCGCTCTTCTTCCTTTACTTAAAGATGCCACCTGCCCAGTCATCATACCGAACTGAGTCTGCAGTCGCCTGAGATGCTTCTGCAACTCTAAAGATTCAGTCTTTAATCCTGCTGTAGCATCCCTGAAATTGCAGCGAACCATTTTCAACATTTTACTTTCAAAATGATATTATAAATACGGATAAAACTAATAAAATGCTGCAGCTAAACCGAATAGGACCTGATTTCTTTCACACCTTCCTCCGTTCCAAAAATAGCCTCCTGGTCGTCACCCTGATGACATCAAGCAATCCAAACCATACAACATCTGTTCAATACACATCTCATATAACACTACAAGCCCACTAAAAAACAGTTCAAATTACCTCCAAAAGCTTCCCTTGTTGCATGAACTGCTCATACCTTAACCATAAAAATCCAAACTTTCCTTAAGTAACAAAGTGTTGCATCAAAATTCAAAACACATTTCCAGTTTCGTGCAACAAAAATCACACTTGAAAACTAATACAATCCCAAAAAACCCAACTATATGATTAAATTTCAGAAACGTAACTGTGAGAGGTCAGAGGGGGAGAGGACGTTGGAGGGGCGGAGGCTGGAGTAGAGCCAATGTAGAATGGGGAGAGCGTCATCGACTCATCGTATTGGAAGGGCCATTCGAAGCTGTCAGGTCTGACGACTCCCTTTTCCACCAGAAGGGAACTCTTTCTTGAAATCCCTTTTACACCAAATCTCTAGCTCCTCAGCTTGTGTGTTGAACATACTGCATCATGGAAAATATATCAGGAAACGGTTATGGATAATATGAATGTAAGCTTATTAAAATATGCAAAAGGCGGGATAATGATGATAGATTGTTACTTGGCACAGGTTTCATCCGCTCACAACTTCAACTAAACAAGCTGCTCTGTATATGTAAAAACGTGAAGGTTTTAAGTTTTAACAGTCTCCATCATGCTTTCTCATTTCAACACTTATAATCTAACACAGTTTTTTACTGAAATCATTTAAATGTGCAGAACCACATTATCTATCTAATGTAAGTATCCTCTGTTGTGACATAACGGAAGCTAAAAGGCAACCACAGAGAAAGAAAGGAAAAAAAAAAAAAAGAACCCAGAAAACATAACAATGCTTAAAACTCAGAAAAAGGAATGACAATATTTCCCATGTCAATGTCACGGTTTACTGCATATTTAAGGTGCCTCACAAATCAAAATGTATACTAAAACAAGATATTCCCTTTACACCATTGCAATGATAATAAAGCAGACTAATAGCTCTTCCAACCAACCAGCATCAAGCATTTGAAAAGTAAATATGAATAGCTCTTCTTGAACATAAAAAATGATAAAACTGGTACTCACATGACGAAGCAGAAACCACAGGGGGTTTTGGTGTTCTTATCCAAGCCCATGGTAATCTTCTTAATCTCCCCAGCCCTCGAGAACAGCTCATACACCTGCTCCTCAGTTGTGTAAAACGACATGTTCCCAATATAAACAGTAGTTGATTTCAACAATGCTTGCTCGAAATCCTCCTGAGACCCTTGAAACCTCCTGTCTCTAAACTGTGAAAGCTTGCTAAGATCCTAACACATGAAAAAAAAGAAAAAAAAAAGAACATTCACACATTACCACCACTCCAAATACTGATACTGAATGTGAATCAACAGACTAAACCCTAGGAAGAATCAATACACCAATATCCCTACTTTAGCTACACATAGATTCATATTGCTCATGCAATAATTCTGTAAAATAAAGAGATGTGTGTACCTGCAGAGGGTATGGTTTGAAGCGTTAATATAGGAAGCAAGACCGAGTATAAATTGGGAGCGAAGAGCAGAGTCGTGGAGAGACGGCGGTGGCGAAATTTGTGCAAGTCACCGGAGAGGCAAGGAGGACCGGAGGGGGTTAATCAGAATGCAACCGGCCTTAGCGAGGAGCACCGAAACGAAACTTTCGATTGCTGATTGAGATGACAATGATGTGGAATCATATTTGGAGGTCGATGAATTGGGGAGCTTGGGGGCAAACGGGGAACAAAGGAACTGCTGGGATGTTTTCGAATGCCACTTCAGTCTCAGTTTTGGGTGTAGAAATCAAAGCTTAAGCATAAGGGAAACGGGGGACGAAAAGCACTGTTCACCGGGGACGAAAAGCACTGTTCATCCAAATTACTGTTGCTAAGCCATCCACGCTTTTAAGTATTGTAGATATTTACTGAATTACTGGTGTCAATACATGATTAGGAACCCAGATTAATGATTAAGGGCGTGTTTTTTTTTCAAAACCTAAAACTTTATATTAACCTAAAGTTAATTAGTCGGTCATATCCGTATCTATGCGTAGGGTTGTACATGAGCCGGGTCAACTCGGAAAAATGACCCGTCCCGGGACCGGAATTGGTGATCCGGACCCGGATTTTTTGCATTTCAGGCCGAGCCCAGATCACCATTTTTGTCCATTCCAGATTCCGGACCGATCCGGGTCAGATCCGGATTTTTCCGGGTCAACCCGGGAGCCCGGTTATATATCATAGATATGCAATTATTGTACATATGTGATCTTGTTTTAGTGGTAAGACTTGCCATTTTGTAGCATACACAGTCAGAGTTTAAATCTCACCAAAAGCAATACTTTAGTGTTTTGTTTTTAAAATAAATTTAACATCCGTATATAATAATTAATCATACAATTTTTTAACAAAAAGAGAGGTGGTCTAGTGGTAAGAAGATTGTCACACAATGGTCTACAGTTCGATTCTTAACAGAAGCACTATCTTTTTGTATACAACAGGGTATAGACGTTGTAACCGGGTCAACCAGTACGATCCGGGTCAAACCCGGAATAATTCCCCATCGGGTCTGGTTCTAGAAAAAGTCCAATCGGGTCGGGTTACGGTTCAAGATTTTTAGATATTTCGAGTACGGGTCATTCTGGATCCGGGTCGGGCCGGGCCGGATTGACCCGGTTGTACAACCCTGGCTATGCGTATGTGTCCTAAGGACTTAATCTAGTAAAGTAGATCAGTTCACTTTAGTATAATGAAAAAAATTTAGTTCACAGTATATACATTTTTTACAGTTTTATATTTATATTTTTTTCAAAAAGTTCAGATCAAATATATATATTTATATTTTTTTCCAGTTTAGTTCAGTTCAAATATATATACATATTTATATTTTTTCAAGTTTAGTACAAATCAAATATAAATTAAATTTATATTTTTTAAGTTTTGTTCATTCCTTCAACAGTTTTTAAATAAAGTTTTTTACAAAAAAAATTCGGATCAGATAAGACAAGTTAATTTTAAAAATGTGATTTGATGGTATCCAACAAAATTTAGTCATACTATTTCCAATATATTTAATTTTACTTGATTTTATTAAAATTCATATCAGATCAATTCAGTCATTTCAAATCAGTTTTTCAAAAATTCGTTGAAACTATTCAACATAATGTAGGCGTCTCTTACTATTATAGTACATTTAAATCTAAATCAAGATACCTTATTCGATCAGATTAATTCCATTATGTTCTAGTTAATTAAATCAATTAAGTTTTGATAAAATGTGATCAAATCATATTCAATTTAATTTAGAAGTGCTATTATTCTTTTTCGTACCTTTAGTATTAATTCAATTTAGCTTATTATAAACCAGCTCAAACCAATTAAAAAATAGAATGGGAGGATGACTAAATTCAAACTCAAAAGTCAAAATTAGTTCATAATGGGGAGATTAAGTTCATTTCAATTATGAAAAATGTAATTTGATCACTTTCAGTGTAATTTTAGTCATACTATATATTCCTACCTTCAATACGTTAACTATAATTCAGTTGAATTCAATTTAGTTTTGAATATATATGATTTGATGAAAAATACATTAAAGTTAAATTCATTCCATTTCTATTCATCTCAGTTCAATTTATTTCATTTCAGTGCTGTTAATGTAAAAAATTTAAATTTATTTTACATCATATAAATATATTTAAATTTCTTTAGTTCAGTTCAGTTCAATGTAATATATTAATATATTTTGAGTTCAATTCTGTTCAGTTCGTAGTATATATTTGTATTTTTGTCAGTTAAATTAAGACCAATTCAACATATTTATAATATTTCCAAAACTTTTTAAATATTTATATCTTTTCAGTTCAGTAAAAAAGAAATTTAACAAAACCTTATCTAAATTGAATTGTAGAACGTACATTTTAAATAATCAAATTTATTTACACGTATATATAAACCTCATGGAAGTGAATTTAAGATATCAATACCTATGAATCATTTTTAATTTATATGCAAGTTCCATGCATAATTGCGTATATACGTGTGTGCGTGCACACAATAATTAAACATGTAGCAATTGATTCTCTAGGAACACTAATTTAGCACGAAATTTGAAAAAAATTTCCTTCTATACTCTTAACCAAACTATATAATATAGAGAACGCTTTGAAGATAATTTGGAAGATTATCTTAATAAACTGGTGCTGCATTCACAAAATTTGCACTCTTCAACTCATCATTACACTGCACTGCACAATATTCATCGGCATAACATAATTCAATGTATTATCATTTATTCTGGAATTGACAAGATCTTAGTGGAATTGACCATTTAGACAATATGAATCTTCTAGTAACAATAATTATGAACAATTTCAAGATTAATCATCACTAGTAGTGAATATTAATATCTATAGGAAAAGAATTTATAAAACAAGCACAAAAAATAGAGAGATTTGGGAAGTCAAACATCTAATTACCACTAGTGCATATATGAACATCTATACTCAAGTTCCATACTCATGTCTCCTTCTGTATCATATCTTTTCTTTTGCATGTCTATTCTGGAAGACTGGAACCAGATGCTAACCTGCTTAAAGGTCATTCCCAGTTCTTCAGAAATTTTCACCTTCATCTCTCTATCTGGTTTGCACTGCTCGACAAACCGTTTCTCCAGTTCAAACTTCACCTTCTTCTTCTTTGTCATTGCTGAATTAACAATCAAGCTTCACATTTTTCTACCGGTATGGATTTGTTGCTAATTTACATTCTGTAGTTCAAGAGGGGGTCATGTATATATATATCAGAAGTTATTATTGTAGGCATCTTAACTATTATTAATATATATTAATTCAGAAGTTATTGAGTAAATTGTGATATAACATAATTAATTGTGCCCCTCTTGCTCGTACGGGTATGTTCTATATTTGCTTCACAGCACCAAATCTGCACTCGTCCCGCACAATGGAATTTTTTTTAATAAGACGCACAATGCAAAATTAAATATGCACAAATGTTGCACTTAATACTTTACCTCAGCAAAATTTCTCCATAAGTTACAAAGAGATTTATAATTCAAATACAATGATAGAGATTTGGGAAGAAGAAATACCAGAAATGCAGAAAGTTTTGATGGAGGAGGAGAAAAACTTGAATCAGATTGTGGAAAATTCTTTAGGTATCCAGACTAAATATGCACAGCAAAGTCAAAAAAGTTCTTGAATCAAACCATATACTCAAACTAAATATGTACAACAGAGACGGAAGCAAAGAACAAACATTGAGAGCATAACGAAGGTACAAAGAAATAAAGAAACACTGATCAAATCAATAGCATCCAATTTTTTGATAGAATAAACCATCATATCACGAGAGGTTAGTAAGTGTAATTCATATGCTCATCAAACAATGAGAACAAAGTATCTTCTTTCACTCTCCCAAAATTGTCATCCTCACTGGTTATTTTGTAAAGAAACTAAATCATTTATCACATAATTAAGTTTGTTACGAGAATCCCAAGCAATAGCCATAGAAAATATATAAGGTTATAACATTTCAAATACTTTTGAAATTTTTTCATGCATAAGTGATGCCATTTTTCATGGAAATTTTTTACTTACTTTTCAAATAAGTAAAAATTAACCCTTCAATCTTGAAGACACAACGAAAGTAAAATATTTGTGGTTGAGTAAAGTGACCCAGAGAACACAGTGGTTATATCATTGAAAGGCCGTAAAAACTTTACAATCTCTATCACTTTATCACATTCTATAATCGTAAGCAGATGAATATACTGATTTTCATAAAGTTGCAATTTTGAAAGACATCACAGAAGAATATATCACTATTAGACATCAAATAAGTGGAATTCCACCTCGTAGGCAGATCTTGTCTCGCACTCTTAGTCACATTCAACCCAACTACTTGATAACAAGCGGCTAAACTTCAATTTCCTTGATGCAAAAATTTTCACAAATTTGGCACCCTCTTTACTTTGAACACAACTTACTGAATAGCTTCCGAACCAACATTTACAATCAAATTCAAAACATGCGCTCCACGGCGCACATGAAGAAAATCCCCCCACCTAAAAGAGAATCGTGGAAATACAAGTGGTCTCTCAACATTTTTACCATACCTTCTGATATGAACTATTGTCTAACGTAATAATAAAGACTTTTTTGTCGATACCTCACTCTTTTAATTATTTGACAAGAAAAATGCGTAAAACGAAACCATTATGTGGTGGAGGTACTATTATAAACACAATGATTCGTTTCTGCAACTTCAAATCTAAATAAGTATGATGAGCTGTAAAACAAAAATATCCATCCAAAATTGAAGAACTCCATAAATCAGTCATTAAATAAATTTTACCGTTCACTGTCTATAATTTATTATCTTTTCTCTCTCTTTCTCTTCTTTTTTTTTCATTTTTAACATTCACTTTTGATGGATTCCAAAATCCATTCCTAATTATTCCCAAGTCCAAATAATCCCGTTTATATATGCCCAAAAACAATGTTACATATAATTTTCCATCCCATACATTTATTTGGGAAATTTTCTATTAAGAGTGCGGGAAGGTTCAAAATTTTCAAAAAGGACATAATTATTTAACATATATGATGAAGGGCATTCTGACTCAAATTGCTCTTTCCTAAAAGGGGCCTTCATAATTATTTCTCTTAAATGTTCTTGAAAATTAATATTATTTTTTGATTACATATCTATATATTAAGAAAATTTTGGCATTCTTCCCTACCATCTATTTCTATATGAGCATTTTGACCTACCAATTAGTTAAAATTGCTCAAATTATATTTACTAAATGCAGACCTTCATAAATTTCTTCAAAAAAAAAGTCATTCATCCTTCCATTTCAACATGTATTTACCCTTTACAATAATTAATTATGGGAAATCCATTTCATTATTTCTCGTTTATATTTCTGTTTTAGGAACATAATGTTTACATCTTTATTCTAATTTGGTCTTGTGTTGAATTTTCAATTATCTGGGTCATTCTTTTGATTTGAATAAAATATTTTCATAATTTAAATTTCTATTATATCATAATTCACTTTTCATTTAACTTAATCAAATAGCTCTTAAAACATCAATCAAACAGAATAAAATAAACAAAATGAAGTAAAAATAATTATATAATGAAACTGACCTAAATCTGAACATATTTACATACCCAATTGACCGAACATATTTTTAACTTCTCCTGAAGTAGGATATGTGTCAAACGTTCATGGTAATATGTGCAAAATGTTAATTTACATTCATGTTAATCGAAGTCTATAATTTACACTAATTTTAGTCAAACTTGTTATTTTTCTTATATAAAAAATGGTACACCGCCATTTTCTATATAAGCATCTTTTGACCGATCGAAGATATTTTTCACTAAACTCTATAATAAGTTTTTTGACTTTTCTCAATCACAATTTATTGACATTTAAACTGACTGATATTACTGTAATGATTTGTTCTCATTTGATACAAGCATTTTCTCCCTTTGATTAATGTAGGAGAAGCAAATTACGTAATTAAAACAATGAACACCGAGAAAAATTATATTAAACCTAAGTATGTATTACTTTGTTCATGTTAGTTTTCTTAGCATGGATTCCACATAATCATTTTTTTTTAGTAGTTAGAAATAGATAGGTTAAGCTATAATGCATGGTATATTTAAAAGGATGCATTAATTGTTTCAGAATATAAGATTATAGTAGTCTATATATTATCGTTGATATATGTTATAATTAAGCGTTGATATAATCTAATCTTTAAATTAAACAGTGTACCTGCAGATATATCAGTTGAAGAATGCTCAATTTGATGCTATTATATATGATTGATTTGAATTCTATTTGTCATGGAGCTGAACACCGTGTATTTCAAGCATATATCACCGAACATATAGAAATGTGTCCCTAGAAGCAACCACTCAATGATGATTTTGACGATTACATGTGTCCCTGCATGCAAAGACCTATCACGACATGAAATAGGAATTAGTGAAGGTCATATTCCTATTATGATTCTGCTACTTTATCCGATACCTCACGGATTCTGATCTATTTTCCTCATACATTTAGGAATCTGATTATGTTATGACTTATATTTCTCAATCTGATAAGGTTAGTCGGATTTGTAGGCACGTTCTAGAATATTTTGCCCTCCCTAATCCAATCAGGAGTTTGTAATTATAAGCCCAGTGATATGTTTGTAATTATAATGTTTTGCATTGTTTAAAATTTAACACTAATTAATTTACATGTTATGCATTATGTATTTTTTATTTGCAAACTTGACCATTAAATGTCATCCGTTTCTAGTAAATTTGAACATTCTGGAATGGATGAAGTTATTTATTTTGTTAACAAAATGCTACTTACTAAATATAGAAATAGGCTAGGGTTATGTCCATATTGCTAATTAACAACTAGATATAGAGACCAAGAGTTAAGTTATAATCACCTAAAACCCAAACAGAAACAGAAACTTTTGGTCCTACGTTCGTCGTCTATATATATATATAGTCCAAATAAACAATTTCAAATCAGTAATTTTGTGGTTTAATCTCTTGTAAACCCCAGTGACTCACATGGAGAGAATCATCGCCGGAAAATTCAAGGTCGGCCAAAAGATCGGCAGCGGTTCTTTCGGAGAGGTTTTTACAGCCACGCGTATCAATAGCTCCAAGATGGTGGCTGTGAAGATAGAAAAGCAGAACAAATCGAAAAGGCCACAAGTTTTACACGAAGCGAAAATCTACAATATGCTTAAGGGAGGAATAGGTATTCCGGCCATAAAATGGTCAGGAATCGACGAAGAAGATAACGTCCTGGTAATGGATTTGCTAGGACCTAATCTGGACGATCTCTTTGACAACTGCGATAACGAATTCTCCCTGAAGACGGTTCTAATGCTAGCTGATCAGATGCTCGCAAGAATCGAGTACATCCATTCCAAAGGGCTTCTTCATAGGGATGTTAAACCGAGCAACTTCGTCATGGGCCTGGGTCGAAAAGCGACTCAGGTTCATGTGATCGATTTCGGTCTCGCGAAGCGATACTGGGATAGATCTACCAACACTCACATTATGTATCGTGACGATAGACGGCACGCCGGTACCGCGCGGTACGCGAGCTGCAACACTCATCGGGGAATCGAGCACAGCCGGCGAGATGATCTGGAGTCGTTGGGATACGTTCTTGTGTACTTTTTAAGAGGGAGGCTTCCGTGGCAGAGCTGTAAAGGCGCGAAAGCAGGGAAAAAGGAGACAAAGTGGGAGAGGATAGGTGAGGTAAAGCTGTCAACTCCGATTGAGGTTTTGTGCGAATCTTGTCCCGTGGAGTTCGTTTCGTACTTTGATTATTGTTGCTCGTTGGGGTTTGATCAACAGCCTGACTATGGCTTCCTTAAAAGCCTCTTTAGTGAGCTCTTTGCTCGTCAAGGTTTTGAATTTGATTACGTTTACGATTGGACTGTTCAGGCAGATCCGTTAGATATTCCTTCTGATGATATAATTAACGAACTCAAAATTTGAATAGAGTTTAGAGCTAGACACATAATTGCAGGCTTGCAGCTAGACACGTTTCTAAATGTTAGAGAATAGTATTGGGGCTTGAACCCGGCCTGTGTTAGATAGGGTTTATTTAGGATTTTACTCATATTTATTTTTGTATATCCTTATACTGCCTATGTATTCATGAATAATACACAACCTCGATTATTAAGGTTTCCCCTCTATCACTGATCTTGAAGTATAGCTCGGATTTTAATTATTATTTAGAAAGAAGTATTTGTGTTTTTTCGCCGCATTAATAAACTTATTACATTATGGATTACAAAATAAAATACATCATTTCTCAAAATAGGGTTTCATAAAAGTGCATATATACATCCTAATATGAATGAATTTGGAGCCTTAAAAAAAGAAGAAGATATCATTGACCACGTTCTCAATGAGCTCCAATACTGAGTTCCTAAAGCGAAGGTTAGGATGAAAAAGTTATTCAAATATTGACATGACACTACATGCATGTAATGGCAATATTATTTGTGGGAACCGTAAAGTCCATACTTTTAAGTTGGCATTTTTGTGAAGAAGGGAAGCATGTTTTAACATGCTCAGGAAAGTTATTTATGGATCTTGAATCTTTGTATCGATCGGATTACATGATTATGGAAGAACGATTTATTTTCGGTTATTGAAGATTAAATACAGAAGATTCCAAGTCATCTATTTTCGTCCAATTCAAGTATGAAAGATTAAATATTGCCTACGGAATTATTATGGAAGAATTAGTTAGGCATAACTTTATAATTGGAAAGAGATCTAGTCTATTCCTTTTTTTATATTGTAATTGGAAATTGTAATATTCAGTTATAGAAAGAATAGATTAGGGTTGTACGTGATTGAAGGTACAACATACGCTATAAAAGAAGAACGAAGGCTGCGAAATCAACCACGGATTTAGAGATTAAAAATCCTGTCAAGGATACTTTTGAGTGGAGCAGTCGCATTTCAGCAATCAACCGCAACGGGATCTTGTTCATCGGCAAGTCTAGAACCACGGCCATAATATCCTCGGGAGAGGTAATCATCAGAAAGTTGAGTGAGGAGCTCGACCTTGTCAAGTGAGGAGCTTGACGTTGACCGGCAAGTGAGGGGTGCTCACAAGTTCACTACTAGAGGTACACTACAAGAAAAATAGGCTTTAGCAACCAATATTATACAACCGGCTAAATTACGGTTGCTAATGTCATACAGCCGAAAATATTACGGTTGCTAGTCTCATAGTGGAATTTTTTATTGGGATGTAATGACTTGGACCCGCCTTAACATATATTGTAGTTATTCAATGCTGACTGTACATATTCAATGCTGACTCTACATAATGGTCTTGGGCCCACAATGTGTTTTCCCCTCAAAAAATTCACTTCTCCCGCCTTCTTTCCCGCTCCTTTTCATCATCATTTGGGTGAAGTAAAATTACAAGGTGTAGGGTTTGAACCTGGGTGAGACGAAATATGTGCTAACGTCTTTACCATCGCACCACCAAATTATTTTATGTTGCTTTCAAAATTTAATATATATATATATATATATATATAGAATAACATTCATCCAGATGATCCTGATATAGGCCTTATCAGACACCAATAAGATAATGACACGTGTACAATTGTAATGTTTTAATTGGTTAAGATATTTTTAGTAAAGTTCTAAAACCCTAATTTAGAATGTCTAAACCCGTCTGGGTAATGATTGAACACGTGGCCCAATCATAAATTAGTTAAAGATGATGTGTCGTTATTTAATTGGTGCCTGATATTGACAATATCAGGATGATCCTGATATATATTAAACTGATATATATAAATCAACGGTTTTTACTCCCCCACCCCTTTTTTATTGTCTCACTTCTTCCATCAAAATTTTTCATGTCATATTTTACCATTATTAACTTTATATTATATTTAATAATGATATATGAAAATTTTATATTCTAAAATTATATCATTCAAGGTTTTTATAGTGTAAATTTACTTAACTTTTGAAATATTACGTTCAATTACTTTTGAAATGATTGTAATATTAATTGTTGAGTTAAGTTGAAAACGCAGGTTTTTCAAGCGTTTTGAAATTGAGAGTTTTGGATCAAGCAGTTAGATGATATTTTTTCTCACCAAACATCATAAGTATTTGTTTGACCAGTCAAAAAAAAAATCAAAACTCTCCTTCAAAACTCTTCAAACCTCTTGCTACCAAACGGGAATATTGATAATTAGTATATTCAGGTGCAGTCAACAGTAACTTGTATTTATAGTTTAAAACACTCGATCTCAAAGGGCAATCACCTTCACATTCTTCCCTATTCCCTAGAACATGTGGTGGATGGAAAACAATGTTTTATCGTTTTATTTTAATTTTTGTTACTGGATTAGTGTGAAATATTTAAACATAACTTTTAACTCTTTCACGTATGTTTTGCTAAACTTTGTTAAAAGTTACTGAACTTTTTTATTATTATTATTATAAATACTGAACTTTATAAACACAAATGATTAAATCAAATTTAAATTCTTACTTGTCTTTTAAAAAACGATCATACAGTCATATTTCACCTTCAATAGAAACTAATCAAATTTCGTACTTTGCTAGATGAAATTGAGTTCAACTAATCAAAATTTAACCATTTAATTTGTTGACTTTCTGTGGAATCTATTATAAAAATTGATTTTAACTAATCAAAATTAATTATATTATTTAACTTTCTATAAATTAGCACACTCAAGTTTAATTGACCAGAAATCAAATATCACTTAGACTATATCTAAGAGATTATGACTTTGTGAGAGAATAAGTAACTAAATTTAATTGAACTATATTAAAAGGTGTTGAATGTGCTAACAATGACGTGAATTGGACTTGATCTAAGTTGAATCTAACTAATCAAAGTCAAATTTTCTTGATTTTATATGATCACTGAAAACTGAACTAAAATCAAAGTCAATCATTATTAACTTTTTTTTACCACTAGGTGAATTGCATTGAACCAAACTAAAAACTGTTGATTGCATTACTCAATAATTCAGTTGATTACTTAACTTTTGTATAGTGTAAATACTTAATAACTAATTACGTTACTCAATAGTTAAATTTATTTAGACAACAAATTTTCTAAACAAAAAGGTGATACAGATTTATAATTTCTAAGTTTCAATTTAGTTATCAAATTATTTATTTATACATAATTATGTTGTGAATCAAGAGAAAAATAATATTTAACAATAATAAATAACATATATATATTTGATTATATATGTTTACTTTATTAATACATGTATAAACATTACTGTAACATTGCGTATATATTCGTAAAAATGAAACTTTGAACAGAATTAATTTAGTTTTACTTGTATATATATATAAAATAATAAACTGAGTATTAATTAGGAAATTCTCTTTAAATAAAGAAGAGTATCAATTTGGAAGTTAAAAATTAACATAAAAATGTATTTATGTTAATTGATCTGAACCGTCAGATGATTTCTACAAGTGAATCTCAACCGTTAACAACTGTTTGGGATATATAAAAGCAATCTCAAAGGATAAGGCTCTGAATCGCCGCAACCCCTCACATTTTCTCCAGATCTCTCCTTCGACGGAACCTACCACTCTTCCTAATCCGAACTGGTCGAGGATCCGGAGTAACTCCAGCACGTGGGTGTAACGGTAGTCGAGGTACCGGAGAAACTCCAGCACGCGCCCCCCCCCCCCCCCCCCCCCCCCCCCCCCCCCCCCCCCCCCCTCAACGCGACAGACGCAGCGGCGGCCGGTGGTTCCTCAGGAACTGCCCGAACATGTTCCAGTCGCGCGCCGCTTCTGGTTCTCGTACTTGCTCAGGGTTGTCGGAGATGCGGAGGTGAATGAAGTCATCGTGTCGGGGAGGGTGACATCGCCATCGCCGTGCTGCTGCTCATCACCGATTCCAGTTCGTGAGCTGAATTCATATCGAAGGTTTTACTTATCTTTTGAACATCTGGTGATCGAAGGTTTCTAAGATGTTTGTTGTTTGGTCAGAGACTCAGAATGAGAAATTTTTTCTGGATTATGTCACAGGGGTATGTGTAGTGAGTATAACATAACTGATTTTAGAAAATACTGTATGTTTTACCTGCTTCAATATGTTATTTCAACCTTGTTAACAATGTAGGGGGTTTTGCATGCTGAAGGAAGGTTCATTTTACGGGTCACTTGGTTTAAATCCTAATCATTCTGTTGCTTGAATGAGGATATATGCCTTCCTCTTAGTATGTTGTTTCTGAGTTTTTCTGTAATATTTTTGGCAGGGTAATGGAGTGGAACTAATTAGGACAGCATCTAGGAATGAAACCAACTTGTCTCAAGATCACTCTACTGCTATTCAGGTATCTTCGATCTCTACGACCAATGAAAATAAGGGAGTTAATGGTAACATATCTCATGAGGTTCTTGGGAAATCCAGTACAGATGTTTCAGCTACTGGTGCTGGAAAGATTGGAGGCTTGTCTCGTGACCATCTAGATAAGGTCAAACAAACTTTTGATCTAGCACATTGTTTTTAGAATATATTTGTATTTGTATATATTTGACTTATGGAGAAGTGATTTCTCAGATTTTGTTGGGTGCCTTTCGTCGTGTCTGCTAAGATTACGAGTTACAATAGTTCTTCAGCTTCTGGTTAGTGTATATCTTTCTTCTTTCTACTGGTTTACATTATTAGGAATGGTGGCCTTGTTTAGCTTTGTTCAGGGAGTTAGTAACATTGCAGTTGTTATTATTTGAATCAATCAGGGAGCAGGATACCAAGAAGGACTTGTGAATTCAGAAGGACGTATTGGTGAGGCCTAAAGAGAAGCACCAGGCTACCATTGTTAGGCGGCATGGCTTTGGTGACAATGGCTCAAGGTAAATTGACTCAACCATAGTAGTATATAATTTTGAAACCAGTTATTTATTGCATTTTAGGAGTACAAAGTTAAGACATTCACCTAATAAGAGATTTGAGGGCTGTGTCAGGAACAAGAACAACTTGATTTCATTATTTTTTCGCTTATTCTTTACTACCCATTTCACTTTATTTCAAAGAATATGCTGCTTTTCTTTTCAAATGAAGAAAGCAAAATAGTTTAAATGTCAATATCTTGACAGATTATGCTTTCCAAAAGCTCAATTTGCTGTCTTGTTTTATCATGAGCTTTCCTTGAAGATCTTAAAAATAATCAAGTCTAGGTGCTTAGGACTACTGCTTCACTAATTTGGAACTGGATATTCAGTGCTAAATATAGTGAAAACCTCTAACTTACCAAAGCTAGGCAGAATTTGCATATTTAAAAAACGGTGGCCATAATTTATTTATGTGAGAAGAAATATTTGTAGCTTATGCCTTATGATTTTGAATTTAGCTTTCGATTTAGTTTTGGTGTGAAATACTTGGCATCTTTTTTGTACATTCATACACGTTGAAGTTTAGTGAGATGTGTTCATGTACATCTCGTTTTTACAAAATATATTGCAACTTTTATTGACCAAAATGCTTATATTAATTTCTGATGATGACTAACATATGTTTTCTTGTGTTTTAGGTGATTGACGAGGCATGGGAAGAAGTGGATGGTCCAAGTGGTAGTGTATTGAAACTTGATGTTTGTAGTCTTGTAATAGCTGTTTTTTTAATTGTAAACTATTATAATAAATTATATATATATTTATTTATATTAATAAGTAGTTTTAGTTTATGGTGTCGCCCAAAATAAATGGCGGGATTAATTTTCCAGAAATATAGGTGTAGCTATAATTAATGAAAAATGAATATATTTTTTTGAATAAAAGTAATAATTTACAGCCTCAAATCAGTCCCGCTGCAAACATTTTACGACGGACCACGTGTCCCGCTGCCAACATTTTACGACGGGACACGTGTCCTGCTGCAGACACCATTTACAACCGGAGACTCATTTACAAAGGAAGATATACCAACCCCCACATGGGCGGTCGTAAATGATCATTTACAACGGGAAAGGCACCTATTACTACCAAATTTGAGGTTGCTATAGCTGTTTTTTCTTGTAGTGGTAATCATAGATAGGTAGAAGTGAGGAGCTTTGTACACTATATTGATTATCTAGTGAATGGTTTTTAGACTGGGCAAGGCCTCGCAGATGTAGGTGTATTCATCACCGAACTGCGTAAATAATTATGTGTTATTGTCTTTAATTTTCATCATGTTATAACATGCTCGATACTGCCACCATGTTATAACATGCTCGATACAGTTAATTAAAACACAGAATTAGACGTAAAGTTATAGTAGATCTACTGATAGTTATTACAGGAACGATTAAATTTTAAGTAAACTAAGCAATACTTTTCACTGTTAAATCGTTTTAAGGATGTTTAAACAACATACAAGGCTAGCAATAAAATATATTTGATGATAAATTTGTTTGATAGGTGGAGTTTTTCCGTCAAAATGGATCTTAATGAAAGTAATTAATTCTATTAGTTGAGTTTTGACAATTTAATAGTTTGATTTTGTATGTTAAAAGCTATATCTTTGACTTTAAATAATAACTAATTTATACAAAATAGTTTAAATATATACATAAAGTCAAACATCTAATTAATTAATTGGTAGGTGGAACATAATTTTATAACCACCAGCAACCAACATTCAATAATAATAAAAAAATGTAAATATAAAGTCAAACATGTTAATTGGTAATTTAGAGTATAGTATCCAAGCAAAAAATTGGATTACACAAAACAAAATCAGAAAATAAAATATCAAATTAAACCTAATTAAGACCTCTAACCACTTTCTTATTACCGGTGCATTTTTGACCAAAAAAATATCAATCCATGAGAACTAATGAAAATCTTTCTCCAAATGCTCAGAAACTAATTCGATTACGAAGATGATAATCTTACCAATGTTAATTTGTTTATATGCGATTATAGGATATTTTGGTGTAAAAATCTATGATTTAAATTTATCCCTTACAGTAAAAAGTCACCATCAATGGATTGCAGCAGTAAAAGTTGAAGTTGGAAATCACGCTATGGAACATATAATATAAGGCATTCATTAACACAAACATTTGTAATACATATGATCAACCCTGGATTACATATTCCGGTGAAACTAAACAACAAACGACATTTAAATAAAGAAATGAACGAACTGATAATTTTGTTCCCATGCATGCACTATCAATTCTGGGTCTTGTAAAAGTTGAACAAAACATACAAACCCCCATTGTATCTGTAGCACCAAACATGAACCACGTCGAACCGAACAAGGCTATTAGCTCGAACGACCTTGTTCCAGCCCTTGTTTATGACAAGGCTGTTCAAACTCGGCCAGTATGACAGGCCGAGTTCGAACTTAGCCCCTCGGCTGTCGAACCCTGTCACTCCAATCACACGGTTTGAATTATCTGAATCTCGATCCGTCAGAAATGCTCTTTCTGAAGCCGGCAACGAATTGAGCAGCTGGGCTGAATTAGGGATCAAAAGCCTCCCTAGCGCCTTGGAACAATCAGAGGCCGTCAGCGTCTTGTTGGACATGAAAAATGGCGGCACCTCCTCCTTCTCTTTCTCGACCTGGACTTCGATTTTCTTTCCGAACAGGGTTATGGTTTTGGTCTGAGCCATTTGTTTTTCTAAATGCTGGTGACTATGGTTTTGCAGGTGAATGGTGCGTATGGTAGTGAGTGAGAGGCTCTATGTGTTTTTGCACTTAGCAGAAGGAGGTTTATATAGAGACCGTTATTGCAGTCCTACCCAGATTATGAGAATCTCATCTTAGAAAAATCAACCTAATCGTATACGGACATAAATGCTAATTAAGTTCATGTGATCCGTTGACAAGTCAAATTGTAGTTAGTAAGTGAAAATCTCTTCTTACTTAAACCTAAATTTAGTTCGGACATAAATACTATTCTCCGTTCCAATCAAAATATCTTATTTAACTTTGAAAAGTCAAATTGAGACGACTTTCATTATTAATTTCTTTTAGTTAATATGTATCATCATGTAATATATTTTTGGATTCATAATAACACGTATCTTTAATTAAGATTTTCTGATGTTTTTTTTATAAATTTAAATATCATGTTCAAATTCGTCTCAGTTTGACTTTTCAAATTTATACCAAACGCTTGAATGAGACAAAAGAGTAATTTTCTAGCATCATACCCTTAATTTGAAGACTTCGAATTTCTTTCCTTTTCAATTGCAGTTTGGTTTCAGTACAGAACATGCGAAAAATTACAACTCCACCCATATATCTTGCGATCAATTATACAGTTTTTAAGGGTAAAATATAATGATGTGCTCGAACATGTTATATTAATTTTCTGTAATGTTTGTTATATATGCATAAACTGTAAGATCGAAAAGCACATATAAGTATATAACACACATCTGCATTACATATGAAAGTAATAAGAAGAATGCATCGTAATATTGCAGTTAGACAAGTTCCTGGTCTTAATTAAGCAGCCTTTATAATCACCGAAAGATCGGTTTTGTAATTATTTTGTAATTAGCAGACTTATAATCATGCAAGTTTACCAAGTAATGGTTTCGTTAAAGTGTTAAACATCAAATTATGAATTTGCAGCACTTTTCTCAAAAAACAAATAAATTATACACTTCTTTTCTCAAAAAAACAAATTGTGCACTTTTATAAATCAAAACATATAAGGCCATGTAATAAGCAGCAGTGCTTTTAAGTTTTTTACAGTTTGTTTGGTTCAATAAAAATCAATATACTTTAACAGTTGCATCGGTTTGAAGGATGTTGAAACATATATTTTGGAGGTCTTTGACAATTATCATTTTAGCTAGCTCTTAGTTTTTGAATGTTTATGTAATCAAATTCTATCTAGCAATATAATGTGAGTATTTGTTAATTAATTAATCGATTTCATGGGTGGAGCTTTTCTGTCAAAATGGAATAATTTTATTTGAATTTTAGTAAATCTGTTAGCCATGAATTTTGACTAAACCTAATTAAGACTTAATACTTTCGTAAACTGTATCTGATTGCTTGATTGGAATAAGGCAGAAGCATGCCTATATATAGTTACATACAAGGGTCTAAAACTAAATACTGAATCTAGCTAAACCCTAGGCACATAAGTGCAATATACAAAGTACATACATAATTAATAAATCAGTCCTCCAATTCTTCTTGTATTGTCACACCCCCCTTCAAGCGAAGCGTCGGATTGACTGAGACGCGAAGCTTGGACCGAAAGAAGTCAAACAACGCACGATTGAGCCCCTTGGTGAAGATATCCGCAACTTGTAAGGATGTCGGAACATGACCAACTCGTAGTTTGCCAGCACTAACTAGCTCCCTCACAAAGTGATAGTCGATGTCGATGTGCTTAGCTCTCTTGTGAGCAACTGGATTCTCCGCAAGAAAGATAGCACTGTTATTGTCACAAAGAAGCACCGGAGATCCCTAAAGTGGGAAGCGCAGATCCCGAAGAATATGTAACAGCCATACTACCTCCGAAGTAGTGTTCGCAAGAGCTCTGTACTCTGATTCAGAGCTTGACCGAGAGACTGTAGGTTGCTTCTTCGCACTCCATGAGACCAAGTTACCACCAAGGAAAACTGCATATCCATAAGTAGAGCGACGTGTCTCCAAGCAGCGCGCCCAATCAGCATCAGAGTAGGCTAGTATCTCCGAAACACCATCGGCAGTGAAGGTCAATCCACAATGTTGCGTGCCTCGAACATATCTGAGAATACGAGTGACTGCAGCAAAATGATCATCCCGTGGATCCTGAAGGTATTGACTCACAGAGTTGACAGCAAAGGATAGATCAGGACGAGTGATGGTGAGATATTGAAGTGCACCTACAAGAGAACGATACAACTTCGGATTGTGAAATGGTCCACTGGTACTGCTGTGTAACTGAGATAACGGAAGAAACGGTGTAGAAACCGGCGTAGCATCCAACATCCCAGCTCTCTGAAGAATATCCCCAGCATACTTAGTTTGATCCAAGAACAACCCGGTGGAGGTGGGTGTAACCTCCAAACCAAGGAAGTAGTTGAGGTATCCAAGATCCTTGACATAGAATTCCCGATCAGCCCGAGCTATGAAACTCTGAATAACAACCTTATCATTCCCGGTAAGAATGATATCATCGACATAGATGAGAAGATAAAGGATGACTGAGTTACGGGTAAACACAAACAGAGACGGATCCGATAGACTGCCAACAAAGCCAAGACCCTTAACAAAAGCACTGAAGCGATCAAACCATGCCCTAGGAGCTTGCTTAAGACCATAGATGGCTTTCCTCAAAAGACATACATGATTAGGACGTGCAGGATCCTGATATCCAGCTGGTTGCGCCATGTAAACTGGACCATCAAGAACACCATTCAGAAAAGCATTCTTTACATCGAGCTGATGAAGTGGCCATTTCCTCATAGTAGCAATAGCAATCACTGTGCGGACAGTGGCAGCCTTGATAACTGGACTGAAGGTATGATCAAAATCAAACCCCGGAACCTGTGAGAATCCTTGAGCTACCAGTCGTGCTTTGTACCTCTCAATAGAGCCATCCTGTTTGTACTTCAATCGATAGACCCACTTGGAACCAACTACATTAACATGTGGAGGGCAAGGCACCAACTGCCATGTCTGTTGCCGCTGTAGTGCATCAATCTCCTCATTCATAGGAGTAACCCATCGGGAGTCCTTGACTGCAGCCTTGAAGTTTCTCGGTTCCTTCTGTACCAGTAACTCAGCAACTAAACCCGTGGCCACAAAATCAGGTCCAAGACTGCGAGCTACTCTTGTTCCATCCTGATGACGAGTGACCATCGAGTGAGCTCTAGGAGCAGGTGGGGCTGCTGGAACCTGTAGAGCTGTGGAAGCCGGAGGAGTCAAAGGAACACTTCCAGACGAGACTGAATCACCAGGTGAATCGGAAGAACTCGAGAATACTGGAGAAGGCTCTGGAGTGGCTGGTTCAGGTTCCTCGGCGATTGCTGCTGATGTAGTCGAAGAAGGCTCATGACATGTCGTACAAGGCTGCTGTGATGGAATGACCTCGACAGAAGATGTCTCTACATCAGGATCAGTGGGTCAACAAAGGAAGAGACATCCAAAGAGGAGAAATGAGCCTCTGTGGATACTCTCGAGAATGGGAAGTGGCCCTCATCGAAACGAGCGTGACGAGTCATATAAATACGACCAGAGGAAGGATCCAAGCACTTAAATCCTTTGTAGTGTGCACTGTAGCCTAAAAAGATACATGGCAGACTGCGAGGGGCTAATTTATGTTCAGATGTAGGCCGAACATAGGGAAACACACGGCAACCAAAAGGATGAAAGTTCGAATAGTCTGGCGAACGTCCAAAGAGTACTTCAAAAGGAGACTTGTTATCAATCACTGGTGTTGGCAACCGGTTGATAGTGAAGACAGCAGCACTAAATGCATCATCCCAGTGAGATAGCGGTAGGTGTGAATGAAACAACATGGAGAGGCCCATCTCCGTGATGTGTCTGTGCTTGCGTTCTGCTCTACCGTTCTGCTCAGGTGTATATGGGCATGAGACTTGATGATGAATGCCACGAGTTCCAAAGTGAGACTGCAACCTGTTGTTGATGAATTCAGTCCCTCCATCACTCTGGAAAACTTTGATGCGAGATGAGAATTGGTTCTCCACGAATGCTTCAAACTGGAAGTATACATCGACGAAATCTGATTTGCGACGAAGAGGGTAGAACCACGAAAAACGCGAATAATCATCCACAAACAAAGCATAATAAGAGAAACCATTTCCCGAAACAACCGGAGATGGCCCCCACAAATCACAATGAATCAAATCCAAAACATTCTTAGCCCGTCTGGGGTTCTCAACAAAAGACAGTTTGTGGCCTTTAGCCATAGCACACGGTTCACAAATACCAGGTTTTGGAAGTACAGAAGTAAAAGACAAAAGTCCATGTTTGTTCAACAAAGAAAGAGTAGCAGAGGACACATGTCCTAAACGAGCATGCCACACTTCAAAAGATGCTCTGTTATTGTTCTTCTTCACCAATGAAAGAAGTGTTGTCTCACCACGGTCCAACACATACAGCCCATTCTCACTGTGTCCCTACCCCAGGATTGCCCTGCTGAGCTTGTACTGAATAGTAAAAGATTTGTCATCGAAAGAAATAACAGCACATAGCTCCTTAGTAAGCTTACTAATTGACAACATGATTTTAGTAATAGCAGGCACAACCAAGACATCAGATATATGCATAGAAGGGCTAACTCTAGCAACACCAACAGCAGTAATAGGAAGAGAAGCACCATTACCAACACAAACAGAGATATTACCATTATATGGAGCCAGAGCAGTCAAGTTCGAAGGGGTGGCACTCATATGATTGGTAGCCCCTGAATCAAGATACCAGTCTGAAGCTGTAGGAGCAGTAGGGGGCTGAGTCTGAGGAGCCTGGCAGGGAACGTACTGCGGTGCATACACAGGTGGCTGAGGAGCCACTGCCGCAGGAGCAACATGAGCGGCATAAGTCTGAGCAACAAGAGTCTGAGGAGCAGATGGAGGCTGTGCCGGCTGAGGAACATAAGTCTGGTACTGCTGCTGGCCATAAGGCTGTGGTGATGGAGCCACATAACTCTGCGTAGAGTTGCCACAAAACCTAGAGATGTGCCCGAAGCCTCCACATGTGTAACACTGAATCTGAGCACCCAAAACACCAGATCTGGACATACCAGGACCTCCAGGAGCTGCCCAGGGACGACGACCGCCACGGCGACCGCCAGCCGCGCGTGGGCCCCACGCGCCGCCGCCACGCGCGGCCTGTCCAGGCGCGTGAGCCTACGCGCCACCGTCTGGCTGCTGGGCGGCCTGGGCTGTCGCAGCAAAGGCTACCGGTCCCACCGGAGCCTGTACCTGCACATTCGTTTTCTCCAAATTCGCCAAAAAAGCCTCATAGCCCTTTGCTTGATCCACAACAGTTATATACGGAGGCAAGGGATCAAGAACAACAATAGGTGCACTAAAATTTGAATAAGCTTGACCAAGGGCAGTGAGAAACCACATAAGCTTGTCGCGGTTATCCGCAGGTTGGCCCATAATACTCAATTGATCAAAAATTTTAATCAGAGACAGATGAAGATCATGAATTGTACCAGTCTTGCGAAGGAGATTAGCCTGCTGTCGGAGGCTGAAAACACTAATCGAGGTACTGTATTGATAGGTGCTTGCGAAAGTGTCCCACATCTCCTTAGCGGTGGTACACCCAATGATCTCATTCAACGCATCAGTAGTGCATGAGGAGAGGAGCACAGTACAAAGTCTCTGATCATCCACGATCCAGGATTTGTAGGCAGCAAGGGCAGTGTCGTAGGCGGCCTGCTCCTTCTGAAGAACAGCAGATTCCGGTGGTGAGGAGGAGGAAGAGGCGGCCGTTGGCGGCACGGGAATGGGAGGGCGAGGAGTAGAGCCATCCAGATGGTCAAACAATCCTTGAGGCATGAACACATACTCTACCTGCTTCTTCTACTGCAGGTATGTCGAAGCTTCCAACTTGGTATTGAGAAGATGCACCATCGTGTTGATCGTAAGAGAATAATCCCTGGTAGCAGCCATCGTCGTGTGAACAACAAAAAAGAGGGCAGAAAATTTTTGAACTGAGAGGGGAGGGCAGAAAAAATTGTTTGCGTGCGTGTGGGAGAAGGGAAGAAGCGGCGGCGGCCAAAAAATGAGAGAGGGGGAGAGGGTTTAAGAACCCTAGGGTTTAAGGAAAGAGGATCGTCAGGCGACTGATACCATATAAACTGTATCTGATTGCTTGATTAGAATAAGGCAGAAGCATGCCTATATATAGTTACATACAAGGGCCTAAAGCTAAATACTGAAGCTAGCTAAACCCTATGCACATAAGTGCAATATACAAAGTACATACATAATTAATAAATCAGTCCTCCAGTTTTTCTTGTATTGTCACAACTTTCATTTTAAAGCTTTATTTATATTATCATATATTTATCATGTCCATACGAGCAAGTCAAATATATCAATTTGTAAATTGACTATTATTCACACGTATTTTGAGTACAAGCTAAATATATTGGCACCAGGCCAGCAGCAAATTCACAACATGAAAGATTAGGTCAAACTCTAACTACTTTCACATATTACCGGTGGTGCGCATTTGTTTTTTTATCAGACCGGTGCATTTTTGATACGTTATACTTTGTACCTGGATTCTACGATTTATTTGAATATTTTTCTATTTATTTCAGTTTTAGTATTTTTAATTTAGTTCAATATTTTTTTTTTTCAATTCAGTTTTGATGAAATTTAACTTACTTTAGCTACACCGAAATTCCAAGTTCAATCTGTGATTTAACCATTCATTTAGTTAAACATGCTTAACGTTAATCTTAAAATTGAATTGGTATAAAATATTTAATATTTTCAGACGTAATTTTTGTTGGATTCATCATACCGTATATCTTCAAGATATTAAATTTTGTAATTTATATCTAAATCAAATTGTATTATTTCTTAAAGTGACGATAATGTTACTCTTAACAATTTATGTTAATTTACAAAAATTAATAAAAGATAAGTATAATAATTTTAGAGGTAGTTTTGTGAGAGGCCGTCAATATTATAAACCGAGAACTAAGTAGTAAAAGCATGGTTGAATAAAAACAAGGAGGTCATTAATTGCAATTTAGAAAATTACTATTCACGCGCGCATTATTCACGGCCCGATACTATTCACGCGGGCACTATTCTGTTATGATCCAAGGGTTTAAATGCAAAATCAGGAAAAAAGAGGGTATTTGTGCAATAAAGGCAAAGATCATCAAATCGGAGACGGGGAAGCTACTCTGTGCAAACTCAGTTCTTAGTTAGTATATCTAGTTGAATTCCAGTAGTTAGAAACGATCCTTGACAATTGGGATCACAAATGTAATGTAAAATTTACTTTCTTTTCTGTTAAGCAAATAACCACTTCTCTCTCACGTCTTATCTCTCTAAATCCGTTTCACAACCGTTTTTGTTGCTTTTCCAATCGTCGTCTCCGGCGGGCTTCGCCGAATCACGACAAGTGGTATCAGAGCTTGCATCTTCTGACCTGTGATGGCTGAGCACTCGCACGCGTCAGCAATTGGGGTCAGTTTTCCATATTTTGGGGCAAGAACCCTAGAAATTGGGTACGGAGATTCAATCTCCTCTTCGATGCGAATTCCACACCGGATGTTTATAAGCTCTCCATTATAAACGAATTTCTGCACGAACAGTCCAGACAATGGCTCTTTTATGCCATGGAAAGAAAGAGTTCATTTTCTTGGGATCAATTTTAGGACCTTGTGATTGAGCTATATGGTTCCGGTGAAATGGAAGCACATGATCATGGAGTATCGCAAGATTATGTATTTTCTGAAGTCTGGGAATTCACTGATGAAGATAATGAGAGCAGGACGGTCCTCGACGAGTGCAGGACTGAAATCAGCCAAGAATCTCTCCATACAGTGGCGGTGGAATGCAGCAATCAAGTCGACGAGATCGATGAGTGTAGGATGCAACTGGAAAAAATTACTCTCGCCTCAACTGTAAGTCCTCGTTTCAAGTCAAATTTACCTCCGAGTTTTCGTGGTAGGAACCCTAGATCGATTATGGCTTGAGGAAATTGATGTATACTTCAGCAATGGAATGCATCAATTATCTGACAGTAGTAAGTTGGATATAGTGAAATCACATTTTGTGAATGGAACTGAGGTATGGATAGAAACTTTTCTTCGTGCTTGGGGAGAAGTCTGGGGAGATGTTCCATGGAGACACTTTGCTGCACAAGTAGTGAAGGTTTTTGACGATTACGAAAGTGATGAAAGGTGGAAGTACCCAAGTCTCAGTTCTTATGTCAAGCAAGTTGAACATGAGAGTGATAACAAGAGGGGCTGTCATATCCTATTGTTGATTCACTGCTGGCTAATTCTGATGGAGTATTCTTGGAAAATTTTGAAGAAGAACACGAAGAAGCTGTTGAGAGTTCTTTGACAACTCTGTCGAGTAAAGAAGCTCAGTCACAAGCCCTGGATGAATCTTCTAAGGAGGTAACATATCTAACTGATTATTATCATCTTGAGAGTTTAGATAAGAATGTGATGGAAATTAGCAAGAGCAATCAATTATATGGTGATTTAGCTGAATTTAAAAGCATTATATGTGATGAGTGTGAGAATAAAGGTGGTGGTAATCGGAAGGTGCTGGAAATGAATGATGTTAGTATTGAATTAGGAGAACATTCTTTGTCTTTTGACCCTGGTATTCATAAAATGATTCATAGAGGTTCAGTTGGATATTTTGAAGAAGTAGATAGTAATTCGGTGAGAACACTTGAAGCAGCATTAAACATGGATGTTAAGAAACATGTGTTTGGTAATGCTGTAGAACTGGATAAATTTTCAGAAGGTTTCAGGCCATTGAGGAGGAGTGTTGAAATAATTGGTAATAGTACTAGATACCGTGAGACTTTATTGTGTTTTGATATGGGAATTTTTAAGATTTATTCCAAATACTTAATGAGTGATAGCAATCTTGAAATGAGGTAATATAGTTCTGTTGACTCTCAGTTTGATGATTGTGTGAGCACTTATGGTGAGAATGCAATTTTCAACTGTGAAAAGAACTTTGTTATGTGCAGCAGAGAATATGCTGATCTCATTCCAATTTCAAGAACCATTCATAAAACATTGATGATTGTTGATTTTGATCGCAATTATACTAGATTTGTTAATTTGGATATCATCAAGAATATTATCACCGAGAAAAGAGAAAGCAGATCATATGGATTCTATGGCATTGCTAAACAGGTTCTTAGGCATGATTCAGAAATGGTGTTTGAATTTAATCTGGTCATTAAAAGAATTTCAGTGTCAAGAATCGGATGATGGAGCTTCAAAGTGGGATGATGGGAACGTTGTATGTGGTAGCAGCAAGTTTGTTAAGCCTAGATGGTCCTATGATCCTGGTATATGTGAGTTTTTTTGTGGAGGCTCAACTAGAGTTTTTGAACAGAGAAGGCAATACACACATAGTCATATGCTAAATTCGAGCTCAGAATTTATAGTGGATAATGCATCGACTGTTTGGAGTCGTTCAAGTTTGGGGACAAGCTTGTTCTTAAGGGGGATGGGAACCTCTTAGTGTATAGCGCAGGCATCACATGGATATTTGGACTTTCTGCTGAATGAGGTGAAGGATGGCAGTAGTAAAGAACAATGGATCGTGGAAAATCCAGGATCATGTGGGGTTTTTGCTGTGAAGGAGTGGTGGATTTCAGCGTTATCAGTGAGAATTGAAGCTCACTTGGAGAATGCTAGTGCACTATTTGGTATTGCTATGATGTCTGTAATTGTTAAGCTTCCTACGACGACCTTTTTTCTTGGCAGTGTGACAGAAGCTAGTATTCTTCACTTTCTGTCAACTCGAGAGGAGAGTTTGAGATTCTTGAAGGTTGCAGATGACTATGTGATGATCAGTGGGGCTGAAATGAGAGTTCAAGAGGGACTCATAGGTGACAGGTATAATAAAGAAGAAGAGATTAGTTCTTTGAAAGTTTATGAGATCACCAACAAGAAAGACCCTATCCAGTTCAACTTATTTGGTGCTGTGCTGATGAGTGCTGTGATGTGCTGATCAGTGTTGTGTTGTGCTGATCTTGTGCTGATTGGTGGTGAAAGTGTTGAATAGTGTTTATTTGAGTTGAAGAAAAAACACAATGTTTATTAATTACGAAGTAAAAAGTGTACTTAATTAATATTATTTTTACAAAACATAAAAATAGTGTCCATTTAGAGCTTAAATGCATTGAGCTGAAAAGTGCTGTGCTGATGAGTGGTGTTCTGTGCTGATGAGTGCTGTGTTGTGCTGACAAGTGCTGTGCTGAAATGTGCTGCAATAAGTTGAACTGGACAGGGCCTTTCACTATAATTACAAAGTCATGGACTGAGTATGCGATTGCGTTTCGAGGAGGGACAAAGTTGATCACTCACAAAGTCCTGCAGATTGTAATTCTTGAAAGTGTTGTGTACTGCACCTTGTATGATGGTGAAATATTGTGGATTAAATTGCTTGTGCTTTTGGCATCGGAAGGTCTGAATTGGCAGTGTAAAAAGCTGGAGAAAACACAATTGAGCTGGAAGAAAAAGAGTGCACCTTTCTGTTGCAAGAGCCTTGACACTGAGTGCACTCAAGCCTTGATAAGGATCATGAGTGATACTAAACAGGTCATGAAGTGCAATAATATGAAGTCTGATAAGAAAGTACATATAAATCATGCAAAAGTGAATCTGGATACTGAGATTAGGTGGCAGTTGGAGGTGCATGCATCTCAACAATTTATAAGGCATGTCGCTGCTACATTCTTACTTCATTTTGCATGGCAGAAAAGAGTAAACCAATGTGCAAGTAGAGCTACTACAAAATCAATTGGAAAAAGGGTTGAATTGAAGGCCTGCAAATTGATTATTGGAGCAATTGGCACTTGGAAGCATCAAAGTTCAGTTTCCAAGCTGATAGAGCTAAGTGATCAAAATATGAGTTGGCTAATAGCCTGTGAGTTTAATATTGATAAGCTACATTTTAAATCTTCACATGTTGAGATTGGGTATTCAATTACAATACTAATGCCTAAAGTTCACAATGCTACAGAAGCATCTCATTATTTCAAGCTTGAGGACAAGCTTAAGATAAGGAGGAGGGAATGTTATGATCTAGGGGTTTAAATGCAAAATCCGGAAAAAGAGGGTATTTGTGCAATAAAGGCAAAGATCATCAAATCGGAGACAGGGAAGCTACTCTCTGCAAACTCAGTTCTTAGTTTGTATATCTAGTTGAATTCCAATAGTTAGAAACGATCCTTGACAATTGGGATCACAAATGTATTGTAAAATTTACTTTCTTTTCTGTTAAGCAAATAACCACTTCTATCTCTCTCGCGTCTTATCTCTCTAAATCCGTTTCACAACCGTTTTTGTTGTTTTTCCGATCGTCGTCTCCGGCGGGCTTTGCCAGACCACGACATATTCACGTGCGCACTATTCACGGTCCGGTACTATTCACGCGCACTATTCACGGCCAACACTATTCATTTCACAGTACTATTTTAATACGTTTTATATTAAAATACCGAGGTTTTTATTTAAAACTATGATGTTTGACTTTTTTAAAATGATGTACATTAAAACACAGAGGTTGTTAATTAAAAGTATATATAATGTTTTATTTTTAATACTTGTACATTAAAATAGTGATGTTTTTGATTAAAAATGTAATGTTTGATTTTTTAATATGATGTACATTAAAACACGGAGGTTGTTAATTAAAAGTAGAATATTTTATTTTAATATATTGTAGATTAAAATACGGGGGTTGTTAATTAAAAGTACAATGTTTGATTTTTAATATGTTATACATTAAAACACGGAGGTTTTTTTATTAAAATTAAAATGTTTGATTTTTATTAAATTGTAGTTAAAATAGGGATGTTTTTAATTTAAAGTACTATGTTTGTTTTATGGCAGGTTGTAGATTAAAATATGAAGGCTTTTAATTAAAAGTACAATATTTTGTTTTTAATTTACTGTAGATTAAAATACGGAAGTTTTTAATTTAAAGTAGAATGTTTGAATTTTAAATATAGAAGTTTCAATTTTAAAAGTAGAAAGATTTAAATTTTAATAGGTTGTAGATAATAACCCAACGGATTAAAGGTGAGACTATAAGTTTTATGAATGTATTAAATATATAATATTTATATTCGTAGGGGTAAACATGAGATGTGAATTGGTGTAGTGGTAAGGTCATTTTGACTATAAGCATGAGTCATGAGTTTGAATCCAGGGAGCAACATTTTCGTGGGAATAATGTGGCGGGTCCCACTTTCATACACGCGCGCCTTTTTTTTCCCGAAAGAGTCTAGAAGATGCGAAAAATATGATTCGGAAATTATACATTTTATAAATATGTTATCTTATTCTCCAAACTTTAATTCCAATTTAATCTCACTATACTAAAAGGGGATGGCCAATTCATGATCATGATCTACAGTTCTGAGGGAAAATTTGTAATTTCAAGGCGTGCTAACCTCGCAATGTCCATCACCACAGCAAATTGAAGCCCACACAAAATCCGATGCGCTGTGGTGAATTCCTCTCGCTTCTCTCTCTTCCACCCATCGCCACTGCAGCAACGCTGAAAGCCGCTGTTCGCGTCAACGACTGTGTATCCCGGCGAACTTTACGATCCTCACACACCACACGTGGCACACGCTCACGCTAGGGATGGGGACGAAGAAGTCGAATATGGTGGTTTTTGTGTTCGAGTCGGTGGTGATGAAGGCGGCGCTGGACCCGGCCTTGCCGACAGAGATCCCACTCGGGGAGATGAACCGGAGGCTGATCCGGGGACAGACCGGGAGATAGTCCTGTTCAAGTTCAGGAAAAGCTGCATTACTTTCTACGTCTTTGAGGTTTGCCGGAGTGGGAGCCACAATTTTCCGGTCGCCGATGATCTCCGAAAGATTTTATATATAGTCAGTTTCGCTAAACGATTTCTTGGATTACACCGACATGCTTGCCATGCCAAATCAGAGGGGCTTTCATATTCACGGGCCCTCTGCAACCATGGTCCATTAGTGCTTTTTTTCCTTGCAGCAACTTCAGAATTCAGCGGCTTATGAATCGGTGATCAAGGGTGGTGGAAGAGCGGCGGATTAAGGAAAGGAGGAAGCTTTCGGAGATGGCACCGCGGAAAAGGAAGGAAAGGGGTGCGGAGAGAGTTCAGTGGTGGTGAAGGGTGGATGGGATCCATGACAAGTTTGAAAAGTTGACTAGTGGACCCAGAGGCGGAGCTAGGATTCCAACAATGGGTGGCAAATTTAGAAATTATTAAAAATATTAGTATAAATTTTAAAAAAGTGGGTAGGAAAAATAAAATTTCTGAAAATTAGTGAGGAAAAAAGTTAATTTTTTTTTTTTTTGAAAAAAGTGGGTGGCATTTGCCACCCACACATACACATACCCCCGCCTCTGGGTGGACCTTCAGCGGTGGCGGGAAGAAAAAGAACAAAAGTTGGGAGAAGCAGAAGAAGAATGGAGCCAGAGTTAGTGGGAATCTAATTGAGGAAGAGAAATGCGGTTCTACGGCTGAATTTGGGGATAAAGTGTTTTAATTTGAAGGTACGGTTCTCCTTCCTGTGTACTTACAATATCTAATCGGTTTCTATTTTTTTTTGCTATATTTCATCAGGATATAACATTATGTTGTTACCTTTATCATCTCAAATTAGACCAAATACTTGGAAGATTAGTGTGGAAGTGAACTTTTATGTCTCTTTCTCAGTCTAGAAAATTCCGAATCCATTCTGTAACCTTTCCATGGTTCCTAGAGCTGAATGTCATGCAACGAAATTCTCTTCCAATTGTTGTACAGTATACTTGAATCGAAAGGGAGAGGAATTCTGCTGCGGAGGAATTGATGGCGATGATCATGCGGCTGTAAAGCGAGAAGAGCGTTGCTGAAATGGAGTGGAAGCAGTACGAGTGGCGGAAGAGAAGCCAACATATGATCAAGAACTGATTCGTCACTTTAGTGGATGGTGATGCAGAGGATAGTGAGATGGTATGTGTTTCTTTTGATTATATGTATTTTTGGTTCAACTCTGTAGGTTTTTCTACATTCCATAAATGCATTGTTTTTGTGTACCAATTGATTCATTTGTGCTGATTTAGTTGATGGATGTCTGGAACCCGCACTTGATCACGAACCCAGCTCACGAACTGACCTGCAAGACAAAGCCCTGAGGTGGCTCAATGGTAGACTCTCCGATGCATAAGTCAGTGACAGCTTAAAGATGCTTATAAGCGTAAAGCGCAGTGTATGTAAAATAATGAATAGAGAGGTCTACCAAACCTTTGTATTTATAGGGTTCTAATCCGTGGATCGGTAAGATATGTAATTATATTAAGAATACAACTCTTATGGAGATAATAGTTTTATTCTCATATTTAGAGGAATTGTATATCTTGTAGGACATTTAGAATATACGCATTCCTTATAAGGATTTGGGCCGAGGGAATCGTGAGTCCACCTTCCGCGTATCTCGAGCCCCTGACCCTTCTCGTGCTCTGGTCCGAGACTAAACGAAACCCCAGAGTACGAACCATGAACTTATCAGTAGCCCCAAGGTAAAACTTCAGAATTTCGAGGTCTCCTCTCGAAGGCATGATGAGAGGCTTGTTACTCAAGAGTAAGGCCAATAACTCGAGAGAGATGAATCGGAGTATAGCTTGGGGCATCCTCTCGGATTGACCACTCGGGCTGACTCTTTTGAATATCTATCTTCAAGTTGTTTCGCATTCCATTTGGACACATGGACTACTGAGTTTAATTCCCTTTCCAATCTAGAAGTAGAATACACGTGTCGTGTATTTTTTTTGGCGGTGCTAGCAGTTTGTCCCCCACCTCTCCACTTGCTTGCATCGGAACACAGATCAAGGTAATTACCCGCTTAAATGCTGTTTAATTTTGGGCTATATCTCTCAAATATTACTTCCATCTTCCTCACTTTAATCTTTTCATCAAAGCGCAGATGACGTCTTCATCTGATTTTTACGAAGCCCAAAATTTCTTGTTCAGCTTCAACTAGTAAAAATTTGGATCTTCTTCTTGATCTCTGTTTCTGTTTTAAATTCCTTCCTTTATTCCACACTGTATTCCCCCATCCTCTCTATAATCTTGTCAAGTAGTAGTGAAAAGATTTTCATCCCCCGACATGAGAATATAGTGGATGATTATAACGCGACTGAGGAGATTAGCTCCAATGACCGTTAGTAGGCTGAGATAGCTAGTGGGAAGAAAACCATGGGGCCGAAGAAGAAACACGTGGGTAGAGGGAAGGATTTGAGTATGGTGATGGTGGCGCAGTGGACCCAGATGGAGAGGGATGCCGCTGAGGTGTCGCGTGAGCCAAGGGGCTTGCAACCGCCGACCAGTGATGATGGTTGCAACAAGGTGTCGGCGAAGGACAAGAGAGCTCGGGAAGTTTCTCGAGAATTTGTTACCGACTGCGGTATTCCATCTCTATTGACTGCATAGGATGGGTTATCTGCCTCCAAGCTGGTTACTCCTAGCTAATGAGTGTGATATTTGTGAGGTTTATACAGCATGGCCTTGCCTTTCCAATTCCTCCGTTGTTGAATAGGTTTTTAGATCACTGCCAATTGCATCCGGGCCAACTCCATGCCAATGTGATAGTGGCAGTCATGGCAGTAATGACATGGTGTGTTGGTGAAGATATACGCCCCAGCTTTGAGTTATTCCGAAGCTTATATAAGGTGGCGGTAGTCAAAGATGCGGTAACCGTGACACCTCGGGGTGGTAGACAGTTCGAATTTCCATCCAAGAGAAAAGAGTGGAATAAGGTGAAGCTAACCTTTGATCGAACAAAGTACCCCGTGCCTAACTGGAATTCCCGTACTACGGATGAGTCCAAGAATGACTTTCGGGTTCCCAGTCATCTGCCAAGGTTGCACTGAAGCTTGTCGGGTAGAGGATATAGCTTGAAGACGGCAGGTGGGTGCCGGGAAACCACAAGACAGATTGGGTGTGGCCTATTCAAACCTTCATATGGTTAGATTTGACGCCAGGACGGACCCTTGAGAATGGCAGCTACTTGAAGAGTGCTTACTTTGACCAGCCCAAGGGTCCATTTAAGATCAAGTGGTATGAGTCCACTATGATAGATAATGAAGATCCTGTTGCAGTTCGTAGAGCTGCTTGAGCCCTAAGGTTCACGGAGGAGCGGGAGGCTCGTGAAAAGGACCAGTCTAACATGGCCAATCCAATCTAATTTGGGGCCCTGTGTATAATTTGTTTTTCAGCCTTTAGATATGTTTAAAATAAAATTTTATCATTAAATATATGCTATATGAAAAAATATAGAAGAATGATCCAAAAAGAGGCTTTTCAGAAAACTAAAAAACCCAAATTACAAAAATAATTAGTCTCTTAGAAACAATCAAATTACATTTTCAAATGAAATTTTAAAATAACACATGCATATAATGCAGTTAAAAATTTTGGGCCCCTCTAATTTTTATGCCTTGTGTGATCACACACTTACGCTTGGTGCGGTCTTGATTGAACTAACCACATGACATTTGTTAAAGGAAAACGTTAATTCAGACGCTTCTTTAGCTCCAAAAGTCAAAAAACCCCTTCTAAATTCCGCTCGATGGGGGGTGACGCCAGAAAATTCTTTTGTCGTGCTTTTTTCATCCCTCTCCCACCCCCATCCAATCTAATGCTAAACCTCTCTTCCAGCCTGCGATCTATCCCCTTTTGATACCTTACGTTGCAGAGAGTCAGTGGTCAACATTGCCGCTAGGGATCCTTCCGTTGGAAAACCTCTAGTAGCCTCCTACATGCTGCATGGCCCAAAACAATGACGCCACCATAGAATCTTACTGATCGGGTTTCCAGCAACCCAGTGTTTAGAACGGACGCTCTCCATAGCGGTAGATGGTGTCTCTACGCTATCACAGTCTGTAAAGTTAGATCTCATGCGCTGCCGTTTTGTCGCCGGAGCTCACCAGAACTATAGAAAAGTTTGGATTTAGCCAAAAATGGTATAGTTGATATCAAGCATGTCGATCAACGTGTCGATAATCGACAAGACGTTACGCATAAAAAACACGCTACCACTGGCCGATGCCATATAGTTATTGTGACCCGATTACTCCAAATATATACGTTCTTTTCTAATTTTATTTTATGTACTTTAATGTATTGGTTTTCATTTTTTTACGGCTTGCTAGGATTTATTTTCCAGATTTCAAAATATATGGTTAAATGAGTCATTTTCCTTCAATACTTGTCATGTATGTTTGTTTTCCAATTCCTTGACTGTCGGTGGTAGTTTTACTACTTACATCCTAGCAATTCCATTACTGAAATCTGATTTGTAGATTTGATGGGGTTCGAATAATCGTTGATTGACCAACTTTGTTTGTCATATACGGATGCCCTAATGTTGTGAAAAAAACCCCGTCTTACTGGTAAAATTGAATAAAATGTATTTTGAAGTAATAGTAATATTAAGGGTATAAACCAATTTAATATCCAAATAGTAATCACCTACCATGAAAAGTGCAGCTGACTCGTTATGTTTTATACATGTTTCTCCCATTTTCTAGTCTAAGTTTTACAATATTTCATTATCGGTACTTATAACTTCATACGAAGAAGGTTTAGTTTGTCATAATTTTGAAACCCCCTTTATTTATCTAACGCAAATCTACTTCTTTTGGAGACATGATGTACTAGACGGAATACATTTTGAAGCATGATTCAATGGCCTCCACCTCCCGGCTTGCAATCTAATTAGAAAAGAAAAGAATATTAAAATACATGGGAAAGATCAAACAAATTCAAAATGGTGAGTTCTTCAAAGCAAAATGTTACGTGCACAAGCAAAATGTTACGTGCACACATAATGCACAATAATAATTAATTATCAATTTTGAAACCAACTAAAACCTATTCATGCTTCTCTATATCTATCTAATTTTCAAAACGTATCTAACCTATACATAAGAGAAACTCGATCGGTTATATACAACATGCCAAATTTATACGTAAAACATTTATATATGCACTAAACATTAATTAATAGGTATACCTAAAACCTATTAATTAATGTTTAGTGCATATAAGGTGCATTCATATATATATGCACACATAACACATACTATATACAACTTCTACAGAGGAAATAGTATTCTTATCTTTTAGCTCGAAACATTATTCAATGATGTTGATAAATAATTTTTAAAAAATAATTTTGATAAATCTACAGATAAATAAAAATTAATTAAATATTTGTGACTAAATGAATACGTGCACGCACATACACACGTTGGTCTCTAAATTATCCGTCAAAATTATACAGATCTCAAAAAAATGTTTAATTTTTTAAAAGATAATGATTTAGCAAAAACATAGTCTAACTAATTAAACATAAAAATCAATTTTTTAAAGTTAATTAAAAGGAAAAAACTCATAGATGATACATGTTCATATGATAAGGTTTGGATATGTTAAGCTCATACTTAACACCTTGCCTATCATAGGCTGTTAATTCCATCCCGCGCTTTGATTCTGGATAATTTGATATAAGAAATGAATACACGGATACAACATGCATGTCTTCATCATGAGTTTGGGTTCTGAATATGACTCGCTCCACTCTTGTCAAACTTCATCAAAAGATACAAACTCCCCTGGTGTCTATAGAACCAAAGCTGCACCTCATCACATAATGTTTTAGAGACTGTTTAATACGTCTGACCTGAACTGAACTGAACTAAATATAACTGAAAAATACTGAGCTAAACTGAACTAATTAAATTATTTTAATTTTTTATAAAATACATTTATATTCAAAAAAATTTGAACTGAACAAAAGTGAACAGAAGAAACAAATCACTACATTGATATAACTAATATTAGCTAAATTAATCAAATTATACTTCATCAAAACTGAAGTTGATAAAATTAAGCTGAACTTACAAAAGTATGCATTGATACAATTACATTAGCAAAATTTTATCAAATCATATTTCATCAATTCTAAACATAACAAATTGGACCTTACTTATTAAACTGAATTGAACTGAATCATACTGAACTGAACTTAACTGAACTAACAAAACAATCAATGCATTGATAAAACTAAATGAAGTTGTAATTTATCAAATCATATTCCATCAAAATCGAACTTAATAAACTTAATTGAACTGAAGTATACTGAATTGAACTTAATTGAACAATACTAAATTGAAGAAACAAATCAATGCATTGTTTGAAATTGAGTAGATATTGTAACCAAAACAAATGGATATAGCAACAAGAATTTGGAAATCTCTACCTAATGGTAGAGAAACTGAAACTCAAAAATATAAATTAGAACTGAATTGAATACAACTACACTTGACTCAAATGAACTGAATTTTCAATATAAACTTAAAATCATTAAATTAAATTTCGCTGAACTGAATTGAAATAAATTATATGTTCCCTGAATGTGATTGAATTGAACTGAATTATTAACATACAATATTTTTTTTTTTTTAGAAGTATAGTGCACTGAAATGAATTGAAAAAAACTGAATTGAACTGAACATAATTGAAAAATATTCAGATAAGTTGTACTAAATAGGCCCTTAATGCACATAATAATGGTCATCTCTAATAGATTCAAGAGACTTCTACATTAACTCTATTTTTGCACTTCATGCTAGAATACTTGCCATACAGACTCGCCTATATTCCAAGTACTATTATATGGGGCCAATCTTTTGTTATTGAGTCTGACTGTTTGCAGGTAGTGAATATGATCATTAATCCAACTCTTAAACTTTGGAAAATTTTCAATCTCTTGGGCACTATACAATCATTGTTGGGATGTTATTCACTTGGGTCACATTCTAAGGGAAGGGAATCAATCTGCTTATGAGTTAGCATAGTTGACTGCACAGGAAAAGTGTGATATCACTTTTCAAAATTCCCAGGTGCCATCCAAACTGAAAGGTTTGATCCGAATTGATGCACTGGTGATTCCAACACAGAGAGTCTCACATTCATCACAGATACTTCTAATTTGTGTAATTTTCCGCTACAGACCTGATCAAACAACACTATAATGGTTTCACAGAATCAACCACTCCACCAATCTCGTCTATTAGAATGCTTCCAACAGAGAGAACAAGCGAAACATCTACATTTGTAGCCAATGACTGCCTTCAATTACCAGAAATGTTGATGTCCACTAAGCTACTATGTCTACACTTATTTCCTACTTAGTTTGGTGCCGCCTTATGTTTTTCTTGCTATTCACTTATAGACTTTGAACCTGTTGGAGGATCTCATTCTTTTGCAAAGTATAGACATAGAAATTTTTTTCTCTCATGTTTTTGAAGCATTATCATGGTTGATGACTTTGGCTATCTCTTTGGCATTGTATGATATTTGAGATGTAAAAAAGATTATCACTTTTGTTTTTTTTGAAAGATCATGGAGTCTAACAAACATCCTCCATCCTTTATATAGTTTTATTTTTTTAAAACAATTATTCATTTTTCACTTAATCTATTAGCATGGTTTTTTCTCAATGTACGTTTAAATCACACATACAATTTTCAATTATAAAGCTAAGAATTATATCAATGTAGTCAGTCAATATAAAATCTTATAGTTTATTATGTGAAACTTACCTTTATTGCAAAATCTTACTCCTCCGTTCAAGCCAGAAAATCTGTCCGGATAGAGGTTTAGATTCATACCTTTAGAAAACTGAGGTGGTAGGGACAAATCATAATTCTTAGCCACAAGACCGATTGTACCCTCTGTTATTTCAGCTTTAATATACTTGATCTCTACCTCCAATCCGCTGCCGCCTGTCTCCATATCTCTGTTGCACTGCCAGCAAACCACCTTTTCAGCAGTGGAAAATGAAGAATACCACGATCATCATTGTCATCTTTTATGCACCCTACCCCCAATTAAAACATATATAAACTCATATCCTCCAACTAAAATATAACTATATCCAGATTGAATTTTTAAAACTCACCAATGAACTTGAAACCAATCAATAGATTGACACCAGATTTTCTCAATACAAATTCATTGAATCATGGATGGAGGACATGCCGAGATTGATTAACATCGGTTACAGTGATGGAGGCCAAGGGGGGAGTTGATTGGCGGAAGCAGAGGTATAGTTTGATTAAGAAAATGGAGGCGATCGGCGATAGAGATATATGGAGGCGGAGGAGTTAATTGGCGGAGGTAGAGGCAGATGCAGTTTAAGAAAATGGTGATTTTTATTGGGATGGGTGGAAAAGGATTAAGTCGGCCATGGATTAAGTATAAATGCCATAGGGTTTTCAGTTATATTAGGTTTAAAGATTTAATTTATGGGCCAATTTAAGTTAAATAATTTTAAACTTAATAATATGGGATGTAATTTATAAAAGAAAAAAATCAGGATATGTATGGCATTTATGTGTAATTTCTTTGCCAAATAAGGAAAGATTGAAAGTAAAACTATTTGCTTGGGATGGAAGGAGTAAAAGTCTAGCATCTACATGCAAAATATATTATTTGGTCCTAATAAGTTTTAAAGGTCGTGATTTGGGCTAGAGTGTTTGATAAACTTTCCACACATTGCACGCCCGTTCATCAGACTTCCCTGAATAAATGGGAGGAGTGGGCCACTGATGCACATGTACCATAGGGTCACAGGACAGAAACTAAGTGTACAATATTTTTAGAATTATATTTATTCAATTTCCCATAATGTCCATCTAGTTATAATAAAATATATCTTTCAAGATATAGATTTTAGAAAAATTTAATCTCTTTTTTACAATAATATGAAAAAATAATGCTGATATTTGTAAGGATTGCGTTAGTTTATTTTTAAATTTTTTGTTTTTGGCATTAGTTTATTTGATCATATGCTTGATTATCAAGGTGAAGTTTTAAAGGATCTTTTTTACCTCCATACTTTGTCTGTCACTAATTAAAACCTTTGACCCATATCTAACCAGGGAAGAGGCTGTCTGCGGCATCCAATCTAAATTAAACTCTAAACCACCTCTCTTAATCAAAATCCAAAAATTTAAAATCTCAAAAATTACATATTTAAATACGTCCTTTCCACTATCATATATGTTGGAGTCGATAATAAAAGTTAAAAAAATCCACCGACCAGACGCTAGTAGGGGCGGAGCTAGAAATTTTATACGTGGGGGCCGGACCTTAAGAATTATAGGGTAATTCATTGTAATGTCATAAAATTTAGAACATTAAAGACAAACATTGCTAGATAAATATATAAAACAATTGATGATTTTAGTATCATAATATGGAGCACTACATTTGTTAAGTCGCACATTCCTCTACTAATGAATTTAAACTTGAAATCATAGTAATGAATTCAAACTAATTGAATTATAAAAAGTAAGAGGGAAAAAACAAGAGAATTAACGAAGTGCTTTTTTGTTGATTTTCTTGCTTTTAAATAGAAGTTTTTTAATTTGAAAATATAGTTCATAACATCTATATATTTTTTTGATATTGATAAAAGGAAACTCATAATTTGACTTAAATTATAACATTGCGTATCAAATTTTTTAAATATAATGAAATTAAACTACCTTATTTGTTTAAAAAAAAGTAAAGTAAATAAATCTATTCCTATGGGATATGGGATTGATATGTGATTATTATTATATTTATAAGAATATATTGTTTACAAGAGATTGTAATCAATCGAAATTTGAAGAAAAAAATACTATTTAACTATATTATTGCTATATTTAAGATCTAAAAGAATTATATTATAATTGTATTTGATTGTAATTACATAATATTACACCAATTGTGATCTCATTTTCTTTTTATTACTCATCCTTCATATTTTTCAATATTAGAAAAAGTAAAGAAAATTCATGAGAGGGGCCACATATAGCAATTTACTCTAACAAAACAAATTTAAAATTTAACTATCGCCTGTAATTAAGATAAATTTAAATGTTGAGGGGACTTCCCCGCTCCTCCGCCCCTAGACGCTACTCGCTAGACAAATAGATATTTCAAAGTATCGCTTGCACGACAAACTAAATATATAATATGACCGCTTCACTCATCCTATCTGATAAGCAAAGCTAATTGGAAAACTCACCCATAGGATCTGAAACAACAAACATAGAAGGAGCGATGTAAACGTGTTGGACATGTATCACATTTTCTTCCTCGTGCATTTGTTTCTCATGCACCATCAATACATGGGACTCAAAAATGGTGGACAAATCATCAAAAGTATGCAACCATTTACAAACCATCCATCATTATCATCCTTGATTAAATAAAGCGTATTTCCAAGGCCCCTCTAAATTCCCATCTTCACACTATAAATATCTAAATTGTTGCTTGAGTCCCAATGATAATTTGAGACGATTGTGTTAATTTCAATATTATTTTGATAACCGAGGAACCATTATTATCCATTTGGGTTGTTGATCAAATCTACGTGCGGCTACATTAATTTACAGACGTTGTCGTCCTATATTCTGCTTCTGCTACTGCCTTTTATGCTGCTCTGCTTACATTTGTTTACATTGCCACTCTTTAGTGCTACTGCTGATATATACTTGCAAATTTGATATTAAATTTGCGACATTTGAATTTGTTGTTGGCCATATATTACACATGCTTTGCTATGATCAATTATTAAGTTTACTATGAAAACACGGTGCACGTAATTGTTATTTTTGGAGTACATATATTGTGAAAAACCTTCATCATTAATCTGAATTCCTCATGTATTGATTTGGTTTGTATTAATCAATTATTTTTATTCTGTAACGTTGCAAATAAGAATATAAATATTTGTTTTAATAATGTTTACTGTAACATACATTAATTATTTTAACATTTAAATTTTCCAAAATAAAAAAACTCTAGCTAGTTTTCTAAGAAATGATTTCAAAATACACATAAACATGTGAAAATATAAAAAATCATCGATAAACTGCGTAGAAAAATTTCTAAATGCAATCTTTTTTATTTGAATAGTTTTCTAAACATAAATAAAATAAATTATTATCTAAAACAACTATATTTGATGAGAAAATACTATATTTGTCTTCGCCTGCAAAACTTTGGAATAATTTAAAATTTTATTTATTTTAACTAGCTAGATGTCATCGCGCGTTGCGCGATAAACTTAAGTTTTACACCTAAAAGTAAATCAATCCAACTTTTTGATTTGTCAAAACTTTAGCCAATGTTACATGTACAATTCGGATTTCAGTCTCCGTTTCTCTAAGTTCATTCTTTGATTGTATGGCTATTTTTTTGAAAGAAGATAAAAATCAGAACGAATCCACCAAAAGTCACACTATTAGCAACAACAAAACAAAGCGAAAAATATCATAGCAATTTTAAAATTAGGGGAGGCTTCTAAATAAATTAAAAACAACAAACCTTATAAACCTTATGAGTAATATCCTAAACATGATGCTATGGAAGTCTCAAAGCAAATCCTGGAGATTGAATTTATGAGAGAGTAAACAAATTCCGCACAAAAAAAACACCTAATAACCAAAACCTGATGATGTTTCAAAAATGTTAAGCGGTGTAAATTAATATTGCAGAGAGAATGATGAAATTATATAATCAATTTATACGAAGTTGGTAGACATTTGTTCGATTTGAAAAAGCATTATCATGTTTGTGCCCTGAACAAATCAGAATTTTGGCAAGGTCGGGCTACACCACTGAATTCGCCTCGATCACATTAGCACCGTCGAATTCTATCACAACCTTCATAAAACGATGTTAGAGAGAAAGGTTAATTATATAATATATAATAACTCTAGAAAACCGAGAAATTCCAGACGTGCTTACCTCGGAGAATTGAAACCAATGCTTAATGTTGTTGAGAATGATAATTATATATTCACTTCAAACGTTTTGACATCTAGATAAAATATATTCTTACCATAAACATAGTATATAATATACTGTTTAAGGAATACGTGTGAGATTCCAACTAAGGCAAAATAAATACTCTTAAAAAGAAAACGAAAATAATATTTGGTGATGTGAAAATACAAGAAGAATTGGAGGACTGATTTATTAATTATGTATGTACTTTGTATATTGCACTTATGTGCCTAGGGTTTAGCTAGCTTCAGTATTTAGCTGTAGGCCCTTGTATGTAACTATATATAGGCATGCTTCTGCCTTATTCTAATCAAGCAATCAGATACTCTTTACATGGTATCAGTCGCCTGTCGATCCTCTTTCCTTAAACCCTAGGGTTCTTAAACCCTCTCTCCCTTTTTTCCTTCAGCGGCCGCCGCCGCCTTCATTCTCTTCCTCCTTCACGCACGCACGCAAATCCTTCCCTCCCCCTTCAGTTCAAAAATTTTCTGCCGTCTTTTTTTTTTGTTGTTCATACGACGATGGCTGCTACCAGGGATGATACTCTTTCAATCAACACGATGGTTCATCTTCTCAATACCAAGTTGGAAGCTTCAACATACCTGCAGTGGAAGAAGCAGGTAGAGTATGTGTTCATGCCTCAAGGATTGTTTGGCCATCTGGATGGCTTTACTCCTCTCCCTCCCGTTCCCGTGCCGCCAACGGACGCTTCTTCATCCTCCTCACCACCGGACTCTGCCCTTCTCCAGAAGGAGCAGGCCGCCTACGACACTGCCCTTGCTGCCTACAAATCCTGGATCGTGGATGATTAGAGACTTTGTAGTGTGCTTCTCTCCTCATGCACTGCTGATGCGTTGAATGAGATCACCGGGTGTACTACTGCTAAGGAGATGTGGGACACTTTTGCCAGCACCTATCAACACAGCACCTCGATTAGTGTTTTCAGCCTCCGACAGCAGGCTAACCTCCTTCGCAAGACTGGTACGATTCATGATCTTCATCTGTCTCTGGTTAAAGTTTTTGATCAATTAAGAATTATGGGCCAACCTGCGGATAACCGCGACAAACTTATGTGGTTTCTCACTGCCCTTGGTCAAGAATATAAAAATTTTAGTGCACCTGTTGCTGTTCTTGATCCCTTGCCCCCGTACATTACTGTTGTGGATCAAGCCAAGGGCTATGAGGCCTTTTTGGCGAATTTGGAGAAAACGAATGTGCAGGTACAGGCTCCGGCGGGGACGGTAGCCTTTGTAGCGGCCGCCCAGCAACCAGAAAGCGACGCGTGGGGCCCACACTCGGCCGGCGGTGGCCGGTTCGGCGGTCGTCGTCCCTGGGCAGCTCCTGGAGGTCCTGGTGTGTCCAGATCTGGTGTCTTGGGTGCTCAGATTCAGTGTTACACGTGTGGAGGCTTCGAACACATCTCTAGGTTTTGTGGGAACTCTACGCAAAGTTATGTGACTCCACCACCACAGCCTTATGGTCAGCAGCAGTACCAGACTTATGCTCCTCAGTCGGCACAGACTCCATCGGCTCCTCAGACTCTTGTTGCTCAGACCTATGCTGCTCCGGTTGCTCCTGCGGCAGTGGCTCCTCAGCCACTTGTGTATGCACCGCAGTATGTGCCCTACCAGGTTCCTCAGACTCAGCCCGCTACTGCTCCTACAGTTTCAGACTGGTATCTTGATTCAGGGGCTACCAACCATATGAGTGCCACTTCTTCGAACTTGACTGCTCTGGCTCCATATAATGGTAATATCTCTGTTTCTGTTGGTAATGGTGCTTCTCTTCCTATTACTGCTGTTGGTGATGCTAGAGTTAGCCCCTCTATACATATATCTGATGTCTTGGTTGTGCCTGCTATTACTAAAAACTTGTTGTCAATTAGTAAGCTTACCAAGGAGTTATGTGCTATTATTTCTTTTGATGACAAGTCCTTTATTATTCAGCACAAGCTCAGCAGGGCAATCCTGGGGCAGGGACACAGTGAACATGAGATGTATGTGCTGGACCGTGGTGAGTCAGCACTTCTTTCAGTGGTGAAGAAGAACAATAATAGAGCATCTTTTGAAGTGTGGCATGCTCGATTAGGACATGTGTCCTCTGCTATTCTTTCTTTGTTGAACAAGCATGGGTTTTTATCTTTTACTTCTGTACTTCCAAAACATGGTATTTGTGAACCGTGTGCTATGGCTAAAGGCCACAAACTGTCTTTTGTTGAGAACCCCAGACGGGCTAAGAATGTTATGGATTTGATTCATTGTGATTTGTGGGGGCCATCTCCGGTTGTTTCGGGAAATGGTTTCTCCTATTATGCTTTGTTTGTGGATGATTATTCGCGTTTTTCGTGGTTCTACCCTCTACGTCGTAAGTCAGACTTCGTCGATGTCTACTTCCAGTTTGAAGCATTCGTAGAGAACCAATTCTCATCTCGCATCAAAGTTTTCCAGAGTGATGGAGGGACTGAATTCATCAACAACAGGTTGCAGTCTCACTTTGGAACTCGTGGCATTCATCATCAAGTCTCATGCCCATATACACCTGAGCAGAATGGTAGAGTAGAACGCAAGCACAGACACATCATGGAGATGGGCCTCTCCATGTTATTTCATTCACACCTGCTGCTGTCTCACTGGGATGATGCATTTAGTGCTGCTGTCTTCACTATCAACCGACTGCCAAATCCAGTGATTGATAATAAGTTTCCTTTTGAAGTACTCTTTGGACGTTCGCCTGACTACTCAAACTTTCATCCATTTGGTTGCCGTGTGTTTCCCTATGTTCGGCCTATATCTGAACATAAATTAGCCCCTCGCAGTCTTCCATGTGTCTTCTTGGGCTACAGTGCACACTACAAAGGATTTAAGTGCTTGGATCCTGCCTCTGGTCGCATTTATATGACTCGTCACGCTCGCTTCGATGAGGGTCACTTTCCATTCTCGAGAGTATCCACAGAGGCTCATTTCTCCTCTTTGGATGTCTCTTCCTTTGTTGACCCCACTGATCCTGATTTAGAGACATCTTCTGTCGAGATCATTCCACCACAGCAGCCCTGCACGGTATGTCATGAGCCTTCTTCGACTGCACCGGCAGCAATCGCCGATGAACCTGAATCAGCCACTCCAGTGCCTTCTCCAGTATTCTCGAGTTCTTCCGATTCACCTGGTGATTCAGTCTCTTCTGGAAGTGGTACTTTGACTCCTCCTGCTTCCACAGCTCTACAAGTTCCAGCAGCCCCACCTGCTCCTCGAGCTCACTCGATGGTCACTCGTCATCAGGATGGAACAAGAGTAGCTCGCAGTCTTGGACCTGATTTTGTGGCTACGGGTTTAGTTGCTGAGTTACTGGTACAGAAGGAACCGAGAAACTTCAAAGCTGCAGTTAAGGACTCACGATGGGTTACTGCTATGGATGAGGAGATTGATGCACTTCAGCGACAACAGACATGGCAGTTGGTGCCTTGCCCTCCACATGTTAATGTGGTTGGTTCCAAGTGGGTATATCGATTGAAGTACAAACAGGATGACTCTATTGAAAGGTACAAAGCACGTCTGGTAGCTCAAGGATTCTCACAGGTTCCGGGGTTTGATTTTGATCATACCTTCAGTCCAGTTATCAAGGCTGCTACTGTCCGCACAGTGATTGCTATTGCTACTATGAGGAAATGGCCGCTTCATCAGCTCGATGTCAAGAATGCTTTTCTGAATGGTGTTCTTGACGGTCCAGTTTACATGGCGCAACCAGCTGGATATCAGGATCCTGCACGTCCTAATCATGTATGTCTTTTGAGGAAAGCCATCTATGGTCTTAAGCAAGCTCCTAGGGCATGGTTTGATCGCTTCAGTGCCTTTGTTAAAGGCCTTGGCTTTGTTGGCAGTCTGTCGGATCCGTCTCTGTTCGTATTTACCCGTGGCTCAGTCATCCTTTACCTTCTCATCTATGTCGATGATATCATTCTTACCGGGAATGATAAGGTTGCTATTCAGAGTTTCATAGCTCGGGCTGATCGGGAGTTCTCTGTCAAGGATCTCGGATACCTCAGCTACTTCCTTGGCTTGGAGGTTACACCCACCTCTACTGGGTTGTTCTTGGGTCAAGCCAAGTATGCTGGGGATATTCTTCAGAGAGCTGGGATGTTGGATGCTACACCGGTCTCTACACTGTTTCTTCCGTTGTCTCAGTTACACAGCAGTACCAGTGGACCATTTCACAATCCGAAGTTGTATCGTTCTCTTGTAGGTGCACTTTAGTACCTCACCATCACTCGTCCTGACCTATCCTTTGCTGTCAACTCTGTGAGTCAATACCTTCAGGATCCACGGGATGATCATTTTGCTGCAGTTACTCGTATACTCAGATATGTTCGAGGCACGCAACATTGTGGATTGACCTTTACTGATGATGGTGTTTCGGAGATACTAGCCTACTCTGATGCTGATTGGGCGCGCTGCTTGGAGACACGTCGCTCTACTTATGGATATGCAGTTTTCCTTGGTGGTAACTTGGTCTCATGGAGTGCGAAGAAGCAACCTACAGTCTCTCGGTCAAGCTCTGAATCGGAGTACAGAGCTCTTACGAACACTGCTTCGGAGGTAGTGTGGCTGTTAAATATTCTTCGGGATCTGCGCTTCCCACTTCAGGGATCTCCGGTGCTTCTTTGTGACAATAACAGTGCTATCTTTCTTGCGGAGAATCCAGTTGCTCACAAGAGAGCTAAGCACATCGACATCGACTATCACTTTGTGAGGGAGCTAGTTAGTGCTGGCAAACTACGAGTTGGTCATGTTCCGACATCCTTACAAGTTGCGGATATCTTCACCAAGGGGCTCAATCGTGCGTTGTTTGACTTCTTTCGGTCCAAGCTTCGCGTCTCAGTTAATCCGACGCTTCGCTTGAAGGGGGGTGTGACAATACAAGAAGAATTGGAGGACTGATTTATTAATTATGTATGTACTTTGTATATTGCACTTATGTGCCTAGGGTTTAGCTAGCTTCAGTATTTAGCTTTAGGCCCTTGTATGTAACTATATATAGGCATGCTTCTGCCTTATTCTAATCAAGCAATCAGATACTCTTTACAGGTGAAACCAAATCAATTTAAAAGGAGAATATTTATGTGAATACAAATAAATTTAAAAAGAAAGATATTTATGTGTGGAAAGAAACAATATATTTTTATGCATGTAGGATATGTAAACTGCGGTGTCTGAAGTCACGAAAAAAAGTTGTCATTATTCTGCGTTGCATAAAAAATAAGTCACGAAAATAAGTTCAGGATAAATTATGGATAATTGTGGCAGTGTCATTATTCTGTATTGATATAGAATAATTCCATGCATATTTCATATATCGCACATTCATGTTTTCCTTTCGCAGGTGTGTTAATCATTAGTACGATGAAGAATAAAAAAATTAAATTAAAGAAACAAAAAAAAGAAATATATAAAAATGGTAGGCGCCGAAATATGGTGAACTTGCGGTGGTTATGTGATGGTTTTAGTCAAAAACTACGTAGTTTTATCCTTTTTAATGTTTTTTATTAATTTATTTATTGACCGGAACAATAACTCTTCTAGTTCCCTTTAGGATTATGTATATTTTCTTCCTCTTCCTTTCAGTTGGGTTGTTTATATTTAACTAGATTTTGCACGGATCCGATTGAGAGTACATTAATCGGTTGATAAAAAAATATTAAGATAAACATCACTTATTGTAAAAAATAATATAAAATACAAAGTTTACTACTTCTGTGGTTTTTTAAAGTGTTTTATGTTTATCATAGAAACTTCAATTGCTATATGACTTAATATTGTAAAATATCGTTTTATAAGAATACTAAAGGACTTGGAAAAAGAAAGAAATTTATTATTTGCATCAGTCACATTAATCATCAATGCAAGAGAATCAAGATTTTATAAGTCATAACAGAAAAGCTAAGTAATAAGGTTTCGGGCACTGAATAATTCTAGTTAAAGTACATTTGAACCTTGTTATGAATTCAAAAACTCATTCTCATCCTCTACTACAAAAATCACGTGGTAGAGTTTTTATTGCAAAGTAATCACTATCTGTAAATTCTCCTTGGCCTCTTCATTTAGCTTCACATTTTGCTGCATATCTAATGTGCTATAGATATCCAATGTCCTCTGGAAAGTTTCCCATTCCCATCCTTTTGGTGAAGTCAGCCATTGTAGATAGTAATCAGCTCAAGAAATTATCAGAAAACATGGGTTCTTGACGTTGTTCTTCATCATAGTATTGTTCTGTTATTTTCAGTCTTACACCACTGTTTACTATCAAGTGTGTTCGGAGCATCATTGATTGCAGAAGTACCCAATAAAGAGGAATGATATTTCAGCAGATCATATTCTAAACTCCCAAGGGCAAGGCTCAATCAAGAAGAATAATAACAGCTTGAGGTCAAATGAGATGGCTTGAGAAGAATCCTATTTAAATAATCTCAAGAATACTAATACATATAGAGAAGCTGATTGCTAAAGTTTAAATTGAAATAGCAAGCAATGACCTAGTAAAAGCATAGTTATTAAACAAATAGTAAGTTATCATTGTCTAATCACATGAGAACATTGATTATTAGATGTGAGTAGTCAAAGTGGTAGCCTCGACCTCACAGCCTACCTGTTCATTTTTGCTTCATGTTGTAACTGTCGAAAAAAACAAAACATTGATCAACTTCTGAAACAGACAAAAAAACAATTGAGCTCTCATTTTAGTAGTAATTCAGTATCAATTATGACATCAAAAACATAAGAAGGGATTACCTTTAAATAACAACCAAACTATAAGATTTACATAAACTTCAAGAAAATGAAGTTCTGCTGAAAATAAATGCAATAAAACACCATTTTACCTCAAAAGTAGAGACGTTTAAAGACCAAATCATCGCATTTGCTCAGTTTACAGTCCATGGCCTCATCGCATCCTCAACGTTAAAACGTCAGCCTAAGCATTCAAGAAAATGTCCATCACCATTGGATATAGGTCTGTTTCTCTCTTGTAATACTCATGAAAATATAGCTTGGAAAAATTTAGGTTTTACCTGACCGAGAGATGTGAAAAAAGCTGAACTGTAGAGGGATGAAAATGTATGATCGTATTCTAAATTCATAGTTGGAAAGGCTGATCGGCTACCCGCATAATCATCTTTTATGTCCCAAATATTATTCTTCATCATCAAAATAAACTAAGCATTAAGCGAATCAGTGGCACGAATCAGCCTATGATGAATCAATCTCAGACAACATCAGTGGCACGAATAATCCTCCACGGCGTCTATAGCAGAAGCGGCACGAATCACTCTCAGACAACATCAGTGGCACGATACCAGAATTTCTTTCAATCGAACTGGCCTGCCCATCAACTCCTAGAGCACAAAAGTCTCATCAGTTGAAGCTAATGAGTTTGTGTCGAAAGACTTCACAGAAGTCTGGAAAACTTTTTGAAGACATTTTCATCGAGGAACAGAATGAGAGAATCAAAATTCAAAACATTAAATTTAGAAACTATATTTCCATTTTCTGCAAATGTAATAACCTGGTTTCAGATCTACTCTATATGTTATCGTGATTTTACCAAGCAATGCACCAGTGCAAAAAAATAAGCAGAAAACGGAGAGAGAATTGCACAACATATCAACATAACATTTAAGACCTACTAAGCAACTCACAATAACTCTTGCTTTTCCCCTTTTTTAATAGAATTAACTCTTGCTTTTCATAGACAAACACCAAGATGAACACAAGATCACAATTCATATAAATGATGAAAAGAGCCTATATGAAAAGTTAATTGCTGTGTATAGTTCCTTAATTTCACAATTTGTATGCATTTATAGCTACGAAGGTATAGATTGCAGTTAAACTAATAATTTATAACAGACGCTCTTAACAGCCACAAAGAAAAGAAAATCACATCACAAATTCCACATTCCATTCAATTACTCTGTGGTTACCTTGCCAAGCCTCTGGTTGCTCTTTTGTTTCGATTGAACCAAGCCATATCCAGTTGATCTCCCCCCAGGATTATTTGCAATCCTTTCACTCGTTATAGCTCCAGCCACAGCACCAATTGTAACTATTGAACCCAGCATGGAGAGCTACATACAAAAAAGTAAAACAATATAAAAATTTGAAACCAAAATCCATTCTTCATGAACCAAAAAGAGATGCCTTTTTAGATCAAGAATCCATACCTGAGCTATGCTACTCGCCATCATGGTTGCATCTGTGCAAGAAGCCCAAGCTGCAATAAACACAAACATCAGTGGCACGAATCATCTCAGAAAATAGCTACTTACACAAACATTTTATCGAATACCTGATGTGCATCTGCAACGGAATTATAAAAACTACGATTGAAGAGAAAAATATAGCCACCGGAGTAGTTCCTGGGGAGCCATTGCCGGTCAGAATTTGCAGCGCTGCTCGAGCTGTACAGAGCAACCTGGCGTAACACCGGATTTCGCCGGAGATGCGGCGGCGGCACATCAGATTTGTGATACCAAAAGACCTATATATATATAATTGAGGTGTACGAAAGAATCGGGGAGGAGACGAAGAGTACTGAGGAATATTTAAAAGCGTACTGATAAAATTGAATTGATTAAGTTTACATTGGATAATGGTGAAGAGGAGGATTCGGAAAGGGCAACTATTAAAAAAGTCTTTTTAAAGCTTTTTTGGATAAATTGGGGAAAAATTTGTGAGAGTGCCACGTGTCAAAAGTGGCATCTTTTAGTAGTTATTAAGATTTGGAAGCACAATTAGTAGACTAGTTTGTTGATGAATAACTAGTATGATGCTCGTGCCGATGCACGAATATTTATTTTAAAATATCATATGCATATATTAATTAATTAATAATAATAATTTAATTCATGAAAAGTTACATACGTATGTGCATGACATGATTTTAATTCCTCACTAATGATATATCTCCAATATACCAAATATATTACCTACCATGTCATTATATAAAATTGATTGAATTCTTCCGATATAGGTCTAAATGTTCAAAATGTTCACAATGTGAGAATGTAAATACAAACAAAATTGATAATTAATACATTTTACTGGATGAAAGACAATTATAGCTATTTATGGTGATGAATATGATAGATAATGTGATTTGTCGTAGTAAATATAATAAAGAGACAATTATGGTGATTTATGGTGATAATGAAAGAAAAATCAGCTAACCTTTTTTAATTGAAAAATAAATTGAGATAAGTTCAATCAACTTGAATTGAAATGACTTGTTAAAATATCTGTAATAATTGATGCTTAGTGACGGAATGTTTATTAACTTGGCAGCAAAGCTGCGTCGTAGAACATAAATTGGAAACATATGAAAACTGAGAAGCAAAAAGGTAAAAGAATTTCAGAAAAATGTAACCTGCCTTTTAAGCTGTTAACTAATTTTAAACATAACAACATTTCGTTCGTAGCTTTAAAAAACCACAACTACTGTAAACAGAAAAACCAAGAGCTAAATATGGAACAAATCATTACAATGAAAAAGAGAAGAAGGAACAACTAAACATGCAAAGTAAATGATAAAAACTCGTAAAATAAATAATAAGGAGACTCCGACCTCATTTTGAAGATATTTTCTTATCAATAATATTGATACACCTTCGTCTTCATGCAGAAACATCTGGATCACATTTTGAAGAAAAAGATCTTTTCAGTATTTTGAGATATTTTGTAAATCATTCACATACTAAACAACAAACACACTAATTTAAGCAAGACATACATACCTATTTAAGCAAGACATACATACCTGAGGGATGTTTTATCGGAATTTAGAGAACATAATTTATAGAGAGAGGGCTAATGAAAAAGGTGTAGAGAATTTGAAAAGGTTTGTTGTGTAAACATATGAGCTCATAAATGTAGCAGCTTTATTAAGGAGTAATTGGAGTATATGGAATTTAATATATAGCTGTTTCACTTTATTCTGGAGAAATTTTGGGAAACAGGAGTAGAAAACGATTTAGAGCAGATTTATTAAGGAGCAATTGGAGTAATTAGAACATATTTGTTATGGAGCAGTTTATTAAAAAAAATAATGTATCGTTTTTTCAGAAGGAGTGGAATAAAAAGTTTAAAAACAAATTAAAAAGAGTTGACACATGTCAAATTGTAGTTGATTGTAAAAAATACTCAAAATGCTTAGAAAATGACACGTCAGCTTTTACCATCTTACTTTAAAGAGTACTATAGATTCAAATTTTCAAAAAACAAAAGTACTATAGATTCAAAAAATTGTAAAAAGACACATCATCAAATTTTCATTTGTTGTGAAGAGTACTATACTATACTACATAGATAATGACTATTTAAATAGATGTTTAATATGGTGAATTAAGCCACTTTTAAGTCTTTCAACCATTTCTTCTTTATAAATAAACGTTTTTTTAAAAATCAATGCATGATCAAATAATTGAAGTTAAAGGTAGGATTATTAGTCTAACTAAAAGTAAATAATAATATTTGTAAAAGAGAAAATAAGATGCTGATGTGTGAATTCCTCATTAATCGTAAAAATTATTCAAAATTCTTAGAAAATTCTAATTCATCATCTTTTAAAGTATAGTATAGATGTTTAATACGGTGAATTAAGCCACTTTTAATTCTTTCAACCATTTCTTATTTATAAAAAAAACATTTTTTTAAAATCAAAGTATGATCTTAAGTGGAAGTTAAAGGTAGGATTATTAGTCTAACTAAAAGTAAATAATAATATTTGTAAAAGAGAAAATAAGATGTTGATGTGTCAATTCCTCATTAATCCTAAAAATAATTTAAAATTCTTAGAAAATTCTAATTCATCCTCTTTTAAAATATAGTATAGATTTATGCTCATTTGATAAAGAACCCGCTGCATATAGGCCCAGTTTCGCAGCAGTTTTTTACAGCAGTATTTTCTTTTTTATCAAAAATAGATTTTAACTGCTCATACAAACAGCTATTGAGTGTTGTTGGTGAGAAAATTTTTTATTGAACTGTATGAGTGAAAATGCTGGAAAAAAATAAAGTTTTGTATATTATTAACTGGATATATGTTACAAATTTCCTATTTTATCCCTTACTTTACCTTTTATTTTAATTTATCTTTTCATTTGTACGTAAATGTTTTTTTAAATTTCGCAAATGTAGTAGTACGTAGCATGTAACCTTTTACGTGAATACTTTTGGTTTGTATATTTGAAATGGTTTGGTGATGTTGAAGTGCTTCTGTCGCGCAGGGTAATTTGTTAGTGCAGTGAAATGGGTTGGTGATTATTTATCAGTGCAGTGTAAATTGTTTTTCAAGAGTTTTTGTTATATTTAGATTATTAATATTTGATTTTATAATTTAATGATTTGTAGGGGATAAAATTATATAAAGAGAAGTAATTATAAGGGCATTTTAGCAAATTTTAAAAAAATTAGAATAAGCAGATAGGGAAGTAAAAATTTAATTAGTCTTGGAAGTGACGGTCACTATATAATGACGGGGTTTATATACGAAAAAGTTTGGGACAGGGGTTTTTCTGTAATTTATGCAAATTACATTCACGCGCTTGAATTTCACATTTGAATGCTTGTTTTTTAGACCAAACAAGTTGTTTTTTAGAACATGCTTGCATTTCACACTTAACAGGTTGTTTTTTAGAGAATGCTTGCATTTCACAGTTAACAGGTTGCTTTTTAGAGTTCATATATTTTGAAACAAAAAAAAAAAAAAGGTTTTATAGAGCATGTTTGAATTTCACCCTTGAAGACTTGTTTTTTAGACCAAACATGTAGTTTTTTAGAACATGCTTGTATTTCACGCTGAACGGGTTGTTTCTTAGAATAAAATGCTTGTTTTTTAGACTGTGTGTACATGTTTGCTAACGTCTATTCTTAGACTAAAATGCTTGTTTTTTAGACTGAGTGAATAGTGCATTTTTTTCAAAATTGCAAATAAGGACCTCCTTCCTTCTATATTTCAATATAGTACTTCGTCACTATATAGTATATAGTGACCATCACTCAAGAGACCAACTCGTAAAAATTTTTGTTCGTGCACAAATAATGCACAATAATAACTGATTATCAATTTTAAAACTAATTACCCTATTAATGCTTCTTAATATTAGTCTAATTTTCCAAAGGTATCTTACCTATATAAGAGCAACTAACTACTTCTGTGTACAGGTTACCTGCCCCTATCAATGCCGACTGCGTACGTACTATGTGCATTCATATCATGCACGCAAAAAAAAAAAAAAAAATTTAAATAAATCCTACGTACGTTCAAAGGCAAGTAGTAATATTATATATGTAATTGTTTTTACACACATCTTAGTGACCTTGCAAATATGTCAAAAATTTAATGTACAGAGTAAAAACAATCAAATATAACGTTGGTCTCCAAATTATAGTTGATAAAATATTTGAAGATAATAATTCAACGATTAGATATTATAATTAACCATACAACCGTTTACTCAAGATGAATGACGCCGGTTTGAGCAAGGCTATTGGATTGAATAACGTTATTCCAGCCTTTGTTGATTACAAGGCTGTTCAAACTCAGTCCGTATGAAAGGCCAAGTTCGTACTTAGCCCCTCGACTGTCGAAGTCGTCACTCTAATTCTACGGTTTGAATCTGAATCTGTCAGAAATTCTTTTTCTAAAGCCGTCAATGAATCGAACAGCTGAGTTGAGTTCGGGATTAGAAGCCCTTACGTCTTTGAACATGAAAAATGGCGCCACCATCTACAATGTTTATTTCCTTTGCATTTCCGATGATGATGAAGCCAATAATTATAAAATTTAAGCAATAATTCTAAAAGTTGCAAACCGGTTTCAAAATTGTGAAGAAATTAAAAAGATAAGCACGTAGGTACAAATTGAGCACGTAATCCACACGTCAAGTTCAATTTTAATTCAATTTATTAAAATATTTTGGAAAAGTTAATGAAACTACAGGATGAAACTTAAATATTGAATTTTACCAAAGCATATATACAGAAATTAAATTGAATTAATTGAATGAAAGTAAACTAAATTAAAATAGGATGAAGAGCTGAATTCAAATTCAACGTCATGGAAGTGAGCTTAGTTAATTTAAATCAAACTAGAGTAATCTCAAATAAAGCGAAACTTAATTTAATGGAAAAAAAAACTCAATGATCAATCAATCTCTTCTTGATACCACTCAATGATTTTCGCACAGGTCACAACCTCTATAATATCTTTTTTTTTTTTTTATAACACATATTTCATTTCATCTTAAAACGATACATGAGGTAAATTGTTCGAGGAGGTAGTACGAACGTGCTCTTCTTGAACAATTAGTCTATCTACTTTAACTACACTTACTTTCACGAAATTATTCAAAAGAAATTTAATGTCTTGTATTAAGACTATGCATTTCCCATGGAGCTGCTGCATCTTCATCAAATAAAAGATTTCTGAGAAGTTGTGAATCAGTTTGTAGGTGCACTCCTTGACCACCGATCGGAGGAATTTGGTTCAACGCTTTCCAACATGCATATAGCTTCGCATGTAGCGGGGAGAAAGCTGAAAACCTGTGTTGATCCTGCACAACGAAGCCATGTTGTGTATTCCTGAGCTCACATGTCCATGCTGCCGCTGCCGATCCCGTTTCTTTCTTGAACGCCCCGTCAAATTTTATCTCCCAATATATCTTCTCTGGTGGCCAATAGTGTGCTTGCTGTCCTTCTTGGGAATCTTGAGATTGCTGTGAAATTTGCACCTCCTCTATATCTGCTAAAGAGCATGTTCTAGCCATGTCCTCTTCTGTCATAGTCACCACTTGCTGTGGTTGTAAAATCCTGTCTTCAAAGATTAGACTATTCCTATCTTTCCATATATTCCAAATGAGACATACACTTAACAATATGTCATCTTCATGTGGAGCTGAATCAAACCATTGCCAAAACCAAGTTCTGAAATCAGCAACAGGATGTGCATGAAAATTCAAACCCAATCTTGAAGCCCTCCATACTCTTTTTGCATTTTCACAACCTAAAATGAGATGTGTGATGTCTTCTTGCCTTAGACCACATCTTTGACAAACAGGGGAATTTATGCACTTCCTAAGCCATAAAGCTAGTGAGGTGGGAAGACCATTCTGCAAAGCCCTTCACACACCAGTAATGATTTTTAGAGGAAAATTTAGCCCCCAAAACCTGCTCCACCTTTTATTTGAAATTGAGGGTTGATGTTGCAAGTGAGTCTGTAGTTTCCTATATCCCTCTTTGACTCTATATCTCCCATCATGTGAATCTTCCTATCTGAGATGATCCTTTTGTTCCATTAGTTGAGGAACATGAATCTTCAAAATCTTCGAGACTGCTGTGGTTGGAAACAAAGCTCGCAAAAGTGGCTTCCTCCACTCCCTTTGTTCTGTAATCAAATGTTTCACTTTTAAATCTGAGTGTTGTGAAAGATGTACCTGCTGGGATATTGGATTTGTAATCCCTGGTATTTATTCATCTGTGACCTGTATGCTCTCTCCATTTCCAACAATCCATTTTAACCCTGGTTTAATCAATTCCATTCCCCACAAGATTGACTTCCATCCCCATGAATCCTGACCTCTAACATTCACTTCTTTGAGCAACTTATGTCTACAATATTTCTTCAAAAAGAACTGCGAAAAAAGACAACGTGGCTCTGAAATCATCTTCCATGCATGTTTAGCTAAAAGAGCTTTGTTCATGTCCATTGATTTCCTTAAACCTAAGCCTCCCTGTGTCTTTGGCCTACACATCTGATCCCATGACATTCAACGCACGCAATTTTTCTCCAACTCCCCAGCCCATATAAACTTTGCTGTCATCCTATCAATTTTACTCATAACTGAGACCGGTATCTTAAAAATCCCCATCGGGTATATAGAGAGAGTTGAGATGGTGTGCTTGGCTAGAGTTATTCTTCCAGCTAAGCTGAGGTATTTCGTCTTCCAAGTGTCGTATTTTCTTCTGACCCTAGTTATAAGCTCCCCAAACACTCTCCTTTTTCCTTCTGCAAGGTTAAAGTTTATGCCTAAATATTTAGACCCTATTCCTTGACCATGAATATTTAAGGTATACCTTAACAAGCTCTCTTCTTCATGACTGACATTTGGACTGACCTGCAAGGATGACTTACTGAAGTTTATCCTTTGTCCCAAGAACCTTGCAAAGTGATCTAGTATCTTTGCCAAATGAAAGTATCTTTGGTACTGACACTTCAAAAAGATAATGCAGTCATCTGCATACATCAAATGAGTAATATCTGATACCCCCTGACCACAAGAGTAACCTAGAGCCTGTGCATGTGTTATCCCAAGCTTTGATTCTAAGAATCCTGATAAAAATTGCTGACAGATAATGAACAAATAAGGAGAAAGAGGAAAACCTTGCCTTAATCCTCTTATAGGTGTGAAGAAAGGAATGATCCTTCCATTTATATTGAGGGAGTACCTCACTGTTGTGACACACTTAAGAATCAGGTTGATCCATGTATCTGAGAATCCAAAAAACCTAAGTGCCTCTTCCAGAAACTGCCATGAAACTCTGTCATATGCTTTGCTCATGTCCAGTTTCACAACTTCTAACCCTACCTTTCCTTTCTTGTGCTTTCTTAGTTTCTCCATCATCTCGTGTGCCATCAGCACATTTTTTGCTCGCGCGACGCCGTTTGCGTTTGCTAAGTTCAGTTTAGTTTCATTATAAATCATGACACACATTTGAATATTTGACAAACTTCAATTGCATTCATCTTTTCTTCTAAATGTTTAGGGTTTTAGTTCACTTTTAATAACTTCAATTGCGTTAACTCAAATTTAATTTAAATTGAATTTGACAAAATTAAACTCAATGAAACTAAACTGAACTAATTAGATAAAATTAAATTATGATAGGATGAAAATATCAGACTTAAATGAAACTGATGAATCCAATTGAACCGAACTAAATCTAAAAAGTTTAGTCGGAGCTTAATTAATTTCAATCAAATTAGATTAACCTCAAACAGAACTGAATTCAATGAAATAAAAATGATTTGAATTTAAACTAGATGTCTAAAATTCAAAAATTATATTTTATATAATATAATATAAGTTGGTAATTATTTACTATCATTCAAAAATTACGTTTTTGTTACACCTCACTTTTATGAAACTTTCACTTCTCTCTTAATCTAAAATTTCCCTTCAAGCAAAGTCAGAATTGGACATTCATTAGTGTTATTTCATTGATTTTATGTTAGAATGCCTCAGAAACACTCAAATATACATAATTCATTTATTGATGAAAATAAATTGATTACAACTATGGTAGTAATATGACTTCAAAGTTTATATACTTAAGTAACATGTTGTAGTTTTAGTAGTGTTTCTAAGGTTCTTGATATTAAAGTTCTCACTACACGTACCTTTCATTAAACTAATACCAATGTAAATTAAAATGAAAAGTGTCTTATGCGTAATAAAATTAACATAAATATAAAAAAATTCAGGTTTTAAAGTCAAAATTTGATGTTTTATGTCATTTTTAAAATTTTTATACATTTGGTGCTACATAAAATCATTGAAACGAAAGTGACGTGGCTCTTCCTCTACTTGACAAGTGTTAAAATTGAATTGGGCTTGTTCCACACAATGCTTTACCGCTACGAGCCCACTCGAGAGCCCAAAACTAACGGGCTCAAAATAAACATACTTGGATGCCCATGTATTTAGGCAATTATCGTTTCACCAAATTATAGCTCGAACGTTGGAACAATATTTTGGAAGAATGTGGGACCCACAAAGTCTCAAAACATATCACAATAATTAATTATCAAACGCAGCCGTTAACGAAAATTTAATTTCAAAAACGTTGAAATATTATTATATGGGCCGATATTCAAAACACATCAAACCCACATTCATTGGGCTTTAAATGAGCCCAGTCAATTTATTCAAACGTTGAATTTCAACGAAATTTAGTGAATTTGTTTAAACCAAACCAAGTCCATCTAAAAAATTCAACTCTCATTCTAATCAACCATGCCATGTCAGCATTGATTTCAACGAAATATTAAATTTCGTTGAAAATTTTTTGATCAAATTTAAAATTGTTTGCTGACTGTGAAAAATTCTTCTATTGAATAGAGGTAATTGCTGAAACCCACATCACTTAAACGAAATTTTCAATTTCGTGAATAAGAGTCCGTTTTTTTCTGATAGTGATACAACGTATAATTTACAATTCATTATTCTAACTAATATCCATGCATGGTTTCTTAGAAACAAAAATTTTCAATTCCAGCAGTAGATTACTAATCACCGTAACTTTTGGACTGTTTGTTTGAAGATTTTTTTTTTGAAAGGGTTTGTTGGAAGCATTGGTACGTATATTCCTCTAAGAAATTATGATAGAGATCCGTGACAATAGAAGAAGAATCTGATTAGTGCTTTGTTTGTGTTTATTGTATATGGCAGTTATGTCCTTAGAGTTTAGATAGTTTTGGTAATTATTATTACACCAATGTATGTAGTATAAATACTTATGTAAATCCTAATGGAAATCAGTTTGGGAAATAGTCTTTACGGTGTGGGCCCCACGCGCCGCCGGTTCTGGCCGGTCCGGTCAGCGGCGTGCGGCAGGTCAGTCAGGGGCTTCTGGTCGTGGTCGTGGTGGTCTGATTCAGGGCTATACCTGCGAGGGTTATGGTCATGTGTCCAAACAGTGTCCGTCGTCCACTCCTTGTCCGGCGTCTCAGAAGTCTCAGCCCTATCTTCAGCCCTATGCTCAGCCCTATGCTCAGCCGCAGTTTCTGCCTTTTGTAGCTCAGCCAGGTCAAATTCCGCAGACTCCTCAGCAGCCATATGCAGTTCCTCAGCAGCCAGCGCCTCAGTATGTCATGTATGCTCCTCAGCAACCCCAGCAATACTTGACATATCCTACTCAGCCCTCCTTTGCTGCTTCATCATCCACTACTCCAGACTGGTACATGGACTCTGGAAGCACGAATCACATGAGCTCCTCTGCGTCGAATTTGTCCAGCATCACACCTTATAACGGTAACACTCTTGTCTCTGTTGGTAATGGTGCGGGTATTTCTATTACTGGTATTGGTGATGCTCGTGTTAGTCCTTCTTTGCATTTATCTGATGTGTTGGTTGTGCCTGCTATTACTAAGAACTTGTTGAGTATCAGTAAGCTCACTCGTGCGCTTGGTGCTGTTATTGCATTTGATGATCAGTCTTTTCTTATTAAGCACAAGGCCACCAGGGCAATTCTGGGTCGAGGCAGATGTGAGGATGGTCTCTATGTTTTGGACCGTGGTGAGGAGGCACTGCTCTCATTTGTGGTGAATTATAAGAATAGAGCATCGTTTGAGACTTGGTATGCTCGTCTAAGACATGTGTCCCCTAGAGTTATTCCTCTTTTGAATAAGACTGGTTGTTTGTCGCTTACTTCTTTGCTCCCTAGACCTGGTATTTGTGAGCCTTGTGCTATGGTTAAGGGACAGAAATTATCTTTTGTTGAGAATTCTAAACGTGCTGATCACGTTCTTGATTTAATTCATTGTGATTTATGGGGACCTTCTCCGGTTTTATTTGGTAATGGCTTTGCTTATTATGTTGTGTTTGTGGATGATCACTCGCGTTTTTCCTGGTTTTATCCCTTACGTTGGAAGTCAAATTTTGTTGATATATATCTCCAGTTTGAGGCACTGTTTGAGAATCAATTTTCATCCAGGATCAAAGTCTTTCAGAGCGATGGTGGAACTGAGTTTACCAACACTCGATTACAGACTCACTTTAGTACTCGAGACATTCATCATCATATGTCTTGTCCTTACACACCAGAGCAGAATGGTGATGCTGCCTGCCTGGATGGTCCGAGTAGTCCCCTGATCCCCGATCGGACAACCTGGCCCTGCAAGACAGAGCCCCGGGAGGTACCCGAGGGTAGACCCTCCGGTGTGATGATGAAAGATGGATCCGGGAGAGAAAATGGGTAATCACTTGAATAATTAGAGAATACTTACTTGGAATAGTGCTGAGGAGCACTATTTATACAGTGATACCTGCTCCTATCGTGGTCCATGCTTTCTATGTTGTTTAGCGTATCTGTCCTTGTCCGAGTTGAGCTGTCCCGGATACTTCCATATTAGCTTACCTCATCATGGGCCGAGCCCGAACTGCCATGGGGTAGTTGGGCCTGGGCCTGATATCACCACTAGCCCCCCGGAAGCCGGTCCTTTCGGCCGAGGAAAGAGGCTTCGCCTGTCCGAGGGCGAGAAGGGGTGGCTTCCCAAATTCTGTCCTGCCCGACAAGAGTGGCACGTGGCCACGATTCTCTAGCGCCATTTAATGACGTCTGCGCTCCTTTCTCGTTTTCCGAAAACATTAATCATTGCTTTTTCGTTTTCCTGTTTCGATCCTCTATAAATAACCCCTCCGTTCTCGCACCCGTTTTATCCTTGTTTTCTCGCTTTCAAATTTCAAATACTCTCTTCGTTTCTAGATCTCGAATTTTCTTCCCCAATCCTCTTTCCTCCGTTAGCTATGTCGTCGACTGCTGCAAACAATAATTCCGGCAATGATGCCCAAGATCAATCTCCGACCGCCTATACTTTGGCCAGTACTTCCCGCGAAAGCTCTCCTCCCCTCCCTGCGGGTCAGAGGCCGCCCTCTCCTCTCAAGCCGGTGTACTTGTCCCGATCTGTGCACCCTTCCGGTCCCAGGTTCAGGAGGTCCAAGAACGCCGAGCAGAGGGTTCTGGACACTGCCCGGGCACATTCCCTCTTAGCCGACGAGTGGACGAAGAAGTGCCTTAGTGGTATGGGCATACCCTTACCAGTCGACGCCCAACTCGTGTCTGTCTCTCCGGATGAATCGATCAAGGATATCTTTTGCATCCCCCGGATTCATTTAATGTGGGGTCTGAGCCTACCCGTCCCCCGGCTGTACTCCAGGTTTATGGAGGTGTACGAGGTGTCCCCGGCCCAAGTTCATCCCAATGTGGTGGCAGTGATGATGGGATTTCTGGTACAATGCCGGAGGTTTGATGTGACTCCCTGCTTCAACCTCTGGAAATCTTTCTATCTCATGATCCGATGCCCTGGCAAGGAGGAGATATGCACTGTGCAAGCCCGGCCTGGAGTTCAGGACTTCATAGTGGGCAAGAAAGACTCCTGCAAGGGTTGGCAGCAGAAGGGGTACACCAAGGTGAATCCGACGCTATATGCCGGTCCCAAATGGAGAAAGCAGATAGTCGCGGATGCCCGGGAGGCCTTCTTGCCGGACAAGCACCGGGCGAACCATACCCTTCTGTCCACCAAGCCCCTAAATCTGGAGCAGTATTGGCTAGCGACCAATTCTATCTACCTCTTCCCGGATGAGATATATCCGGCTGACGTCTTCCAGGTTAGCCGATGGGCTATGACCTGGCCTCTGCAAGGTTCGGATTCAGTACTTTATGCCATTTTTGTTTATTTCTGCTTTATTGCAATCCTTTCTTATTCTTTGTTGTTACAGCTCCCGCTGTTGCTCACGACCCCGCTGCCCCTATCCCGGAGAAGAAGAAGGCCAAGAAAGCCGGGACTGAAACGGCTGAATCTACCAGTGGCCGGCAGCACGGTCCGAAACCAAAGACTCCTGTGGTTACTCCTCCCATCAATACTGAAATCCCTATCCAGACTACCGAACCGTCGCCATCCGTTAACAAGGAGGTCAACAGTCCGATCCCCGAAGTGGTGGAGATCGACTCTCCAGTGCATGAGGATGCCCCCGAGGTGACTCCTGCCATCATCCCCACTCCAAATCTCCATGACCTCCAACTAACCCCTGCCGGGTCTTGTCCTCTTGACCCCTCCCTGCCGCCCTCAGGAGCACAGACGGAATCTCAGCGCGAGGGTGGGTCTTCCGGCCGCGGACGGTTTGTATTCCGCCCCACGACTTCGGCAGACACAAGGTCTCCTGCTGCCAAGTATACCACCCTTTCTGCCCCTATCATTCCAATTCCTCCATCTTATCTAAACAAGCGGAAGTCCGGGGAAGCCCTAAGCAAGGACGCCAAGAAGGCGCGGGATGGCAGGTCTCTTTCCCTGACCTCGGAGCCGACTGCTATCAGCAAACCCCCGGTTACCCCTTCTGATCAACAGGTAACTTTCTTTCCCGGTTTCCCCGCTCATATCCATACTTAAGCTTATGTTATTTTTTTTACAAAAGAACCTTGTCCCTCGTAGGTCCAGCAGCTGAGCTCGGAATTTGCTAACTCTTCGGAGTTTCAAACCGCCCTGTCTTCCTTCCTCTCTCGTCAGTTGGAGAGGAAAGATGAGCAGGTCCGGGCCGAGAGGGAAGAGTCGGCCAAACTTCGGGAGAAGATAAGCCAGCTGGAGGGGGAGCTGGCTGCGGCCCGGGAATCCGGCTACCAGGATCGACTGAACTTTGCCGAGGCTGTTGTGGACAAAGTTCTGGCTAGCGGGACCCTATCTCGCCGTTTGACCGAGCTCAATCTGGCCGCCAGCTCCCACCAATGCCACAACACATACATGGAGATCCGAGGCTGGTTTCCTCCCCAGATCCGGGAGACTTTCAAGAAGCAGTGGTTTAATCCTAACTCCGAAGCTCAGCAGCTTCACTTGCTCACCGTGCTGCAGAAAGGAGGGGTGAGAGGCTTATCTCCGGCACTCTGGGAGGCCTTGCAGAAGAGTCGCATGTCCGCCGAGGATGTCCGGAGCTGGTCCTCGGATGTCGTCCGGCTACCCGGGACTTTGCCCCCTGCTCCCCCATCCGGATCTGACCTTCCTGAGGATGACAACTTTACCCCATACTGTACCATGTATGACCTCTACCGGGGCCTCTTTGATCCGAAGGACATCGAGGGTGGCGATTCTCCCTCTCCTGGGCCCGGTGCTGCTGGTGACAACGTTGCCAATCCGCCTCCCTCCCCCGAGCTAGTGTTCGGATCCGAGGATGAAGACAGCGACGATGGAGGGAAAGGCGACTCCAACAATGTTCGTTAGGCTTTTTCTTTTTCTCTTTCCTATTTTATTTACTTCTTGTACTCCACTGCCCGGTTCTCCGGACTATCAATAAAAAGTTCTTCTTCCCACTTACTGTTCGTCTCTTTTTAGCTGTTTTCCTATCTTTTTTCTTTCCCCCTTTGTTTTTTTTTTTTTTAAAAAAAACGATTTAACTCTGGTTTCATCATGATTAGGGGCTACCTCTTCAACCTCCTTCCCCGGGTCATACTCGGACTGGCTGTCCGGGGCTAATGGATATGTTATCCGAGGGTGGGCTCGGGTCTTTGATATCGGAGTTCCCTGATCCCGATTGCTTGCTCACCTGTCTTCTTCAGATCCAGGAGGACTTCGGATCCCTGCCGAAATGCTACCGGATGGCCTTCGAGAATATTGGCCGAGTTCTGGAATTCGACCAAGTTATGACTGAGCAGGAGGCCCAACACCACAATTTCCAGGTCCGGATCCAAAAAGAACTGGACGAGGTGTGGCATGATGTCATCCTGTACTACAATAAGTGCCAGCGAATGCAGAACACGACCGAACTCCGTAGGCAAGTCACCACGCTGGAAACCGAGAACGAGAGACTGGCCACTAGGAATCGGACCCTGCAGCAGGAGCTGGTAATAGTTCATCTTTCTTACCACCTGCTGGGCCTCCGCCAGGGGGAGGTCGACATTCCCGTACTAACTGACGTCCCTCGGGCCGTCGACGATCTCATCGCCTGGATGGAAAGTTCTGATCGGACATCGGGCAGCTGGGCATCTGCCTACCAGGCAGCTAAGGGTTGGAGGAAGAACATAATGAGTCGAAAAATCCTTCCCGAATCCTTATCGCGCATTCCTCCTCCGGACGAAGTCGACCTGGCCTACGAAAAATATGAGCATGCTCCTCAGCTTTTGGACTTGGAAGCTTCAGAGCGGCGCTTGGCGCGGCTCCGGACGGTCGCAGCCCGATTCCGTGCCCAATACCCTGGTCAAGGAAGGGCTTCCGATCCTGCTCAGGGGGCCGATCCTCCACCTCGTGGCGATTCGCGCCCGCCCCGGAATGACAAGAAAGGCAAAAAGAAAGTCACTGGGACCGAGGAGGTATTGACCAGGCCGAGAGCTCCAAGGCAAACCCCTGTCCGAATCGGGGGTCCGGCTACCACTAACAGGGTCTCTGCCCAAAGCAGACAACGAACGCCTAACCCGGCGACAAGGACAGGCGGCGCTCCTAATGATAGCTCGGACGTTCCTCACACTTCGGACGAAGAGCAGCGGATGCTGGAGATGGCTGTCCAGAGGAGTCGTCGCGAGACCAGAAGAATTCCTCCCGGCGAGGCGTCTTCCTCCCGGGCTCCCGAATAGGGTAGTTTTCTATTGTATAAATCTTCTGAGCCTGTTGCGGCCCGGACCTGTAGACAGTTGTAACCCTTCTATTTCCTTTTATTTCGGACATGTATATAAAAATTTTCAGTTTATGACATATCCTTCAATTTTAAAATTCCAATGCGCGCATTCATTCTTTCATTTAAACCCCCTTCTTTCTTTACAAGGGGATAAACCCCCTTCTTTCTTTACAAAAATCCCTGCTCCCAGGGTGTCCTCTTTCCTACCCTTCGGTCATCCGACCTCTAGGTTCCTGCCCCGGGCTCCTGCCACCGGGACTCTATCCTACCTAGGCATCTAGTGCCAGAGGCTATTCTACCTAGGCATCAAGTGCCAGAGGCTATTCTATCTAGGCAACAGGTGCCAGAGACTATCCATAGAACCGCCTGAGGTTTGCTATGTTCCACCTTCGGGGGACTCCCTTCCCCGCTGAATCTTCCAGCACGTAACTCCCGCCCAGGTGGGCTTCTATCACCCGATACGGTCCTTCCCAGTTGGGTGCCAGCTTGCCCTCCGGCTCCCGGTGACTCTTGTCGTTTCTTCTCATAACTCTGTCTCCTACCTTGAACTGCTCCTTCCTTACTCTCCTGTCGTGATACTTCTTAACTTTCTCCTTCACCTTAGCCTCGTGCAAGGCCGCCCTCTCTCTTCTTTCCTCCAACAGGTCCATATTTGTTCTGATTTCTTCTTCGTTCTTTTCTTCAGAGGCCGGCTCGGCTGTCCGAAGACTAGGGATGCCAATCTCAGCCGGGATTACCGCCTCGGATCCATACGTCAGACTGTAGGGGGATTCTCCGGTTGCCGAACTTTCCGTAGTCCGGTGAGCCCACAAAACACTCGGGAGCTCATGCACCCAGTTACCCTTTGCTCCCTGTAGCCGGGCCTTGATCCCATTCACAATTGTCCGGTTCGTCACCTCCACCTGGCCGTTTGCTTGCGGATGATAAACTGACGTCAGCTTCTGGCTTATCCCATATTTCACACACCAGGACTTAAAAGGATCATTCTCAAACTGCGCTCCATTGTCAGTTACTATGGCCCTCGGAACTCCGAACCTGCATACAATGTTCCTCCAACAAAACTTCACGCAGGTAGACCCCCGGATGTTAGTCAGGGGCTCGGCTTCCACCCACTTGGTGAAGTAATCGATAGCCACAATCAGGTACTTCAAGCTCCCGGGAGCGGTAGGGAAAGGTCCGACCAGATCCAGTCCTCATCTGCTGAAAGGCCAGGCACCTGTTATCCCCATCATCTCTTCCCTTGGTATATGCACTAGCGGTGCGAACTTCTGGCACTGAAGGCATGATCGGACCCTATCCTGCGAGTCTTCAAACATGGTAGGCCAGTAGAACCCCAGCCGTAAAATCTTCCGGGCCACAGTTCTGGCCCCTTGATGACTACCATTCGGGCCTTCGTGAACCTCCCGGACCAGGTACTCGCCCTCTTGCTGCTCCACACATTTCAGCAATGGCTGGAGATAGCCTCTTTTGTACAGTACCCCATCCTGTAGTGTATACTTCGGAGCCTTGACCCGGATTTTCCTAGCCATCACTCGGTCGGCCGGGACTGCTCCTGTCAGGAGGTACGCTCGGATCGGGGCCATCCAAGAGTTATCTGGCACTACTTCCACTGCCAGGATCTCATCACCCTGTTCATAACTTCTCCTCTCCAGCGTCTCCCTTCTGAGAGGTGCTTTCTGCCCTGGCTTTAATTTCGAAGATGCCAACTTACTTAACGCGTCGGCCTTTTCATTCTGTTCTCTCGGCACCTGCTCCAGGCTAAAACTATCGAACTGCCGGATCATGGACCGGACCAGCTCCAAGTACTTCTGCAGACTCCTCTCCTTTGCTTCGTATTCCCCATTCACCTGCTGAACTACAATCTGAGAGTCGCTGAAGGCCCGGATCTTTCCTATCTTCAATTCCCGAGCCAGTTTGAGTCCTGCCACTAACGCCTCATATTCTGCCTCGTTATTTGTGGTCTTAAAATCGAAGTGCAGCGCATAGTGGTACTCCTCTTCTCCCGGGGATGTTAACAATACCCCGGCTCCACTTCCTCCCGCATGTGCTGACCCGTCGACATGCAGCGTCCATCCCGGGCCTACCTCAGGCACCTCCTCGGCGCTCGTATCTGACCCGGCCATCTCTGTCAGGAAATCCGCCATTGCCTGGCCCTTGATGGCTTTCCTCGGCTGATATGTTATCTCATGTTCACCCAACTCTATGGCCCACTTCATCAAACGCCCCGACGCCTCTGGCTTAAGCATCACCTGCTTCAGGGGGTGATTGGTCAGAACCACAACCGGATGAGCCTGGAAATACGGGCGCAGTCGCTTCGAGGCGTAAACCAGCGCCAACACCAGCTGTTCCAAACTTGTGTATCGAGTTTCCGGGCCCTGTAATGCCCGACTGACGAAGTATACCGGACACTGCCTCCCGTCTTCTTCCCGGACCAAAACCGCACTGACAGCCGATGCGGACGCGGATAAGTATAAGAGCAAATCCTCCCCCTCCTTTGGCTTCGAGAGGGTCGGGAGCCGACTCAAATGTTCCTTCAGATCCCCGAATGCCTTCTCACACTCCTCCGTCCACTCGAACTTCTTTGCCTTCCTTAATATGTTGAAGAAGGGAAGTTGTCTCTCGGCACCTTTTGACAGGAATCGGCTCAAGGCTGCCAGGGAACCCATCAGTTTCTGCACTTCCTTTACATTCTTTGGCGACTGCATCCGGCTTATCGCCTCCACCTTCTCCGGATTGACATCAATCCCCCGGCTAGACACCATGTATCCAAGGAACTTCCCGGCCGCTACTCCTACAACACTCTTCTCGGGGTTTAACTTCAGGTTGACCTTCCTCAGAATGCCAAACATTTCTTCCAAGTCTTCCAGGAAACTGGGGTAGCTTCGGCTCTTTACCACCATGTCATCAACGTACAGCTCCATGCTTCGGCCCAACTGATTTCGAAATATCGAGTCTGCCATCCGCTGGTACGTCGCCCCTGCGTTCTTCAAGCCGAATGGCATCCGCCGGTAGCAATAGGTTCCGAAATCTGTGATAAAAGCTGTTTTCGGCTTGTCTTCTCCCGCCATTTGAATCTGGTGATAGCCCCGGTATGCATCGAAGAAAGCCAGAGCCTCATATCCGGTGATGGCTTCCACCAACCGGTCGACCGGGGGCAGAGGGTAACTGTCTTTCGGGCAACACTTGTTAAGATCCGTGAAATCGATACACATTCTCCAGGACCCATTATGCTTCTTTACTAACACCGGGTTAGCCAACCATTCCGGGTATATAATCTCCTCTACTACCCCGGCTTCCAGCAACTTCAACACCTCCTGTTTCACCACCTCGGCCCTATCCCCAGCTAGGGCCCTCTTCTTCTGTCGGATCGGCTTTAATTCGGGGTATACATTCAGCTTGTGGAGAGCTAACTCCGGAGGTACGCCTGTGAAGTCTTTCTCTTCCCATGCAAACACATCTTCATATTTTGAAAGCAAGGATCGTAACTCTTCCTTCACATCGGTCGGCATTTTTCTCCCGACCTTAATCATGCCTCGGCTCCCCACCTGCATATCTTCTACATCCCCCGGACCTACTTCTCCCTGCACTGCTCCAACCGGGGCCTTCCTAGCCTCCTGAAGGGCTGTGAGCATGCAACTCCTGGCCGTGGACCGGCTTCCTCGAACCGTCGCTACCCCCTGACCAGTTGGGAACTTCATGGTCAAATGGTACGTCGAGCAAATGGCCCTGGCCTGAGCCATCCATGGCCGTCCGATGATGATGTTGTATGGAGACTGAGCGTCTATAACCGCGAAATTGCACCGGACCGATGTCCTCTTGCTCCTGTCCGAGTCATCGACCACTGTTACTGTTAAGGACACCACCCCCAAGGGATGCTCTGTGCGACCGGTAAACCCTGACAAGGGAGAAGTGCTCGGGCGAAGGTTATGGCGACCTATTCCCAGCTGGTCGAAGCAAGAGGCGAACATGATTTCTACACTGCTTCCGTCATCAATGAACACTCGCTTGACCGTAAACCCCTCTATCTCCGCTGTGATCACCATCGGATCCGTATGAGGCGTCAGGCTGGGCACCGGATCCTCATCCGAGAAGGTGATGGCCTCGGTAGGGCGCAGTCTCTTCCCCCTGTCCTCGCCAGCCGGCACATACCGGCTCCGGGCCTTAGCCGCTGCGTGAGACTGGGGCCCACCCCCTACTTCGCCATGTATGATGTTTATCATCCGGGGAGGGACCTGGTTGACTGGTTCCGGGGCCATGACCAGAGCCGCTGCACCTGGCTGGGCAGCCGGTGCCGGAGCTCCTCGCTGGTTATCATTCTGCGGCCTGTTCCTCCAATTCCTCTTCCTCCCCGCTCCGGCCTGCTGCCCTGCCGCCGGGCGCTGGTTCTCCTGGCTCACACAGTCTCTTAGCTGCCCTCTCTCGATCAACTTCTCAATCTCCACCCTTAAGCTTCGGCAACCATCTGTTGTGTGTCCGTTAGACTTGTGGAAAGCACAATATTTGGCCGCATTCGCCGGATTAGGGTTTCCCGGTATGGGAGCCGGGTCTCGAAACAGGTTTCGATGAATTGTCAGGATCTCCGACCGGGTTTTTGTCAGGGGAGTAAACGTTTCAGCCCGAGGGGGGTCTACCCTCGGCCTCACCGGAGCTGGGCCCGCTTCCCTCCTGGCAGGATCAACAACCCGAGCCCTGTCGCCTTTTCCCATCCCCTTGTCCTCGAAGTACCCTTCTTCCTTCCTCTTCTTGCTCCCTTCCAGAAGCGAACAATACATCTCCACCTCAAGATCCAACTGATGAAAAGTGGTCGGGATATTCTCCATCAGTTTTACCCATAGCACCTCATCTCTCAGCCCTGCGATGAACCCTGCTATCAGGGCCTTCACCTGAGCGTCTCTGTCGATCACCTTCATAGAATCATCCATGTACCTCCTGTGAAAACCCCGAACTTCTTCTTTTGCCGACTGCCGACTATAGGCCACCTCGGCCAAAGGGAGGTACTTCTTCCTTTTGGTCTCATATCTGTGCATCAGAGCTCTGGAAAAGTCATAGTAATTTCTAAAACTTTCCGAGGGTTGTGCCTCGAACCATGACAAACAGCTTCCCCTCAAATACGAGCTCACCAGCTTGCACATCAGCTCCTCCCGAATGTCCCGTGTTCCCATGACATTATGATACGTCCTGACAAATTCCTCTGGATCAGTCTCCCCACTGTAGGTCGGCACCCCCTCCGGGACTCTCATTCCCATCGGCCAAGGGAAAGTGCTGATGTAACCTATCCAGGGGGAGGTAGGCATTCCTCCATTCCTTCCTATCAACCGATCCAATCTCTCCTCTACCGAGTTTAGAGCCGCCGGGGCCCGATCTACCACCACCGGGTATGTGCCATAGGTTCCCGCGACTGGGGCCGGCTGAGCCGTGGCGTATCCGGCCATCGGTGCTTGGCTCTGCATCCACACCGGTCCTTGTATCCCGGGGGCCCAGCCCCCCGAGGCTCCGGGGGGTTGGGCGTAGTACCCTCCTGGTGCCGGGGGGTACCCCTGATATCCGTGTTGAATCATCCCGTGTCCTGGAGCTCCATACCCGGGATAGCCCCCGCCTTGGCCATATCCTGGCACCATTCCGGCCAGTTGCCCTACACTCCCAGCCTGCCTTTCCAAGTCTATCGCCACCGGAGGCCGAAGACTCTCCTGCCCGTGAACGGCAGGGGGTCCTCGGCTGACCACCTCCGCAGCCAATGGAGGTAAACCCGCAGGAGGTCCCATCGGGGTCGGGTTGGATCCTGAACCGGGCTGAACCGGGGGTACCCGGACCTCAGACACCGGAGGATTCGACTGTTCTTCAGTCGGTTTCGTTCCCGATCCTGATCCTTGCTTCGCCGCCAGCCAACGACGGTACTCCTCCTCCTGGGTGGCAGCAAACTCCCTTCTGTCATGATCATCCTGCGTCATTCCCGGTTCCCTTTCTCCTTCCGGCTCTGACTCTCCTTCAGAGACGTCTGGATCCGAATGCACCGGAGCCTTCCCCTTGCGCGCTCGATCCCTCATTTGTCGCAAAGTAAGGTCCTCCTCTACTGCTTCCGGTCTTCTCCCTCCTCTGCCTCTTCGCGGCGGACGACCTCGAGGCGGCATCTTAATGTTTTTGTGAACACAGAGTCGTGTCCCACCGGGCGTGCCAACTTGATGCTGCCTGCCTGGATGGTCCGAGTAGTCCCCTGATCCCCGATCGGACAACCTGGCCCTGCAAGACAGAGCCCCGGGAGGTACCCGAGGGTAGACCCTCCGGTGTGATGATGAAAGATGGATCCGGGAGAGAAAATGGGTAATCACTTGAATAATCAGAGAATACTTACTTGGAATAGTGCTGAGGAGCACTATTTATACAGTGATACCTGCTCCTATCGTGGTCAATGCTTTCTATGTTGTTTAGCGTATCTGTCCTTGTCCGAGTTGAGCTGTCCCGGATACTTCCATATTAGCTTACCTCATCATGGGCCGAGCCCGAACTGCCATGGGGTAGTTGGGCCTGGGCCTGATATCACCGAATGGTAGGGTTGAACAGAAGCACAAACATATCACGGAGATGGGGCTCTCCATGTTGTTCCACTTACACTTACCTCTTTCCCACTGGGATGATGCGTTCAACACTGCAGTTTTCAACATTAATCGTCTGCCTACTCCTGTTCTAGGTGATGTATCCCCTTTTGAGGTTTTGTTTGGTCGCTCTCTAGAATACTCCAACTTACATCCTTTTGGTTGTCGAGTATTTCCATATGTTCGTCATACAACAGCTCATAAGCTGGCACCACATGTAGTCTTCCATGTGTTTTTATAGGCTATAGTGTGCAGTATAAGGGGTTTAAGTGCTTGGACACAGCTACCGGTCGCGTTTATATGATTCGCCATGCCAGATTTAATGAGACTCATTTTCCTTTCTCGAGTGCTACTTTGGAGGCTCAGTTTACTTCACTGGATGTCTCGTCGTTCTTGGATCCCACCACTCCAAACTTGGAAATACCTTCTGTTGGGTCTTCTCCAGCGGTATCATCTGCTCCTTGCCTTGTGTGTCCTGAGCCTCCTATTTCTTCTGAGCCAGTGCCACCTACGGCTGTTTTGGATAATCCTATTACTGTTGATGAACCTGTTACTCCTCCTCGTTCGCCTACACTCTCGGTGTCGTCGCCTGAGTCCTCGGCTCCTACATCCTCGACTTCAGCTTCGACTCCTCCTGCTCCTCGGGCTCATAGGATGGTCACTCGTCATCAGGATGGGACACGTGTGCCTCATGATCTTGGCCCCGACTTTGTTGTCACTGGACTAGTTGCTGAGCTGGTTGCTCAGAAGAAACCTTGCACTTATCGTACTGCTGCTAAGGACTCTCGATGGGTGGCTGCTATGGATGAGGAGATTGCTGCACTTCGTCATCAGCACACGTGGGATCTGGTTCCGTGTCCTTCACAGGTTAACATTGTTGGATCCAAATGGGTCTATCGCCTCAAGTACCGACAGGATGGATCCATTGATCACTACAAGGCTCACCTGGTTGCTCAGGGTTTTTCTCAGATTCCGGGTTTTTGATTTCGATCACACCTTCAGTCCGATAGTCAAGGCTGGCACTGTTCGCACTGTTCTTGCAATTGCAGCCATGAGGAACTGGCCGCTCCATCAGCTGGATGTCAAGAACGCTTTTCTCAATGGCATTCTTGATACTCCAGTTTGTATGGCACAACTAGCAGGTTATCAAGATCCAGCTCGTCCTCATCATGTGTCTCTTTTTCGGAAGGCTATCTATGGACTGAAACAGGCTCTCTGGGCATGGTTTGACAGGTTCAGTGCGTTTGTTCGGGATCTTGGCTTTGTTAGGAGTCTCTCGGATCCGTCTTTGTTTGTGTTCACTCGTGATGATGTTATTCTCTACCTACTTGTCTACGTTGATGACATCATTCTCACAAGGAACATCAGTACAGCTATTCGCCAATTTATTACCCGAGCTGATCGTGAATTCTCGGTCAAAGATCTTGGCTCTCTTAACTATTTTCTTGGTCTGGAAGTGACTCTCACCTCCACTGGTTTGTTTTTGGGGTAGGCCAAGTATGCCAGAGACATACTTCAGCGAGCTGGGATGTTGGATGCTACACCTGTTTCTACCCCGTTTTTACCTTTGTCTCAGCTTCATAGCAGTACGAGTGGTCCTTTTCATAATCCCAAGTTGTATCGTTCACTTGTTGGAGCTCTTCAGTATCTGACTATCACTCGTCCGGATTTGTCGTTTGCGGTTAACTCAGTGAGTCAGTTTCTTCAGGATCCTCGTGATGATCACTTCTCGGCAGTGACTCGGATACTTCGGTATGTTCTTGGTACGCAGCATTGTGGTTTGACCTTTTCTGCTGGTGGTGTTTCAGAGGTACTTGCTTACTCGGATGCGGACTGGGCTCGGTGCTTAGAGACTCTTGATATGCTGTTTTTCTAGGTGGAAATCTAGTTGCTTGGAGTGCTAATAAGCAACCTACTGTCTCTAGATTGAGTTCTGAGTCGGAGTATCGTGCTCTCGCCAATACAGTTTCGGAAGTTGTCTGGTTTATGCATCTTCTTCGTGATCTGCGTTTTCCTCTGCAGGGTTCTCCCTTACTTCTCTGTGACAATAACAGTGCTATTTGTTTTGGCAGAAAATCCTGTTGCACATAAGAGGGCTAAGCATATTGATATTGATTATCATTTTGTGCGGGAGCTGGTTGCTGGAGGCAAGCTTTGTGTTGGTCATATTCCTACATCTCTGCAGGTGGCAAATATTTTTACCAAGGGTCTCAAATCGTGCCTTGTTTGATTTTTTCCGGTCCAAGCTTTGCGTCTCCATCAATCTGACGCTTCGCTTGAGGGGGGGTGTGACAATAGAAAAAGAATCCGATTAGTGTTTTGTTTGTGTTTATTGTATTTATTGTATATTGCAGTTATGTCCTTAGGGTTTAGATAGTTTTAGTAATTATTATTACACTCATGTATGTAGTATAAATACTTATGTAAATCCTAATGGAAATCAGTTTGGGAAATAATTTTTAACCGGAAAACCTAAAAATTAGGTGCAATGTAGCTATCGAATGGTCATATATATTTTGCTTCCCCTTGACCCAACATAGACCAGAGAGGTCTTCACCGAACTAAATGCGTACGTCCTTAGCGAGATGATTAACTCATGACAGATTCTTTACCAATGAGAGGCCAAGGCAATCCCCAATGATATTATATATTTAGTAAAGTGTTCCATTCCTAGATTAGACGCCAAAACCACAGCCAGCTCAAGGGCTCTTGTTTCTACGAATATTGGATCAAAAATCCCAGGGACGTTATCTACTATATAGCGCACAAGAAGCCATCGCCCCTAGTCCAGCTCTTCCATTTCGGATTCCGGTGTCGAACCAGTAAAACATCAGCTTCCTTGAGACGCCTTCTGGTCAAGGCATCTTGAAATAGCCGGAGATTGCGCCTTCCCCTTCCATTTTATGATCTGTGAACTGAAGTTCTACTGTTCCTTTGCGTCATAAAGAATCAAAATAAGCTCAAGCCGTGTTGCAATCCATATTTCTTAAATTTAATTAAGAAATGGATGACTACCTGAAACGTCTCTATCGTCAACCTTTTGCTCGTCATTGTTTTGAATGTGATTAAAGCAAACTAGGCTGTTCTTTATTAGCTCTTAGTTTTTAACATACTTAGGGAGTTAGGGACCTAGGGTAATAATTGATACTCGAGTTCGTGACGATATTATTATTATTCTTGAAATGCTATATGAATTTCAGTATTTTACTCATTGTATTTTAAAATATCAATGAAATAACACCACCGTCCCTGCAAGTTGCATAGTTTTTTCAAAAAATTAATAAATTGAGATCATTTGTATACTTTTACACCATTTTTTAGACTACAAAAGTAAAATAGTGGAGTGCGTATAACTACACCGTCATTATTATTGCAGTTCTACATGCATATACGAGTTTTTTATATTGAAGTAGACTTTGAAAGTATATAATCTTTAAAGGATTGTACGTTTTAATATTAAAAAAAGGACAAACATGTAAAACACTATATGAAAGGTATTATATCAGGAAAATTAGAATACTTGCATCTTATAAAACAACACACAAAGACAGTTGCATGCATCACTTTAATTAGCTAGAATATTTCACGTTTTGAATTCGTATAGTATTACTCTAGTAACAAAATATATATATATATATATATATATATTAATTAAATTGTTTCAATATTGGCTGGAGGTTTTCTGTCAAAATGGAACATTAATTAATTGAACAGTAATGACTCCATTTACTGAATTTTGACTTTGGAACCTAACTAATTAAGCTTTAATATTAGTTTGATTTTTGTCAATGTTTCTAGAACGAATTAGTTTGGTAATTAACATTTTGGATAGTGTTAGATTGGTAATTAGAATCAGAAGAATGTTAGTTTGGTTATAAGTTTCATAAAAAAATTATTTATGCAAAAAACTCCTTATTTGTCAACATCTGAAATGAATTAGCGTCTAATTTAACTCTTAACCTTTCAAATTAAAGTGTCTGCTTTGACTTTTCTAAGTTAAATAGAGGCATCTTTGATCACGAGTAATTTTATTTAAATGTATAAAAGAATATTAAAAATTTTGTTCACTAAAAATACATATTATATTATGAATCTACTAATATATTATATGATGTCAATCTTATATATATGTTAATTAGAAATTAATTATCAAAATTGTCTGTATTTAACTTTGAAAAGTCAAATAAGATATTTTGGCTGTGACGGGTGGATTATTAATTAATTTGACTGAACTCATATTATCTTCTTAAGAAATTATACAATTTTTTCCCTTATTGCTTTGTGATTTATTCTCTCTTCATTTTTATTCTAAAATTAAATTTTGTTTTCAAGGGTAAGCGCTGAATGTTCAATATTATTTATTTAGCTACATCCTCATCACAAAATTTTATACATAGAACTCGTATCATAACCAACAATTCGCACACGAGGAATACATACGGTTACAATGCTTGGGTTTGTGTCATGTCGTATACAATTCCTGCTAAATGCAGAATAAACCATTTGCTTTAATTCTGTTCAAATTCAGAACAACTAAATCCCCTTCCCCTATCGCTATATGCGTTGTTGAGATCGAAACAGATTAGATAAAGCGATACTTATCCAGTCGTCTTAATGCCAGATAAAATAAGAATCCCTTCGGAAAACCTACTTGATTTAATCCCGTTGCCGTCGGATCATCAAAGATAAAATAAATAATCTCGTTGCGGGCTGGATGTCAATTCAATCGAAGCCAATTATGTTGTTGAGAAAATTAAAATAATACTCCCATGTATCTTAGAGAAAATGATACAATCGAAATGATCAAATATACGCAAACGTCCCTAATTCAAAGCATACGCAAACAAATATCACGGATTAGGTTTGACTCGCTTTCAAAATTTATTCCCTAATTTCGCCACCGAATAAATGTACAGGAAGGTCTTGTTTCGTGACTTTGCCGGTTCCGGCACTGTTTACTGCAGGCAACGTACGTTTTCCGGGAAAAGATCAAGGGCCTTAATTTGACGAATTAGTATATAAACTGCATGCAATAGTACTCATGTCGGAATCATCTATCACAATGCAACAGCGCAGCGAAAGAGGCAACTCCGATTGAAATATTGATTACTGCCGCTGGTAACTTCGATAAACTATCTATATAATTCAAGCAACTAGGCCGTTCTTAATAAGTTCTTAGTTTTTATCTAGGGGTGATAATTGATATTCGTAAAGATTTTATTGCAGCTCTATGAATAATACAAGTTTCTGACTTTGAAATTATCACAAATATATTATATTTAAAAAATTGTACGTAAAACACTATTGCTATACGAAAACTGAAAAGTATCATTTCTGGAAAAAAAACTTATACATTTTATAAAACAACACATTATTAAAGACTAGTTGCATGCTCTGGCTACCTAAATATTTATCAATTGTTAAGTGAAGAGGAAATTAACGGTAGTACATAATCGATCCCAGTAAAAGGTGAATATATATTTTTAATTGTGTAGTTATGAATTATCAAAGATATATTTTTATATTTAAAAATACTATTTTGAATCAATCCATATCACACAAATTAAAGACCAGTTGCCTGCATATTGTGAAGATCTTTGATGATTCATGCATATTTCGTTTTAATTAGCTAGAATATTTCATTTTTCTGAGTTCTTATATATATACACACACTACTCGTTAATAATAAAATATATTTGTTAATTAATTGTTTCGATATTGGACGTTTCTGTCAAATAGAACATTATAAGTTACTCCGTTTCATGAATATTGACTTTGTAACCTAATTAATTTAAAATCTTTTAATTTGATTAGTTTGATTTTCATTGTCAATCTTTCTTTTAAGTATCTATAAAAAGTAAAAGTCAAACATATCAAATTGTAAATTCAGTAATACTCTTACACAAATGCTTTTGTTGCAAGGGTTAGCACAAATATTAATCATACGTAATAAACCTTTGGATTACATCAGACAAAAATAAAAAGCTAAACCCCTTGGATTTTGGACAACATTTGAATTAAGAAATGAATACTCGGATGCATTCTTCAACATCAGTTTGGGTTCTGAGTCTGGCTCGCTCCACCCTTGTCAAACTTCATCAAAACATACAAACTCCCCTGGTGTCTATAGAACCACAGCTGCACTTCATCAGATTTTACCAGCGAATTAGCCTTAACAACGCTGGCCCAGCCTTTGTTTATCACCAGGTTTTTCAGACTCCGCCAACAGGACATGTTAAGCGTGTACTGAACACCTCGGCTATCGTAGGCTGTCAAGGAAATCTTGGGGTTCGATCCTTTCAGAATTTTCTTTTCTGAACTCGTACGTCAGGCAATCAAACAGCTGAGTGTAGTTTGGGATCAGAAACCTACCTTGCAACGTTGAACAGTCCGAGGCCGTCAGTGTTTTCTTAACCGTGAAAAACGGAAGAACGGGCTGTGGTGGCGCTACCACCTTCTCCTCCCGGACCTCCACTTCGATTTTCTGACCGAAAAGAGTCATAGTTTGGACCTCCACTTCAATTTTCTGGCCGAAAAGAGTTATAATTTTTTTCGCAGTCATTTTAGAGAGTGAAAAACAATCAGTGAGAATTTCCTTACAACTGAGGGGTTTATATAGGCTGTACCGTTTGACTTGTTGTAGTTCTGATTTATAATAAATTTACCAAATTTGATTGTCATAATCCCTTCTGTCTCTCTTTTAAGCCTAATCTGATTCGGACATGAATGCAATCTTCATTTCCCTTGTTATTTCCTACTTATTTGTCAACTCTTGAATGAATTGTTTCTCCGTCCCAACTAAAATATTCAGTTTGACTTTGAAAAGTCATATCAAAATAAATTTGACTTTTCAAAGTCAAACCGAGACAAATTTGACTCCATAAATATATTTACTTGATACAATTATATATATATTAATTATTAGTTAATATCAAATCTGTTTGACTTTCAAAAGTCAAATAAGTTGTTTTGGATGGGACGGATAGTATTAAATTAATATGACTGAACTAATATTTTTGTTTTGGGAAAATTATGTTATTTTGTCCTTAATTCATTTATTCTGCAGAGTCCAATCACTCTTCATTTTCTTTCCAGAATTAAAATAGTTTTTAGAATGTACCAGTTTTAAAATTGTTTAAGCGATGCACGTTCAATATTTATTGATTCATATATTTTGATCACCGGACGGGGTACATTAGCACATACAACCTAATTATAGTAAGGTTGAACTGGTGCTGCTGCCCTTTATTTACTGTTTTAGTCCCTTGGTTTCCCCTTTATTTCTGAAGATCTAGGGTTTAGTATTTGGCTATAATTAGGACTCAGCCTTACTTTGTACTTACGAAGCTTTTCCCAATTATTCAGAATTAATGGAATTGTTTTGATGATTTTCGATTTTCGCCTTAATACAAACACCTATAATTAATTTGTTCAGCGCTGAAACAAGTAGTTGTAAAGGTTATCCTTTGTAGGCTGTATATTATAACTTACTTGTAGCTGTTATCAAAATAAAATAAAACTTGACCTACTTGCATTGGAATCTTGTTGCAGTCTGATCAAACATAGATAAAAAGTGGAATCACAGAAGTTGAAGACTGAAGAATGAAGGCGATGGACGTGGCAACAGTAGCGAAATGTTTAGAATTATACGTAATTTATTTCACCAATCTAATAGAAGTATTCTTTATCAGTTTTTATAAACTAACACATATAATAGATACTTAAAAGAAATATTATCACCGTTTCAACCGATAATTTGTTAAATTAAAATTATTTTTTAGAAATCATTATCGTCACTTTAGATCGAATTTAGACATACTGAAGTAAACTAGACAAATTAGAAGATCACATTTAAAATACTCCCATTTCCAGTTTGTCATGTCTAAATTAGTGATACAATCGAAGTGATCAATTTAATTACGTACCGGGCCTTCAACGCCTACATTTGTAAGGGTGTACGTCATTTTTAAGTCATACAATCGAAATGATCAATACTACAAGACCTTCAAAGCATATACATTTGCAAACAAATATCAGATAGCTAGGACCTGTTTTGTACAACTTTTTCTTTCACTCAAGCTGAATTGAGTTAAAACATATTATTTTAATTAATTTAAAAATGTATAGGGCCGGTATGCGAAGGTAGATTTAACTCAAGGGTTTGTGATTATAAAGATGATATTTAAATTTGAATAATTCAAACTGGGTGCAGGAAATAATTGATTCATTTCTAAATGATCGATGTGACTTGACGGACTTACTGGGTGATGAAATATCCGCCAGACTTGGAGAGGATCAATTCCTGGCCTGCTTGTCTTCAGAAGAAAACACACAATTCATGAATATTCCTAGCAGCAGTTTGTCTGTTTCATCCCCCAACTCTTTATGGTCTCACATTTGGAAATACAAATGCAGCAGAATTAAACCCTATACAATCAAACTTGAGCAATGATAAAGACGATGCAGTTTCCGATCTCAGATCTCAGAAACCGCTCGTATATATAATAAATTAATATGTATCTATAACTATAAAGTATAGCATGATTTCCCTCCGATCCACACATAGCTAGCATAGCATCCCTTGTCATCTTTTCTTTATTTTGATAAAACTTGATAAAACCAGCTGTTTTATATATACTCTTCAAACAAATTGATACAAATTTAAAAGGTTGAATTAGAGGATCTGATAACAGGTAAAAAACTGGAGATGTTTCCCATATACGTTAGGCGAATGGCGTGATTAATTCATCCTTGATTATTTTCTTTGTACGCCGGCAGAACATCTTCGAGAGCAGATCTGAGCTTTCTATAATCAATTGCGGAACCGTCAAACTGAATCCCGATTCCATCTGGTTTGTACACATATAATTAATCATTATATACGAAATTGTAACTCTGAAAACCCACTCACAAAAAATAAACTACTGTTAGCTCACCGCAGCTGTAACGGTGACGTCTAGAGCGAAACTCCCAAACGGTGCAGTTCTGGTGCTAATAATAGTCACAACTTCAGAGAGCATTTTAACACAAGCGGTCCGTTTTTCTTTTCGCAGAGGAATGTTTTTGTTGCATACTTTTTAGCTTCGATTCCCGGTAGGGATTTCTCCTGATCGTTGCCGGAAATAAAATCGGAGGATATAGGATCATCTTCCTGACGATATTATTATTATTATTGCAGTTCTACGTGCTTGTACCAAGATGCCCTTCTTTACAAATTTTAATAATTAAATCTCTCTTTCGGTAAGTAATACTTAATTTAATATTAATTAACAACACGTTTTTTGACGAATTAATAATTGTTTTCAATCTCCTCAAAAAGAAATATTGTTTTCAAAATATGAGCATCATTAATTACGCGCGCGCGCCACTTTGTTGCATAGCAATAATATAAGAAATTATCATGAAAAAAACAAAAACAAATACAGCCTTAATTAAACAACTGAACATAGGAAAACTGTGAAGCTTGTCCAAAATTTTCCCATCAACATCGGTCAGACATGCATGCCCAAGGTTTAAATTAATGAGAAACTCTCCTGAAAATCCAACTTTCCTGACTTTCCATAATAGTTTTTATACGTTTTAACTTATACAATGTACCTTTTAATTTGAACTGTAAAATTTGTTATTTGAATTTTATTAATGTTTTAATGTAAATTCATGAATTTTTGCATTAAAACATGTTTTACTATATGTTCACTTTGATACTATCAATGTTTTAACATAAAATAGTATCACTTGACCTTAAATATATAGTGGTAGTTCCATAACACTTAGGAAAGTCGGACTTTCTAGAGATTTTGCATAAATTAATTCGTGCGATCAATACAAGTCTAGGGTTATTCCATGTTAAGGTAAATACTTACGTAAGCCCTGATTTTACTCAAATTATCTTATTTATGACTTTTAATACCCAGCATTTTAACCGAAGAAACTTGCTATATATGTAACTTAAGAAACCCTAGTACATGCACTAGAATCGCACGATTTTCGCACGCATGGAAATATGTAAAGAACCTTTGAGAACGGATATAGCCAAAGACACTGCTTTCTGTGACTGCTTTCTGTGACAAACTGGGATAACACATATAGAGCAATTTTAAACAAAAAGTTTTTAAGCCCTACAAAAGAAAGGGAAGCTATTCATATTCATCTAGATTTAATTACGGCCGAAACCCTCATGTCTGCTGGTCTGATGAGAAGAAGAAGTTGCAGCCATTGTTGAGAAGTTGCAGCACCTGGATATATATCTCAAAATTCACAAAGAATACTCTGACTTAGCTACGTACGAACGAATAAAGAATGAATAAATCACTAGGATGAACATTGAATACGTTGATGCCTGACTTTAGCAGTTTCTGGCTCAGATCACTTCGAAGTTCGAATTTGTATATTACGGAGAATATGAATTTACGGCTTGGCACTCTGTGTATTTGATGAGGAGCGATTCGTATATTTTCATCGAATGATTCATCATCTTCAGCTAGCAAATGGGCTGGAATATCATCTTCAATATCTTCTCCAGGTAGTTCACACCAGCCATTGCAAGGTTTTAATGGAAGCAGACATTATTATATATAGATCGATCGTTTGTGTTTCTAGACCTGCAGACAATTTCTGTTGTTTGCTAACGGAAGTTATTATAGATCTACTCACGGAAGTTATGCTGCGCATATATCTATTCTTCCAGTAAATGAAAGCCGAGTACCTCACTAAGGCTGAAATGAAACAGAAGAAACATGAAAGAGATGCTATCTACTCAGGTTCTTCTCATGAAAGAGATAAAGGCATCATGACATTTGTTGAGTGAAATTTTGCAGTGATTAACTGAAACCAAGTATCACTTAGTGAATGTGGAAATTTCGGTAAAGAGGTCGCGGGATGAGCAGCAAAATAAAAGATACTTGTTTATCAGAGGAGCTTATGAAGTGAAATCCCATCTGACCAGCCACAATCACGAACTCACGAGAACAGAATGGCAGTGGCAGTATTTGCAAAGAAGCGATAGGAAGATGACGGAAGAAGAAGCGAAATCAATAGAAGGTATGAATGTGATTGTGTTCATTTTAGTGTTTTGATTTATTGTTTTGGGTAAACAGTTATATAAAATGGACAGTAAATGAAGGTTCTCTTGTTATTAGAACACTAAAATAATAAAAGCATTAGATACTTGTTGCGTGTTCACTTGGAGGTGAGATGACTACGAGGTAGATCTAAGGTTTCCTAAAGTAAACAGAATGAAGATTTCCTTCAACATGCAAGCGTTTGGAAACCTACCTCATCATATATCCTGCAACTTTGATCATATATGGTGTTCAAAGACTCATTTTCAACTTTCTTACGTCGTTGATACGCCACCAACATCTCCATCACCACCTCCGTGCCGCCCTGGAAAATAAGAAATATTTTTTTGAAATGTATTTATACACACTTAAATAAAAAGGTTTTTTTTCCTACTAAATGTTATAATTAAAATGGGATGACAACGAGCATGGCTTTATTTATCATATCATGATGATGATTTTAAACAAAATATATTAATTTCAATTATAAAAAATAATTTACTATTTCTTTACACTCACTTTTTTTTCACTACATACAGTCTGTACTTTTTAGCACCAAAATACATACTTTCAATTCCACATATTTTGGATATGTCATTTGTTAGGTACAGTAACAATTAGATTTTGCAGGAATGGAAAAAAATAAAATTACCTTTCTGCATTGTTACACTATGATCTAGACCTGCATTTGAAGTTTAATTAAGTGTAATACTTAAACTGTTGTCCAGCAAATTAACATTTTTAGGCCAACATAAAATGTAATTAGTTTTAGACTTCTCTTCTCTAATAATTTAACTGTTAAAATTATTTGACTTTTGTTAAAAACCATCTTCTTCGTTAAAGACTTATATGCTTTCATCAGTTGTTCTTTAGTACATGCGAAATCGATGCCTCCAGTTACTTCAATGTAAATGCCATTGCTATAGCTGTTCGTTTTTCACAGACAAATCAGTTCAGATCAGATCAGATCAGTTCAGATCAGACCAGATCCGTTCAGATCAGATCAGATCAGTTGAACAGATATACACAGAGAGATCGGTGGGAAAAGGAAGGGTGGCGTGCTGTGATAAGAGCATAAGAAAGGGCCATGGAGTCCCGCCGAAGATCTCCGGCTAACCGTTTTCATCCACAACTACGGCCGCAGCAACAAAGACCTGGTACAGTGAAAAACTGCAATCTAAACGTTTTCATTTCGTCCAATATTCATGAGTTTTTCATGACGTTTCTGGGAAGAAATGGAGAACTGATGTTCAGTTCAGTCGTTCTTTACTAGTATATTTATCATTGGCCACAGTTTGTCCCCGACGGCTTATGGTCAGGACCTATGTTCAATTTTATATTATATAATTACTTACGGAAGTCAAATTTTATTAATTATTCATTAATGGAAAGAGCAACCCATAACTCTACGCCTACGGGGAAGGTCAAACAATTTTATGGATCTTTTTCAATCGTCATTCAAGTCATTCGATGATTATAACTAATATGAATCGTCCCAAAAGTTTGACTAAATGCAGCCCAAGCATTTGCAGGCAAATTATCTAGGCCAGAGTTTGTTGTCCGTAGCTGATCTGAATATTTTTAAGTCTAATTCATTACTTTAATAATTTTGAGTTTATTTTTATTTTTGCAATGTATAATCTACTAAAATTTAGTTAGATGTACATATATATTTTAGTTTATTAATTTTCATTTAAATTCAATCCAGCCATGTCAAACAGACCTTGAATTAGAGATTATAACTTGTACAATTTGTGTAGGTTTAGATCACACCTTTATTTGTCATATATTTTCCCAAACAGGCAAATTTCAAAAAATAATTCAAATAAATTATTTCACAAATTTAATAAGTTGCATACCCGTGTATTAAAATGTATATTGGTGAGTTTTTTTGACAAAGGTATATTCTGAGTTAGTATCACGTACTTAATTAAATTTGTTTTTCCTATGTGCGTGTGAATCGTGCGACTCTAGTTTAAAGGTGCTAGCTAGGTTTAAATTACGCCATAATTTTTCTTAAAGTTTCCCAATCAGGTAAATTTCAAAATCAAATTTAAACATATTTAACAAATTAAATCAAATGTATAGATTAATAAATTGCCTTTGTACTTTTTTTCAATTGTTTCCATGCGTGTGCAGATCGTCCGATTCTACTTGCTAGGTTTTCTTAATTAAATTGTTATATAATTATAATATTGAAAACTAATTGTAATGTCAACTTCTTCAATCATTTATACATTTTACAAACATATTAATATGTAACTCTAATATTAAAGATTCCTTGCATGTTTCCATACGTGCGGGGATCGTGCGATTCTAGATTTCAGTGTGCTAGGTTTTCTTGAGTTATATATGTAACAAGTTTATTTGGATAAAATGCTTGATTTGAAAGTTATAAATTAAATCATATAATATACATGAGCTAGAGCATTTTTTTGAGAATAATTAAGATGATGCTTATATTAATAATGAGAAAGAACAGACATAACGTTATTACAAATATTACGACACATAATTGATGGCATTCTGGTATGATTCTAGCCTTTGTATGCTGTTTAATTAATGCATATATTTTACTGCATCTTGTGAACACTTAATGATTTTTTTGCAGATCGCATGGACCAAGTAGAGACTAATCAAATACCATACTTTCCATTAAGCCTAAGCAATTACATTTGCGTAACTTTGGATTTATAAATCAATCATATAAATTCTGAACTTGGTACCAAGTATTTTTAATTTCCATCAAAACTCAAATTGAAAAATTGATATCGAATGAAATTTTTGCAACAAACTCAATAGTTGAGAAGGAAACATGCTTCTGGGAATCGTATTTACAGGCTATGAAGGTTCTTTGCATATTTACATACGTGCGAGGATCGTGCTATGTTATTTCTTCATCAGTTATATAACAAGTTTTCATCGTTTAAATGATGGACATTAAAAATTATATATAAATCAGATAATTTTCAAGAGATAGGGCTTATGTAATAAGTATTTACGTAAACATGAAATAACCCCATACTGACCGCACGCACGAATTTATATCAGACGGGCAAATTTCGGGCAGATTGCGGAATTGATCTGAGAAAAATCCTAAACATTTCGGGAAAGTTTCATGATTTTCTCAAGTTATATATATGAAAAATTTGTTCGGTTAAAATGCTAGAAATTAGAAGTTATGAATCAGATAATTTACAGCAGCTAATCCTAGACACATATATTGACAGGACAAATTTGTTTAACCTATGATCAATTGACATGGTTACGAAGGATTAATGTTTCGAGGAAATGTGTTGGGGCTGGGAGAGTGAGAGATCTGTGAATCGAGGAAACTATTACCATTCTCAGGGGCGGATTTTATGGGGGTTTAAAAGTGGCCGGACCCACCCCATGATTTTATCAAGAAATAACATATATATACTATATATTACCTATTAAATAATATTTTGGAAAAAAATTAATTGGTGGACCCTTTTATTTTTGAAAAACAAAATATATTAATATAAGGATACTAGAAAAGTTTACTAAAATTAAACTTCTAATAAAAGTAGTGGCACATTTTGTTAGTATTTTGTTTTTATTTTTTAATTTATAATTCTTATAAGATATCATAATAGTAATTTTTTTAAAAGAATATTAATAATATTTTTTTAATAATATTGTGATAACAACCTGCATAGTCGAATGGAAGATGATTTTCTGCGAGATTCTTTGGTGCTGTATATTGAAAGAGAGATTGTGAAGACCATTCTCTTTGATTCGATTATCGACACTTTTGAGATGATCAAAGAGAGAAGAGTTAGATTCAAATAAAATTTATATTTTCTTTAACTATAGTTGGTCCTTTATATGTAAGATTCTTTTATCTCTAAATAAATTACTTTACTATACGGTTATTGTTTTATAATTTCATTAGTTCTTTCGAACTCAAATTTTTGTGATTAGTCCGGCCCCTTTTAAGGTAAAATTCAGGATCCGCCCCTGACCATTCTGAACCAACTTATCTTACGTTGATACTCATCCAGGTCATTATATTTGGCTCATCAGATTCTGGACTTAAAGAGGAACAAATTTGTGCCATGTTTTCTTGAATCTGGTAGATTTTTCACATATCATCAATTCTGCTAACAATATTGCTGCAACTGCAGAAACCATGCCGAGTGTAAAGTTTTGCATGATTTCGGAAGTTTACTGTAAGAGGTTTCGGGTGACTGTTAGTTAATTACAAACTACATGTTTCCCAGATCACTACATATGTTATTTGACAGGCATAATTAAGAAGCAAAATTCATCCCTGTTTTGTTTTGGAATCTCGTAGATTTGTTCACTGGATGAGTGCAATATATCTTAATTTGAATCAAATCTTTGCATCCTCATCTGAGAAGAGAATCACAGTGCGATATATATGTTTATTTTAAGCTTGGTCTTCGAAACGTCATGTGATCGAAAAGGGAGAAAACAAGCTAAATACAATGTGATCAAAACTACAAAACTATTATCAAATGCAAAACATATTTTGAATTAACAATAAATTTTGGATGTTTATAACAAAAATAAAATAAAAAATGGTTTAGGCCGGGATAGTTAATTTGATTACTCATGAATATAAAAAGTTAAAGTTATCGATCAGAAAATCAAATTGAAAGTGTGGGGACAATCAAAATGAAATGAAGTTATCTGTATTCATTGTGACAGATTTGACGATATATAGGAGAGTATATATTCACCTTTCTCTCCTCAAAAGCAACGCGCTTTTCCGGCACAATTTTCCGGCAACCTACGGGGGATATCGAAAGTGGTGTGACACACGGCGCTGTAAAAGGGCAAATGGGGAGACACCAAATCCATGAAGCTTTTTAGATTGACTCCATTCCAGCCTGCACTTAATCTCTGCTATTTGTGACTCAACCTCCGCATGCGTCTTTTCAAACAGAGTATCTAAACCGCCACGGCATGAAGACATCCATGCCTTCAAAGCAGAATGAGCTCCTTCAACCCTATTTGTGGTGTTGTTTCCAAAATGCCTCGCACGGTTTGTCCAGGCAAGAACAATTTTTTCCTTGTGCGGTAACCATGTATCGTCAATGTACTTAATGAAACCGCGTACCCAACCGTACTTGCACCTCAACTTGTTGTAATTCTCCTCAAATATTTCAACTGTTGGAGAATGTAGCATCACCCTAACAGCTCCATTGCATAATCGGTCGGCATCCTTCGCAGAGTGTAGTATATGAAGCGCTTTAGCTCTGATCATTTTCTTCACATGGAACATGCAGAGGAGGTGATGGGAATTGGGAAAAACAGTCTTGATTGGGTCCAACAATCCAAGCTCCCGGTCAGTCACAAGGGCTTTCGGCTGCGTGTCTCCTAGCAGCTCAGCGAAGCATCTCATAGCCCACAAGTAGCTGTCCTTATTCTCGTGCTGCAATAGGGCTTGTGCTGCAGTAAAATTCTGGTTACATGGAGTGACACCAACGATTTCCACCAACGCATACTCGTACTTGTTTGTGGAGTATGTCGAATCGAGACAAAACACAGTGCTGTATATCCGCAACATTTTCCTGCTGTTTGGGTGGCACCAAAACAAATCTACAATGCACAAGTAAACATGCTCATCAGTTTCATGTATGTTCATGTCATTTCTCAATTAAACAATTATGTACATCAAAGGAACGACTAAAATTTTACCTCTCAGTGTTCTTGTCCCCGGGACAAGCTCATGCCTTGTGAAGTAATCTCTTTCTCTGCACATCTGAAGAAATTGCATGGCTGGATTACGGCCCTCTGCAGCCTCCTTCTTCAACTTAGTTGTGTAATTATACACTGCCCTTGACAACACCGGCTTCAGATTATCGGCATACTTTAGAGCTTTGACAATGGCTTTCGGAGCGCAGTGAGCAAACCACATCTCCTTAATCTTCAGCCTATCTTCATCGGTCAACCGTGTGTATGCAAGGTTGCCTTCAATGTAATATGTGAGGGGATGATTATGACAACCTTTAAACACGTGGACGTGATACAGCCCGTCATCTTCCTTTCTGATCGTGCCACGGAACTGGCACCCAACTCTCTTCGACGATGTTATCCTCTTTCCCTTTGCAGCCAAATTTGAGAAAATATTCCTCCTCTTGTTACTCCTACGCTGCGCTGCCGTGTCCGACTCTTTTCTGTCAGCACATTCGCACGTGAAATAATGGTGGTAGGACCCATCTGGCCGCTTCCTTCTTGAGGATCTGATGATGTTAAAGAGCTTCTCATTTGCTTGGGCTTTAGCCCACCCGAAAGCAAACAGCTCGCTCTCAAAAGTCATTCCAGTTGAAGCACTCGACATGTGTGCGGTAAAATCAGGACCGCCCTCCTGCACAATTTTTAACAAACCATATCAAAATAATATAATATTTAATGAACTTGATTATCAAAAACAGTTGGGTATTACATTATCCCGACGATCATTTTGGAAACCTAACTTCTATTTATTTCATTAATTTGATTGACCAATTTACATGGATATTTTTTTCCAGGAATGGAGTTTCTAATGTATATCTGTTTGGTCAGGCTTTTCCACATAACACATAAACATAATTAACCATTCTTTGTTAATAGTTGGGAAATTTATTAATATAAGGTATACCTACACCCTCTTCTAAGTGTCTTCAAACGTAACATATTTGACTAAATTAGATATACATAATTTTCATAGTCAATTAGAAAATCAATACAATATTACACAATTAACTTGGAAAAATATTTCTTTTCCAACACAAAAATTAATTTCAACAAACTAGAAGAGTGGTGTTAGTTTAAGAGTCTTATTTTATTTAAAAACATGTTTTAGGAGATTCGTTACATATTATATACAAAATATATATTATCAATAAAATGACTATTACAAAAATAGACTTACAAATATTTGAATATTGGCTTTCGGCCTATAATTTAAACAAAGTTAAATGCTGCGCCTCTAAAGTGTGTAATATTTAAGTTGGGGCTAAACGTTCCTTTTTTTAAAATTCCTACGGGTCCATAATTATCTATTTTTGGAATATATTAGTTTGTCGAAATAATTTATTATATTATTCATCCATTATAAAAAAGGAAAACATTGGACAAATAAGTCAACTTCGTCACTGCAAAAGCAGCCACCCCTTCATTTACCTCACTTCACCAGATAAAGTAAAACTACAGTTGGGCCCTTCTCATATAAAATTTAAAAAAAATCACCTGACAAATCCAGAACTAGCTATTACTTTCAGCAAAATATTGCCCACATGCTAGATCTGTTCCATAACAGTCTGCAATGTAGGCTACTGTTTACACAAAATTTTCAATTTTATCAACTACTGAATTAAATACTACAATTGTTTCAATGACAGCATTTAATATTCAACCGCCCTATTTTGTTATAGTTTATACATGTAATAATTACATTTATCTGCTAATCTTTTTCAAAAAATCACCATTAATCATTGCAAACAAGACTACATTTCATTAAATTATCATACTCAAAATAATATTCAACCCATTGCACACATACTAACAATCTATTTTTATTTTTATAAAATCATTTTCAAAGTAATAGTTTGACAAGCATGTGAACTAATGTCCTTATGAATAGGCACTTACTTCTCCCATGCTGCCTTTTTCAACAGTGAATCAACCTTCAACAACAATTGAACACAACTCCAATAGCTAAACCAGATCTTCTTTGCTGCAAATAAATTCAAGAGATATAGTCACATCAGACAGATAAGTACTATCAATTAAAAATACAAGGGATGTATGCATGTCACAAAATGGAAAAATAGATGAAGATCGGCTTACATGCAACCAAATATATGCTTCCTAGTCCATCACCTTCAACAAAACACGCCCAAATCTCACAGTCAGTGTTCAATAACCAAAAACATATAACTTATCCAAATAATGTAACATCCACTTACAAGAAAGGGGTTTTCACCATCATTTAGCTCCACCTGCCACATGCAACAACGAATCCATCACTTTTTCAGATCAAAGATAAAATTCACACTCAGATCAACACACATAAATGAGTTTTGTACATTCTTACTTTCAACGACAACCCATCTTTTAACTCTTCATATCAACTCTAAAAAATCTGCAGATCAACACATTTTCCATAAGCGTTTATACTCCAGATGAAGGTTAGAAATAAAAATGCTATGGATACAGAGTGTACAGTAGGGGGATTAGACACTTGCCTTTCGTGAGCCCATAGAGACAAACCAGAGAAACTCTCTGTTTCACTCTTCTGCTTCCACACTAAGTATATATAGTCACACAATTGACTTAGGGGTAGAAAAGTAAATGTACTGCTAGGGTTTCATCTGGGCCGTGTTTCCAATCATAAACCAGCCCGCCTCACCAAACCACACCTAGCAACTTACTTTTGATATGGGCCTCATGTCGATTAGGCCTGCTAATGAAACGTCCCCGTGTGGAGCGGATTGGTCCAGCCGGTCTGCTAATGAAACAGCGCCGTGTGCAGCGGATTGGACTCGCCGGAAAAATGGTTCGACTGCCAAATCTGCCATACCAAATTCAAAACGGCACCGCCGCCCTTACCTTATTCTGAACCAACGCCGGTCGACGCTCCCACTCCCACACCGTGCGTTTCAATCCTCCGATTCATACCCGCCGTCGCCTGACGCTCCCACCCACCCGGGGATTCAGACCCACCGCCGCAGGCAGAGCGCCCCACCGCTGATTCAGATCCACCGCGGATTCAGACCCACCGCCGCAGGCAGAGCGTCCCACCGCTGATTCAGATCCACCGCGGATTCAGACCCACCGCCGCAGGCCGAGCGCCCCTCCGCTGATTCAGATCCACCGCGGATTCAGACCCACCGCCGCAGGCCGAGCACCACCACCTCTGATTCAGACCCACCGCGGATTCAGACCCACCGCCGCAGGCCGAGCACCACCACCTCTGATTCAGACCCACCGCTGCAAGCCGATCAAGCCAAGCACAACACCTCGGATTCACATCTTTACGACCCAAATCTGCCAAATCTCCCAAATCATCTCCTCAAATTGTTGGATATGATTGCCTAAAACTCGATTCGTTTCACTATTCTTTTCCCCTCACCCACCACTTCTACCTTTTTCATCCTCGACATTTTCCAGATTGGGGCCTAAGTTTTAGTCTTATCCCACCTACAAATAATTATTTGCATTTCGGTCCATGCGGTAAAATCGCAAATAACAACAACATATTCAATATGAGCCCTAGAAAACCTATGAGGGCAATTTAGACATTTCAGTTCAAACCCTAACCTGCAAAAACAATCAGTCCCTGCACCTAACAATGGCCTTAAATAACTGTTTACCCAAAATAATAAATCAAAACACTAAAATGAACACAATCACATTCATACCTTCTATTGATTTCGCTTCTTCTTCCGTCATCTTCCTATTTCTTCTTTGCAAATACTGCCTCTGCCATTCTGTTCTCGTGAGTCCGTGATTGTGGCTGGTCAGATGGGATTTCACTTCATAAGCTCCTCAGAAGAAACATGAAAGAGATGCTATCTACTCAGCTTCTTCATGAAAGAGATAAAGGCATCATGACATTTGTTGAGTGAAATTTTGCAGTGATTAACTGAAACCAAGTATCACTTAGTTAATTAATGTAGAAATTTCGGTGAAGAGGTCGCGGGATGAGCAGCAAAATAAAAAAGATACTTTTTTGGAAAAAGAATGGAGAGGAATGGTGTTAATATTCCTCGGGTTTTATTTATTCCGGAATTACGTTGTAACTTGTTGTCTTTTGCCAAGTTGACTGCTGCTTTAAAATGCTTTGTTTTGCTCACCGAAAATATATGTGTATTCCAGGACATCAGCACGAGGACGGTGATTGGAGTGGGTAGTCAGCAAGGAGGGGTTTATTGGTTACGCAGACTAGGAGCTCATCTGGCGTCTTCGCGATCTCTGTGTGTGTCTGCTGCTGCTGTTTCCTCCTTTGATTTATGGCATCAACGTTTTGGGCATCCTTCTGCAACGGTGTTGTCATCCATTCCAGCTTTAGCTTTGAGTCGTAGTAATAAAACTGTTCCTTGCTCCATTTGTCATCGAGCAAAACAGTCTAGAAGTAGTTTTTCTTTAAATTCCAAGTCAGCTAGTCATGCTTTTGATCTTATACATTGTGATGTTTGGGGTCCTTATAAAAACCCGTCTATTAGTGGAGCATTTTCATTTTTAACTATTGTTGATGATTTCTCTAGAGCTGTTTGGGTATATTTACTAGTTAGTAAGTCTGAGGTTGGTTCCAAGCTGAAGGAGTTCTTTGCGTTCGTCTCTACTCAGTTTAACCGCAAGATCAAGTGTGTTCGAGCAGACAATGGTACAGAGTTTCTCCCGCTTCGTCAGTTCTTCGCAGAGAAAGGAGTTAGGTTTGAAACCTCCACTGTTTACACGCCTCAACAAAATGGTCGTGTGGAGCGCAAGCATCGTCACATTCTTAATGTTGCTCGTGCTCTCATGTTTCAAGCGCACCTTCCCATCGACTTTTGGGGTGATTGCGTACTTGCTGCTGCTTATCTCATCAACCGCACGCCTTCTCCATTGCTGCAAGATCGCACGCCATACCAGCTTTTATATGGTCGTGCTCCTGACTACGGAAATTTGAGAGTTTTTGGATGCTTATGCTTCGCTACCCGCCTTCCGAAACCTCGCGATAAGTTCGATTCAAGAAGTCGAAAGTGTATCTTTCTTGGCTACTCGATGGATAAGAAGGCTTGGCGTGTTTACGATCTGGAGTCAAGAATGGTTTTTGCTAGTCGAGACGTTGTATTCTACGAGAATTACTTTCCGTTTGCCTCACCAGAACCGTTGCCTGCTGCCTCCAGTTCTGAGCCGACTCAGAACGCGTCTGACGACGCCCAGCATTTGCATGGCTCGCATGATCCAGCTGTGGACGTGCATGGGCCGGCCTTGGTTGAACCGGCCTTGATTGAACCAGGCGTGCATAACCCAGGTGCTTGTAACCCTGATGTGCCTCTGGATGTCCGACATTCATCCTCTACATCAGCATCACCGACCGCGTCGCCACCCATTCAAAACAAAAGAGCTCCGACCTCTACTCCGGCCGAGCTCACTCCGACCGCGTCGCCGGCTGGTATCAATGCGTCGCCGGCCACTGCTCCGACTGTATTGCCGTCGGATTTATCGGCGACGTTGGCTACGGGTGCGTCTTCTTCGTCTGCGTCTGCTAGCCCATTCAATGCTTCAGTTCCGTTGATCGTTGAGTCTGCTTCGCCGGTTTCTGCTCGGTCTCCGTCTCCTGATCAACGCGACCCGCCGTCCGCCGTCTCTTCTGATCCGTCCTCACCGATCAACGCGAGTTTTTTGCCTGTTGACTCCGACCTCGATTTCAGGTCGTCCCCTCACGGTGATTCGCCTTCTACGTCTGATTCTGATGTGGAGTTGGTCGCTTCACCCCCACCTCCTCGTCCGCCAGGTACTCGCGATCGTCGTGCTCCGGTTCGTTTTCAAGATTATGTCCTTGCTGCTCCTGCTTGTCCAATAAACCCCCCAACTGCTGCTCTCGCTTCCTCATCGCCCTCAGGTATTCGCTATCCAATTGCTGATTATGTTTCCTGTAATAATTTTTCGGTTGCGCATTCTGGTTTTTTGGCTGCAGTCACAGCTGGCTCGGATCCTACTACGTTTTCCGAGGCTTCTCGTTCGATTCACTGGCGATTGGCTATGGCTCATGAGATTGATGCTCTTGAGCGAAATAAAACTTGGACTTTGTCGTCTCTTCCTCCCGGCAAGCGTGCAATTGGCTGCAAATGGGTGTTTCGTACTAAGTACAACTCAGATGGTTCGGTTGAGCGTTACAAAGCTCGTTTAGTTGTGTTTGGAAATCGCCAGATTGAGGGAACTGATTTTACAGAGACATTTGCTCCTGTTGCTAAAATGTCTTCTGTGCGTTTGTTTTTAAGTGTAGCGGTTGTAAAGGGATGGGAGCTTCATCAGATGGACGTTCATAATGCTTTTCTGCACGGTGATCTTGAGGAGGAGGTTTATATGAAGCCTCCGCCAGGTTATGCTCTCCCTAGTCCTGATCTTGTTTGTAAGCTTCAGAAGTCGCTCTATGGTCTCCGTCAGGCTCCTCGTAATTGGTTTGCTAAGTTGGCTGAGGCATTGCGACGTTATGGTTTCGTTCAAAGTCGTGCTGACTATTCCTTGTTCTCCTACATACGTAATGGTGTTGTTCTCCATGTTCTGGTTTATGTTGATGATCTCGTAATTGCTGGTTCGTCTGGAGATGTTTTATCTGCTTTTAAGAAATACTTGAGTTCCTGTTTTCATATGAAGGATCTTGGTGTGTTGAAGTATTTCCTAGGCATTGAAATTGCTCGTCGACCTGATGGTATGTTTCTGTCTCAACGGAAATATACTTTGGATATTTTGACTGATACTGGTTTACTAGGAGCAAAGCCCACTGACTTTCCCATGGAGCAACAACATAATTTAGCTCGTGATGAAGGTCCGTTTTATGAAAATTCAGCACAGTACCGACGTCTTGTTGGGAAACTCATTTATTTGACTATAACTCGTCCGGAGTTGAGTTACTCGGTTCATACTTTGGCACAATTTATGGAGACACCACGTGTGGCGCATTGGCAGGCTGCTTTGCGTGTTTTGCACTATCTGAAAGGTCATCCCGGTCAAGGCTTATTTCTATCGGCTAATAGTCCTCTTCGGCTTACAGGATTCTGCGATTCAGATTGGGCTGCTTGTCCTCTTACAAGACGGTCTTTGACTGGTTACTTTGTGACTCTTGGTGAATCTCCTGTTTCATGGAAAACAAAGAAACAGCCCACTGTGTCTCGTTCTTCAGCTGAAGCAGAATACCGTGCTATGGCTTATGCTTGCTGTGAGATGATTTGGCTTAAGGCTCTTCTCCGCTCTTTGGGTGTGCTTCATTCTCAACCGATGACACTGTTTTGTGATAATCAAGCAGCTCTTCATATCGCAGCAAATCCAGTTTTTCATGAACGCACCAAACATATTGAGATTGATTGTCATTTTGTTCGTGACTTAGTCCAGTCTGGCGAGATAGTTACTCATCATATACGTACTTCAGAACAACCCGCTGATCTTTTCACTAAGGCACTTGGACGTCGTACATTTCGAGAATTGATTGGCAAGATGGGCATTCGGGATCCTCATGCTCCATCTTGAGGAGGAGTGTTAAGGAGATATTTTGGAATATTAACATTAGGTTTATTTGGTTATTAGCAATATAACCCATTCCTTGTATGTTTGTGATATATTAGGTAAATTCCATATATAAATTAGGTTAGCCTAATTATCTCCGTAGGAATATATATATATTTGTATATCTCCCGTTTATACACACATGAATATACACAAATTTATATACTCTTCTTCCGTTTCTACAAATGGGTTTGCCAGAAATTGGTAGATCTTGGACACTACGCATGCATAGCGAAGAAGTTGTTTCAGGTTTGAAAAGATCGGGATTGCATCAGCTTTAAGTGCTCTCAGAAGATGAGAGTTACTTGTTATTTAAGAAATGTGTGTTTGGAGAAGGAGGGGAAGTAGAGACACGTATCACAACTGATGGAAATAGGCGAGAGAATATTGAAAAGGTGTGGAAGCGTTCCATTAGCTATAAAGGCATTGGGAGGCTTACTCTACTTGAAAAATTCTGAACTGGAGTTGACTAGAATAGAAAGAACTCAAGCATGGAATTCATCAACTGGAGAAAATGGAGTTGTTTCTATGCTTAATCTAAGTTATGATCACTTGCCTTCACTGTCCTTAAAGCAGTGTTTTGTGCATACTGTGCGACTTTTCCCAAGGATGTGTTCTCATGGAAAAAGATAGGCTAATTCAGTTTTGGAGTTCTCCTGAGGGAGAGTTTCTGGCCCGAAGATCTTCTGAGAGTCTTTGCTGTGCGATTTTTGGTTCTAACAAAGCATGTTACGAGTCTTTGCTGGGGAAGGATATCAGCTGGTATGCATAAGGTTCTGCGTTTTGTCTGAAGCTAGTCTTTAGTTATGGAGTTGGCGAGGTTTGCCTACATAAATGCAACTCATTAGTTACCATTTCGTTTCTGCAAATGAAATTTAGATTCAATGCAGAATACATTTCATGAGTCAGCCTGTAGCTGGAAATGAAATTTAGGTATGAAGTTACATCATCATTTCTGGGTTCTCAGAAAATTTCCTTACTTCCAATTAATAGATCAACTTATGCATGAATGCAACAACAGGCTTATAAGTTATTACCAAAGTACGAACTAGACGCCGATTCATGTGTATATTGAATGCGTATTTTGAAGCATAAAAATACGTATATTATACTATAGTTACATGCCGATTGAAAATTAAAACGTACCTGTAAATTTTGTTTTTTTTATTATAATTGAGGGGTTTGATCAAATGCATAACTCTATCTCTGACGAGTTATCAAATGGATTAAATTAAAGAAAACATCACACAATTAAACACATTAACATGCTATTGCAATTAATATGTATACTAGCTAAAATTAAAAAAGCCAAACTATATAACTATCACAATATTATTTAAGACATCTCGTAATTTATGTCACCGGCCTACTTCAATATTAAGAGTATAATTGGTGTCCAAATAACTTTCATCTATTGGGCAGAAAATGAAACATTTAATTTTCTACTGCATACAAGCTAATTAGGAAATGGCTCTAATTAACTACCATTTTCTACTATGTCTCAGTTACAGTTGACTTTTCATACTATCCAACATACATTTTTAATCAACCGTATCTTTATTTACTTATATTATTGGAAAATTAAAATTTGATAATTGAATATTATATGTTTGATTAATCGAAAGATATCAAATATGATAATATTTATAATTATATCTATATAAATATGAGATTCAAGTTTAAAAATAAATAGAATAAAAAAGTCAGAATGCGGATTCAATTGATACGGAGATAAAACATTTATTAAGATGATTATCTTCTATGTATAATAATATCCTTTTATTAATTACTGTCAACTTGGTTAACTAGAGGGTTGACAAGTCAAAATTGCTCAAATTACTCTTTCCTAAAAGGTGCCTTTACTTTTCTTGATGTCTTGAAAATGAATAGTATTTTTTGATTACATATCTATGTATTAAGAAAATTTTGAAATTCTTCCCTGCCTACTATTTTCTATATGTTCATTTTGACCTATCAATTAGTTAACATTGCTCAAATATTATATTTTGCTGATGTTGTTTTCTGAGCATATATATATATATATATATATATATATAACAAATAATCATACTTTCTTTTGTTGAAAGATGTTAAAATTTAATTGTATATATAAAATTGGATACATATATAATTTGAAATTGAAGGTTTTGGTCTATATCGTTCACATATGTGATTAAAGACAAATCATTTTGACATTTTGACTTGAGACTGAGGTTCATTTTACGAGGAGAATTTAGAATAATAAAAATTTCATAAAATCAAAACAAAAAGATGTTTCACCACAAAAGGGCGTTTACAACTCAATTTAATAAAAGAACACTACTAGAAAATAAAAATACAAATAAAAAAACATCACTCGATCGATTGCGTTGCATCTTCAACTTGAAAAACTCACGGCCAATTGTCGGAATCCTGAAAAATATCCATAAGAGCCACGGTCTCTTCCGGCGTCACCATCTCGTCCGACACACCAAAACTGATCTCAGCTGGGTTCCTCGTCATCTCAACTACCATCAACTGAAAAAAGAGAAAAAAATATATCAAAACCAAACCTCATCAACAATTTTAAACACAAAAATAAAACAAACATAAATATCTCTGCTTTGATCTCCTCATTCCTGGCTCTGAAAGCCTCGTTTTCTGCCTTGAATTTCTCAAAATCTTTCTTCCACCCCAACAATTCTGTCTCCTTCTTTTTCAATTTTTCCTTTGCCCGTCTGTTCTGGAACCAGGTGCTGACCTGCTTAAACGTCATTCCTGTTTCTCCGGCAATCTTCTCCTTCATCTCTATATCCGGTTTGCACTGCTCGCCAAACCGTTTCTCCAGTTCAGACCTGATCACCTTCTTCCTCTCTGACATTTTTCTACTGATATGGTTTCACTGATATCTCTATAACAATAACCCAACAGGGCCATGTATTTATAGGGTTTAGCATGTCTTCATATGGTACATGGATATATATATATATATATAATTATACCTAAAATATTATACTACCTTTGTATCAGTCACAGTTGACTTTTCACACTATCCAACACACATATTTGACCAACGGTATATTTATTTATTTATATTATTGGAAAATTAAAATTTGATAATTGAATAACGTGGATTTTAGGCGCAGGGACATTTTGATTTTGCAGGTCTGATATTGACTTGAAATACCCCTGGTTTGCTGATGCAGGTCTAAGTAATAGTGTAAAATGAGGGTAATTTAGTCTTTTTCAGACCTGCAAAATCAAATTGTCCCTGCACCTAACACTGGCCTTGAATAATATATGCTCGATTAATTTAACGATATCAAATATGATAATATTTATAATTATATATTTATATAATTTGAGATAAAAGTTTAATAATAAATAGTGTCAAAAGATTAGAATGCAAATTTAAGTCAGACGGAGGTAGACCATTTATTAAGATGATTATTTTCCATGGATAATCTAATCCTTTTATCAATTACTGCCAACTTGGATAAGTAGGGGATTGACAAGTCAAAATTGCTCAAATTGCTCTTTCCTAAAAGGGGCCTTCATAATTATTTTTCTTAATGTCTTGAAAATGAATATTATTTTTTGAATGCATGTACCATATTAAGAATTTTTTGACATTATTCCCTACCTACTATTTTGTAAAGAGTTGGTCTCTGAAGTGACCGTCTATATTATAGCATAATATAGACCAAGGACTAAATTATAATATGGAAGGAAGGAGGTTCTTATTTGCAAAATTTGGGAAAAGTACTATTCACGGCACTGTTCACGCGCACTGTTCACGGCACTATTCACGCGCACTGTTCACGCAAAGAATATGTACACAAATCAGTTAATCTAATTTCTGGATTTTAAACACTTGTAAACACAAAAGAATTCAGGTTAGAAAGACAAATTTCCATATTATAAACATCATATTTTAGGTACATAAAAACTAGAGTGTTTAGGTTAAATAATGTTGTGTCAAGTATAGTCAAGTTTCACCAAAGTTTCAGCCTAAAAATTCACAATCATCACAGTTTTCAACTTAAACAATCAAGTTTCACAAAAATCACTGTTTTCACAATACACAATCAAGTTTCGCAAACACCAAATTTTTCAACCTAAACAATCGAGTTTTCACAATAAAAACAGTTTTCAACTAAACAATCAAGTTTTACAAACACCACAGTTTTCAGCCTAAAAAATATAGTTTCTACAATCACTGTAGTTTTCAACCTTAATAACCAAGTTTTCACAATCACAGTTTTCACATTAAAAAATCAAGTTTTACAAACACCACAGTTTTCACAATAAATAATCAAGTTTCAACACAAATCAAGAAGCCTAGTTTTCAAGTTAAACACATAAAATTTCATATGCAGACAAAAACCACATTAAGCAGTCTAGTTTTCAAGCTAAACACATAACTTTCATAACAAGACAGAATCCACATTAAAAAGTCCAGTTTCCAAGATAAACACATAAAATTTTAAAAGCAGAAACACATCACATTAAACAGTCTCGTTTTCATAGTAAAACACATAAATTTCATTGAAGAAATTTGCAGAATAGTCATAAAGTACAAAAAAATAACAAAAAAGTACTATCACCTCGCTTATTAACCACCTCCTATGGATTTAGACATATTCATTGTTTTCAGATCTGCAGAATACAAAGCAGTACAGAAAAACAGCACAAAACAACAGAATCATGAAAACATTAAGTTAAAAATAGTTGGATTAATACCGGAATCTCTGATTTTGGCACGACGGCGTGAAGGAGGAGGAGGTGAGCTCCGGTTCGGAGACGGTGAAGAAGGAGCTGAAGAAGCAGAGGAGATTCCGGGGAGTTCGGAGACGGCCGTGGGGGAAGTACGCCGCCGAGCTTCGGGATTCGACCGGGAATGGAATCCGGGTCTGGACGTTCGACACGGCGGAGGAGGCGGCGCTGGCTTACGACCAGACGGCATTCTCGATGCGGGGAGCCATGCCGATTGGATTGCGCAGATTGGGAACGACGATTGAAAGAGAGTTTGGGGATGGGAAATTGGGAACGGCGAATGATTTCAAAAGGTTTTGTAAAATAAAAAAAATAGAAATAAGGTATATATATTTATGGAGGAGGGTGTGTGATGCAATTTCCCTATATTGCTAAAAAGGACCTGCGTAAAAATTATTTGCTAAATAGGAGCCGCTTCCTATTTTAATTGCAGAAATAGGCCGTCTATATTATTGCTATAATATAGACGGTCTATTTCAAGACTAATATTTTTCTAAATGTGCATTTTGACTTATCAATTAGTCAAAATTGCTCAAATTATATTTACCGAAATGTAGACCTTCATATATGTTTCTCAATCTCCAAATAGTCATTCAAATTTACAGAAAATGAAATTTAATTTTGTATGTATAATATGTACAGGTAGTATATTAAAAATTCATTCTTCCATTTCAACATCTATTAATTCTCTATAATAATATGGGAAATCAATTTAATTATTCTCGTCTATATTTCTATTTTAGAAAATAATGTTTAATTTGGTCTTTTGTTGAATTTTCAATTCTCTTGGTCATTCTTTCCATTTCATACCTTTATATCAATAAATTATACTTATCCAATAATAATTTCAATAATAATTTCAGAATCAACCAGGTTTACTGGTCTAAATCCATAAGCATAAAAAACATATTCCTTAAAAATATATTCAATAAAAAATATACTTCCTTGAGAACAGAAAGATACTTCATTGCAATGGATACCATACTTGATGTGGATACCCGTCCCAGATTCGCCCCATTTAAGTGGATATGGATCATTGAATTCATCGGAAATGGGGCAGGTATGGATATGATTCTTAAACCCATGATGGGTATGGGGCGGGTATGGATATTTTTTAAAAACCCGCCCCATACCCACCCGCCCCACCTGCTCCATACCCATCCGTAATACCCGTATAATATCCATTATAATATAATATATAAAATATATTACTATTACTTTATTGAATTTATTAATTATTATTTACTTTTTTAAAATAATGCCTATTAAAATATAAAGTCAAAAGTCACTATACGAGTATATACTATATACCAGACCTATCCAAATTTCCAATCCAAGTCCAAACCCTAGACGGGTTTGGAACTCCCTCCCTTTAGACTTCAGTCCCGCAGTTCATTTGCTTTAAAACATATATTTACGTATCTATATTTACAAGAATTATATAAATTTGTGTGCTAAATATTTCATGATTTTGTTTATTACAAATATTAACTTTTAATATGTTTTACTTTTTTATTATTAAGAAGTATATATCGATTTATTTTAAATGAGGGGATGGATATCCAGGTGGGAATGGATATCCAGGTTGATGGGTATGGATCTCAAAATGAGATCCATCATGGATTCTTGGGTGGGGATGGATTTTAAAATTTTATATGGGTATGGGCATGGATATACTGATATCCACGCCCATTTGACCTAGTGAACCTCCCTACTTGAGATGCTGTGTGTAACATGGATCTTCTTTTGTTTTAATACAGTTAGGATCCAAGGGCAAGTAGGTCATTTCATATTTAATTTCTGCATCATCAATTCCTTCCAGAAGGCAAATATGCCATTCCATCAAACCGTTGCAGCGGTGTACCACCTCCGTACTGCAACGGTACCCCCCTGCACTACTCTAGACTCACAGCACCTTCCTCGAAGTTTCGTTCGGATAGTAGTATAACTCAGGTCATCACAACCATGGTAGGATATCAATCATTCATGAAATCTGCATCTTTTCTTTGTAATTCTCTTCATATTAATATAGTGGAATCTTGCCCTTTTTGCTATTGTTCTCTGCAAATTGATCCTTGTTAACGTGTGGGTTCTTACAAATTGGTATCCAGAGCCGTCAATCCTTGGAGAAATCATGGCAGATGGCACTAGATTGAAGCAATTTGAGAATCAAATGAAGGAGTACGTCTCGTCGGAGTTCACAACTTTCAAAACCCAGTTGGAGGAGACGAATCAATCGATCGAATCCAAGGTGAGAACCGGGATCGCAGCGGCAATCCAACCCCTCCAATCACAGTTGGATTCGCGAATGGAAGGCTTCCAGGCTCAATTCGAGATGATGACTCGGGCGCTTCAAATGCTTGGAGAGCGGCAGGCGACGGGGACCCAACCCGAGAGCTCTCACCACAGTCCTTTTCCACCGTTTGCAAGTGCCGGAGCTCGAATTCGAACATCATCAGAGCTCACTCCATCGAGCCTCATTCTCACAACCCCGCCGGGATTTCCCGTACCTTCAGAGATCACATATTCAGCTGGCATCGGAAGTGGAGTTTCAATTCCGGTGGTCAGTGGAGCATTCTCAGTCGGAGTACCAATTTCGACTAACGTCCCCAATCTCGGGGTGGCAGCGGGAGTACCGGTCGGCGCCGGAATGCGTTTCCCACCTCCAGTGGAGCGCGAGGCACAACCCAACTTGCCGCCGGAAGGACCATTGGGATGGAATCCACCAAGAACAAGGTTACCACCTGTCCCTCCTTTCGAAATTGGCCAGGAGAAGATTATGTCATTGGGCAGCGGAGGGAGGACCCAAGAATTGTGCCGCCGCCACCAACATACCCCCCACATCGCCAGAGGGATAATGTGGCTGGAAATTGGAGGGAAGCAACGTGTCGAGCTGACCAACCACGAGTTGAACTGCAACCATTCACTGGAGACAAGCCTAAGGACTGCATTCGGAAGTGCAGTAAATTTTTTAATTACCTCCGACTTTCTGACGATCAGAGAGTTGATGCTGCAGAATACTATCTTGAGGGCAGAGCTGAGGTGTGGTTCCAAAGTGAGAAGGCGTCAAAAGGGGTGATGTCTTGGCTGGAGTTCCAGGAGGCTCTCATCAGCAGGTTCACTGAGAACGGAGGAAGAGACGAAGTTGAGGAGTTCAACAAGCTATATCAGAAGGGATCAGTGCGTGCTTACCAGGAGGAATTTGAGGAACTGAAGGCATTAGTATTGGGTAAGGATCCTCGACTTTCTGAAGGTTATTTTATCTCTAGTTTCATAAGTGGATTGAAAGAAGAATTGAAGCCAATGATCAAGATGATGAAACCAGTAACCTTGAATGGAACAATTGAGATTGCATTGTTGCAGGAAAGACATTTAGAGATACAGAACAGGAGGTCTAGAGCAGGTAATTTTGCTAGCACACACGCTGGGGGTGATAAGAATTTCGTTCCTACGAGTTCTAGAGTTCCTGGAAAAGGGCAAGCTGGTCCAAGCCGAGCTGCGACCGAAGGTTTCAAGCGAATCTCCCCTCAAGAGTTGCAACATCGGAGACAGAATCAGTTGTGTTTCAAGTGCGGCGATAATTATGCTCCTGGGCACCAATGCAAGTATAAACAAGTAAACTTTATCTCATCCATTGCACCAAGTGAGGATGAAGGTATCATGGTGGTGGAAGCAAACAACAAAGAGTTCCAATTGTTAGATGACACTGATCTTGATCTTGACCAGGACCCTGAATTCGATGTGATCCCCGATCGTCTCGAGGCGAGAGCTATAGGTAGCCGAAAAAGGGTTAACACTATAACCTTGTATGGTATCATTAAGGGGCAGATTGTGAAGATGCTTCTTAATACAGGAAGTACCGACAACTTTACTGATCCACGAGCAATTCAGAAGCTAGGTTTGAGGGAAGTTGACACCAGACCATTTGTGGTGACCGTGGCAAACGGAGGGCAGATTCCTGGGAGAAGAATGTGCCCTGATGTTCAGTGGGATGTGGAGCAGCATCATTTTCAGTTTGATTTGAAAACCATGGTACTTGGGGATCTGGATGTTATTTTGGGTGGTGATTGGCTGAGCCGATTTAGTCCTGTCACTTTTGACTTCAATGAAAACAGTGTTGGTTTGAGTCACGATGGTCGTTACTGGGTTGTGAGAGGAAACTTAACAGATGCAAAACTGAATATGTTGCGTGGTACAGAAGCTAGGGAGTTGGCATCTCTCAGGAAAAGGAGGTTCGAACAGATGAGTGTCAATGAGATGATGCTACATTTTGAAAGACAGATCAAGAAGGGAGAATAGGAGAAAGAAAGGGCCGAAAGTTGCAGCTCCAACAGAATTACAGAACTTTCTCAAGAACCTCTAGTTATTCAAGATATTCTTAACCTCCAGGAGGTGCCAGAGAAACTTAAGCAAATTGTCTTGAGGTACTCAGTGGTGTTTGAGACAGTACACACACTGCCACCGGAACGGGAAATCGATCACCAAATTGTGCTGAAAAATGGAGCGGAGCCATTCAAAATTAAGCCATATCGATATCCTCATGCCCACAAGGAGGAAATCGAAAGACAGGTGCAAGAAATGCTTGGAAACAAAGAGATTCAAACTAGTAAAAGCCCATTTTCATCACCAGTGTTGTTGGTCAAGAAAAGTGATGGTTCTTGGCGTCTCTGTATCAATTACAGGAAGCTGAACGATTTGACAGTCAAAGATCGTTTTCCAATACCCGTGATTGATGAGTTGTTAGACGAGTTGCAAGGGGCTAGCTTCTTTTCTAAGCTCGACTTGAGGGCGGGATACCACCAAATTCGAGTAGCTAAACATGATGTTCACAAAACGGCCTTTCAGACGCATCACGGCCACTTCGAATTCCTTGTCATGCCATTCGGATTGACTAACGCGCCAGCAACTTTTCAAGCTCTTATGAACCACATCTTCGAGCCATATTTGAGAAAGTTCGTGTAGGTCTTCTTCGACGACATTTTGATTTACAGCCGCTCTTTAGAAGAGCACATGAAGCATGTTGAGCAGGTACTGGAAATTCTCAAGTCACACTCTCTTTTTGCTAAGTTATCCAAATGCATCTTTGGGAAACAATCGGTGGAGTATTTGGGGCACACCATAACTAGCAAAGGAGTGGGAATGGAGCATAACAAAGTGGAGTGCATATTAGATTGGCCTATCCCTAAGAACATCAAGGAGTTGCGCGGGTTTCTTGGTCTCACTGGTTACTATCGTCGATTTATATCTGGGTATGGAGTTATCTGTCGCCCTTTACATGATCTACTCAAGAAGAACTCTTTCGTTTGGAATGATGAGGCAACCAAAGCATTCGAGCAGCTGAAGAAGGTGATCACCACAGCCCCAGTGCTTAAACTTCCTGAATTCAGTAAGCCATTTGTGATTGAAACTGACGCTAGCGGTATTGGAATGGGAGCGGTACTAATGCAGGACAACCAGCCCATAGCATTCTTGAGTAAATCCTTTTGCCCCCGTAACAGAGGGTTGTCAACCTATGAGAAGGAGCTTCTAGCTCTCGTCATGGCAGTCGATAAGTGGAAACACTACTTAGTTGGAAACCATTTCATCATTCGGACCGATCACCAGAGCTTGAAATACCTTTTGGAGCAGAGAATTCACAATGCTCTACAACACAAATGGGTCACGAAATTGTTGGGGCATAGCTTTGAAATACAGTACAAACCAGGGAGTCTTAATCGGGCAGCAGACGCCCTTTCTCGGAGGTCGCACGACGAGCTAAGTAGTGAGACAAGAAATGAAGAGGCGGAGTTGAACTTCTCTTTTAAGGTGAACACTTCGTCCTCTTTATTACCAATGTGGATACTACAATTAGATAATAGCTATTGTGATGATGTAGAAGCTCAGGCTGTGATTGCAGAGCTAACTTTAGACCCCAACTCTCGCCCTGGGTATACTTATGCAAATGGTATACTTCGTAAAGACATGAAGATCTTTGTGGTATCAACTGGCAGTACCAGGAATGATATACTGGATACGATGCATTCATCGGCAATTGGAGGCCATTCCGGCCAAACTGCTACAATCAAGAGAGTGTTATCGGTTTTCTATTGGCCGGGGATGAAACAACAGATTCTGGATTTTGTTCGAGCATGTGAAGTCTGCCAACGTAACAAGTCAGAAACTTGCCACTCCCCTGGGCTACTACAACCTCTTCCAGTTCCGAACCAAGCTTGGCGAAACAGTTCTATGGATTTCATCGAGAAACTACCATCATCGGACGGATTCGACACCATTCTGGTGGTGGTGGATAGATTAACAAAGTACAGTCACTTCTTGGCTTTAGCTCATCCTTTCTCAGCTAAAAAGGTGGCAGAGCTTTTCTTTGATGAAGTTTACAGACTTCATGGCCTTCCAGACTCTATCGTGTCTGACCGGGACAAGGTTTTCACCAGCTTATTCTGGAACGAGCTCTTCACTAAGGTGGGTGTTAAGTTGCAATACAGTTCAGCGTATCATCCGGAAACCGACGGCCAAACCGAGAGAGTGAATCAAACCTTGGAGAACTATCTTAGGTGTTTTTGTTGTGCCCGTCCAGGAAAGTGGAAATCATGGTTAACTGCTGCAGAGAAATGGTATAATACCTCACATCACAGGAGCATTGATATGTCACCCCATGAAGCCTTATATGGAGTGAAGCCCCTGCATATTCCATTTGGGACATTGACTGATTCCTTATTTCCGGCAGCCAGTGACATGCTTCAGCAGAGGCAAGTTATAGACCAATTATTGAAGGAGCACCTCCAGAAAGCTCAGGCTCGAATGAAGTTTTATGCATATTCTAAGAGATCAGAAAGGTCATTTGAGGAGGGCGACTGGGTTTTACTTAAGCTCCAGAAGTACCGCCAACAATCGGTGCAACTCCGATCAAGTCCCAAGTTGTCCTCTAAGTATTTTGGACCTTACCAAGTCATGCAGAAGATAGGAATGGTGGCATACAAGCTGAAACTTCCAGTGGGGAGCAGAATTCACCCGGTTTTTCATGTGTCGTTGCTAAAGAAATTCGTTGGCACTGAAGGCTCTCAAACCCCCTTGCCTGAGACTGAATTGCTAGATTTTGAGGTCTTTACCCCAAATAAAGTGCTTCATCGAAGGCAAAGAGGGCAAAGAGGTAATACAATGGTTGATTGAGTGGATGAACTTGCCGATAGAAGAGGCATCCTGGGAGGACGCAGACATCATTACTACACAGTTTCTGACATTCAAAGCTTGAGGACAAGCTCATTCCCAGGAGGAGGCAATGTTAGGATCCAAGGGCAAGTAGGTCATTTCCCATTTAATTTCTGCATCATCAATTCCTTCCAGAAGGCAAATATGCCATTCCATCAAACCGTTGCAGCAGTGTACCACCTACATACTGCAACGGCACCCCCCTGCAATACTCTAGACTCACAGCACCTTCCTCGAAGTTTCGTTCGGATAATAGTATAACTCAGGTCATCACAACCATGGTAGGATATCAATCATTCATGAAATCTGCATCTTTTCTTTGTAATTCTCTTCATATTAATATAGTGGAATCTTGCCCTTTTTGCTATTGTTCTCTGCAAATTGATCCTTGTTAACGTGTGGGTTCTTACAAATACACACTAACTAACTTTGGTTCTTTAAATTAAGTTTACCAACGACATTCGAAATTGTTTTAACCTAATTAAATCGGATATAAGCAGTCCTTTAACTGAAAAAATGTGCTGCTTTGCTTTCTAATAATAGTGTACAAACTCTATTTTTGTCATCTAGTTTATAATTATCATGCAAATTAAAAACCATCCTAACATCTTTTAAATTAAAGTAACGAACCATGAAATACAGTGACAAAAATGAAAACAAAATACATATATAGGAGTATAAATACTTGCATAAAATTTTAAAATCCAGAGACGTTTCAAATATGTCTGAGACATAATCTTCTTACATTTACAGTTTACACATAGGAATATAAAAGCACTATATATATTCTCATCTTTAAAAAAACCGCGGGAAAACAACGTTATCAAATATATATATATATATATCATGAAATTGACCGCACTGTAAAATAATCACTGGTAATTTCGATCGACTTGGATCTATTAACGGAAGTTATGCTGCTCAGGCCACGCCCAGAAAGTCGTCTGCTCCGGCACCTGATCACCAACAACATCATGCCTGGAACTACTGAACATGCATGTTCCCCTCGTTACCGACGGAGCCCTGGAGGAGATGCGGCGGCGCCACCACCGACTCCGCCGCCGGGAACAGCATTCCACAACTCGTCCCAGCTGTGATTCCCAGGTTCACATCTACTGGGCTCCAAGATGACGCTGCAATTTCTCTATTCATCAGATTTTTCTGTCTTTTCAGAGCCACCAACTACATATCATACAGCAACCAATATTAATATTATATCATACAGATCTAAACCACCACGTAAACGAAACAAACGGAAAATATACTCAACACAAAGTCTTATTTGTCTATACGAAACAAACATTTAAGATGCCTGAATCCTTCTCTGGTGTGCACTGCCTTCGTGGGATTAAAAATTGAACAGAGTTTATTGATTACATGCTGTAAAAAGCTGCTACCAGGTTTTCATGCTTCAGAGAGATGACCATAACATCTTCTCTCTTTAGTTTCCTGAATTTTTTTTATAACTGTAGATCATATTATAGTTGATTTTCTATTCAATTGATGACCACTTAAACCTAATTTTTTGTTTGAAGGATGGACGTTTCCATGAGGCACTGGAGAAGTGGGAGGCTCTGATTTTGACTCCACAAAGTACAACTTAATTTGCATGGAATGCTCTAAAAGCTGGAACTCGTGTGTGTTATGGCTCTTCCCGTTGTACCACTGTGATTTTGTGCTCTCTGAATTTGATAGTAGCCTGTGATTGCTGCATAGTTTTGGTTTTTTGTTAAGGAGTTTAAAGAAGATTTTGGTTCAATGTTCCATATCCACGTTGCATGAGCTTACCGAACTAGATGCTACATGGGCAGAGATTTGTAAAAAAACATTATACGTGACTGACTGGATGTACTTAAACAACAGCGATATTCCCTCTATGTGGAAGCAACTGTTGATTGAGCTTGGCATGTTTTATAGCATGTATAGCATGTTTTTCTTCTACTTCCTCGCGTTTTTTCAACATTTTTCTAAACTAAAGGTTTCACTGAGTAAACGCAGGACTTCAAATTCATAAGAAATTTTCATAAAACAAATGTATCAAACTAAGCCGCTCCAAATCTTCATTTATAAAAAGTTTCTTAGTCCACTCCTGATTAAATGTTATGTGTTGGTGCTTATTAATATTAATCACATTTTCATGAGGGATGTTGCTTGCTATCTTAAGTTGTACTATTGTTGTCCTTTACTGAAATTGTCAATTGTAAGATTATATCTGCAGAAGAGAAAAATGACTATAAGGATGTACATTTTGAAATCTGAAATTTTTTAGTTTAATTAAAGTACTGAACCTTTAAACCCTGCATCTTTAAATCCATGTAGATTTTAGAATGATATATATGCATCTATAAATCCTGAGAATTAGACCTGCGGTTTGACATGAAGAACTGAATTGCCTGCTTTTATACTTGTGTTTTAACTGCTAAGTAAGAATCTGATTCTTAGCATCTTTCCTGCGAATGAAAATGTGAACTTGAAATTAAAGAACTGTGAGTCGTATTTTGTTTAATTCTATGCCTATACGTTCCTTGGAAGATAATATGTAATTATAGTATCTTGAATCACCCAATTCAGCCAAAACATGCTATTGCAATTATCTCAATATTATATAAGACATCTCGTGGTTTATCTTATCTACTTCAGTATTAAGAGAACATAGTTTCTTTTCAGATAACTTTCATCTATATTTTTGCAGAAAATGAAACATTTAATTTTCTACTATATATCTAATAATCTAATAAGCCGGTTTGGAAATGGCTCTAATATATTAAGACTGGTTCTAAATGAAGGTCCACTATACTTCTGCAAGCCCAAATTAAATTTGAAATGACAATAATGTCCCTCTTAAATATGTATTATAATTCACGGAAAAATAATTTATAATTTGGACACGCGTTAAATCATTACATAGACGGGTTTATGCATTCAAGGTTAGGGTTTTAGAAATATATTTGTAAAAGCTAATAAACGAATGAAGGGTAATTATGGTATTTTTACACTTTTATTGGACCTGCAGAAGTAAACTGGACCTGTATATAGTAAACACCTATATTAAATATCATCTTTTTTATAAAAGAATCTTTTTGACTAATCGAAAATAATTTTTCTATTATAAGTTTATTGACTATTCTCAATCAATACATTTTGCCAAAATTTCTCAAAGATGAATGTATAGTTTGTAAATCATTTGTAATAAAAGATGAACGTATTATTCTAAATCATTTGTAATAAAAGATGAACATATAGTTTCTATCATTTCAAGTAATTAGTCACTGCTAATAAACTTGCTAAGTCTATGTCATTTGATTCATTAGTAATGTAAAATTTATGAGATAGGTATAAACACGATCTGTAAATGATTGGTAGTCAGTGATATGATTCATAGCCAATGTAATCATGAAGTAACATTTTGCTTTCAAATGGTACATTCTGGTTTTGTCAAGTTTTTTGCACTAATTTGGCTGTGCAGGTTAATGAGGAATGATTGTCTATTATTTGGCCAATGGTCTCAATTGGCTAGGTTGACCATAAAAATGATCAATTCCGGAAATTGGTTGGTGAGATGATTGGTTTTATTGACAATTGAAATGATCGATTTTTAGTAATTATTGTTGGGATAATATTCACTAATCAACCTATATATACATATATTGCTTCTGCTGCAAATATTTCTGCAGAGTCAGTACTTATCAGTTGGCTGTCATGGGATCAAATCAACCCGCGCCGGATGCTTCTGTCACTTCAACAAGGAAGCGTTCCCGAGGTGAGGAAGAGGCATCCAGTGGAAAGATCACGATCAACATTGATGGCCAGGTTCGTTTCAGTGCTATAGAACTTGTTATGATTTCCCTGCATCTGTCATCATCTTTTTTGTGTTTCATCTCAGCAAGAAGGGACTACATATATAAACGTACCCCTCAATCTTCCTTTGCACAAACTTCTCAAGAAGCACTGCAGCAACAAAAAAATGGAGTACCTGGCGACGCGCTTCCTGTACAATGGAGAGCGCGTGTCAGTGAGAAGAACCCCTGCCGAGGTAATTCATTCACATTCGTATTTATAATGATATGTTGTGTTTTGCAAAGGTCTAACATTGGATTGTACTAACTTGCAGCTTCACATGAAGGACGGAGATGTTATCAATGCCTTCATGGACAAGCATAGCGGGTGAGGAGCAATGAGGAGGCATACTTGAAGTTTCTTCAACAATTTCTTTTTTTGAATTGCAATGTAATGCTGTGATTTTTTTTGTTGGATTTATATTTGGATTTTGATTTTGATTTGTATTTGGATTTGGATTTGATTTGGAACTTAGGGTTGTGGTTTTTTTCATATAAAATTGTGATGAATTTACCTCTTTTTGACCTTGAAACTTGAATTGTGATTTTCTATGTTTGATTTTCTCTTTTAGTCGTTGAATTTGTGGGTTTATTTGACTCTATCTCATAGTCTCAAAAATACACACTCTACTTCATAAAATTAAAACACCATCTATAATAAGCATAAATACGGCACACTAATATTAGCATTGTTATGATTTGGTGCCTATGGATAGCCATTAAAAGATTTGATTCCACATTAATTCTGATTGATGTAAGCAAGATTTACATGTTCCGGGGCTCAAAATTTTGATGTCACTACCATGCAGAAGGATGGCTCACCCCGAAGGCTAGATATTATTGTACTGAAGATGGTGTTCTTTAGATTAAAATTTCGAGAAAGTATGGCTATATTTCTCCATCTCATCTTAGCTATATAACTAATTGGATCTTTTTTTCATGATGTTCTTTGGTTTTCTTTCAATATTGTCTTTGTTAGTGGGTTTAGTCAATTCGATTTCCAATATTCTCTTTAAATTTTTCAATAATAAGTTTTTTGACTTTTCTCAATCATAATTTATTGACATTTGAACTGACTGATATTACTGTATGATTTGTTCTCATTATACAAGCTTTTTCTCCCTTTGATTAATATAGGAGAAGCCAATAACGTAATAAAGATAATAACACCCATAAAAAACATATTAAACCTAAGTATGTATAACTTTGTTCATGTTAGTTTTCTTAGCATGCATGTATTACACACAATCATATTTTTGATAGTTAGAAATAGCTAGGTTAAGCTATAATTGTATATTTAAAAAGACACATTGCTTCAAAATATTAAGATTATAGTCTAAATTAATATTTATCGTTGACATATGTGATAAACATAAGCAAATATTATAAATTAAACATAATGTGACCAATATTGTTTATGCAATATCAAAATATGGATCGTTGATGCAATTGACTATTGTTTAGCCCTAACATTTAATTTATAACATGGATATATAACGTATTCAACTAGTAAAACCGTAACAGATTTATCAGTTGAAGAATGCTTAATTTGATGCTATCATGTAAGATTGATTTGAATGTTATTTGTCATGGAGCTTCCCCTTTTAAGTCCAAGTTTATTTGAACTAAACTTCAGATCTTTGAAAATAGTTGAAATTATATTTGAACTGAACTCAGCAAAACAAACGAGATATAATTAACCAAAGGATGTCAATGTACAATGAAACCAAAGTTTGTGAATCTCGTTTTTTCTAAGATGAAAACTCAAAACTGTAACTACAGATCATCATGATGCTTGAAATTAAATACACGAAAGGCTTCAAGATAATGTCCGTTGTTTTGCAAGAAAGGTCTGAGTGTAATCACCGGCGACTCCAAGGCTGAACTCCAAGGTTTAACCTAACATGTATATAGGCTGAACTCCACTGGACTGGATCTATGAACACAAATTAGCAGGAGAAACATACATGCTAATTCGTAATTACAGCTTGACTCCTAAAGGCCATCTCCACTGCAGATGTTTTCATCGGATTCTCCGTCAAGGTAATATATATATTCATGTTTGGATGATGATTCAGGCTTTTGTATCTTTTTATCAGACTGTGTTTTTGTGAAAATGCGTTGTGCTGAGAATTCCCTTGGCCAGGAACTCGATCTACATTTATCTGTATAATCCCAAAGAGTTGGAGAAATTTGTTTAATTAGTTGCAGCTAGGTGTGATGAAAGAGTTGGATCCGTTGGCGGATTTGGGAGTTTAGATATTCGATCTACATGACGTCCAACGCATGTTGCTTTTGCCTTAGTATCTCCTTTTGTCTTAATTAGTTGCAAAGGAGTTCTGGAATAAGTTGAGTCGCATGAGATTTATAAAACTGAATGGATAGAGGGTTTGCTACTTCGTATGCACCTACATCTCGAAATTGAATAACATTGGTAAGATGTATGTACGTAGTAATTAAACCCAAACATAGTACAAATTAATGATAATAATAAAGAGATCCAAAATACTATTCCATTACAGATTAAGTTGAGAAGTTAAATGTATTTAAAGCGCAGATACACACACTATTCCTAAGTCTAAAGGGTGCTATGAAATACATCTAAACATTCTAAAATCTTATACCTGAAAGCATCTAACTATCTCGCAGTGAAAATATCAATAACTTATCCTTATCCAATAATAATTTCAGAATCAACTAAGTTTATTAGTCTAAATCCATAAGCATAAAAAGAGAATAACATTCATCCTGATATAGTCTTATCAGGCACCAATAATATAATGACACGTGTATAATTGTAATGTTTTAATTGGTTAAGATATTTTAAGTAAATTTCTAAAACACTAACCTAGAAAGACTAAACCCGTCTGGGTAATGATTGAATACGTGACCAAATCATAAATTAGTTAAAAATGATGTATCCCTATTTAATTGGGGCATGATATTATCTATATCAGAATAATCCTGATATATATTAAACCGGTATAAAAAAAATATATTCCTTAAAAATAGTATTATGGGGCTGCCTGAATAAAGACCCCACTCATTTCCTTGAGATGCTGCGTGTAACATGGATCTTCTTTTGTTTCAACTTTCAATACATACTAACTAACTTTGGTTTTTTAAAATAAGTTTGCCAACGACTTTCGAAATTGTTTTATACCTAATTAAATCGGATATATGCAGTCATTTAACTGAAAAATTGTGCTGGTTTGCTTTCTAATAATAGTGTACAAACTTTATTTTTGTCATCTAGCTAGTTTATTATCATGCAAATTAAAAACCATCCTAACATCTTTTAAATTAAAGTAAAGATCCATGAAATACAGTGACAAAAATGAAAACAAAATACATATATATATAGGAGTATAAATACTAATATAAAATTTTAAAATCCAGAGACGTTTCAAATATGTCTGAGACATAATCATCTTAAATTTACAGTTTACACAATATAAAAGCACTATATATATATATAGTGTATATATATATAACATGAAATTGACCGCACTGTAAAATAATCACTGGTTTCGATCGACTTAGAGATCTATTAACGGAAGTTATGCTGCTCAGGCCACGCCCAGAATGTCGTCTGCTCCGGCACCTGATCACCAACAACATCATGGCCGGAACTACTGAACATGTTCCCCTCGTCACCGACGGAGCCCTGAAGGAGATGCGGCGGCGCAACCACCGACTCCGCCGCTGGGAACAGCATTCCACAACTCGTCCCAGCTGTGATTCCCAGGTTCACATCCACTGGGCTCCAAGATGACGCTGCAGTTTCTCTATTCATCAGATTTTTCTGCCTTTTCAGAGCCACCAGCTACAAATCATACAGCAACCAATATTAATATTATATCATACAGATCTAAACCACCACGTAAACGAAACAAACGGAAAATATACTCAACACAAAGTATCTTATTTTTCTATATGGATTTCCATTTGACATAACCATTTTACATTTGTACGTAGATCCATAATTTGATTTCAATTTTGACTGATATTATTGTAGCCATAATATAAAATTATTTTAATTATCTCTTCGTGGTAATAAGGACATTCTAATATATAGACCATGCAAAAGTAAGATGAACTTGCAAAATAACAAGTGTGTAAAATATTTTTGTAAGAAATATATATCATAGTAATTCAAATAAAATATTAGACGATTACTGAAAATTAATCGTTAAAGTTGTCTCTGATTGATTTTAAGATGTTAAATAAGATCGTTTAATTGGAACAGAGGAAGTACCTGGGACTGGAACTGCTCATTCTTGGCCCTGAGAAGATCGTTATCGGCCTTGATGATCTCGAATTCTTTCAACAGAAGCTGATAATCTTTCTCGATCTGCTTGGTTTTACCTCTAGCCCTTCTGTTCTGGAACCATATCGCAACCTGCCTCTGGCTCAGCCCTAAAGCCCTAGAAATCTTTTCCTTCCTTTCCTGATCTAGCTTGGTTCCCAGCTCGTAGCTTTTCTCCAGCCCACGAACCTGATCTTTGCTCAGCCTCTTCTTCTTCTCTCCCAGCGCGCCGCCTCCGTCGTGGTCCGACATCTCATCCTCCCCGTGCATTTCTTCCGAAAACGACATCGATCTGTTCAACATCAACCCTGAAACAAAAACACCAGTTAGTTTTCGTATTAATAATATCATACAGCCATTTGTAAAACAGCAAGTAAAAAAGAAAAACCGTGGAAATCTTGGGGAAGAAAAGGGGTGGAGAAAGATGGCCGGCGGCCATTTTCACCGTTGTTATGAAACAAGGAGGAGTGGAAAGGAGAAGTGTCTCCGGGAACCATGATTTAGTTTCTGTTTTCTGGGGAAAAGTCACTGGGGATTGTTTGGGCTTTATATATATATATAATAATATGTACAGAGGTATGAATTAATGGCAGTGAAGAAGAACATGGGGTGGCCAGAGAATGTGATCGAAGAAGAAGAAGAAAAGATTCTATTCACCTGCTGCAATGTGGAGATCCTATTTCTTAATTGCAAATGGCAGAATGTTTTGGCACATATATACATTCAAGGGATTTAATTAATTATTAATTAGGCTTTTGCATGTTTACCTTTATAATTTACAACGAAAATGTATGCATCTATTTAATGTCCAAAAATTTTTGTTTTACTAGTCTTACTGATTATTAGTTGTCGTAAATTTCACCCCTCGTAATCAGTAAAACTAAATACATTTTGGATTATTATAAAATAAATACAAATTGAATCGATTTAATTACTCTGACTTCATATTTCTTGCATATTAATATTCATGTTCTTTTTAAAATATTTCTTGATACTAAGTGGCATGTGGTTCAAGTTCAACCGTAGAAATTGAGATGAGAGTGGCATTAAATTATACTGGGATCGAAATCAGACCGAAGAAAGGAGATGTGGAGTATACATAAATGAAAAAAAAAACCCCTATCAAATCCATATTTATTACAAATTTCTTTCCGGAATAAAACATTTTCAACAATTAGTAATTCAATACTTTTATATCTATTAATTGGCCGTTGATAGTAGATTTTGGCGGGATTTTAGATATTATAGTGATGCTACCGGCTTCCAGTTCCGGTCCGGATGATGACGAGTCTCCGGGCCGGATGAGGCTTTGTCCGTGCTCCGCGCGCTCTCACCTAAAGACCTGCAAAACAACGCCCCGGAGTATCTCGAGGATAGCTACTCCGGCGTGATGATGAAAGAGGGGCCTTTGAATAGGAGAGAGAATAAGGATATATTGAGAGAGTTTTTATCTGATAGAACATACCTTTCTCCACCAGTCCAAAGCTGTATTTATAGTTGTGAGTGGTCAGCCTCCAGCCTAGAGGCAGTGGTCCTGTCCTTTTGTCCTTATCCGGAGACAGGTCATATTCATGTCCCTTTGTCCCCGGATAACGCCATTCTAGCTGACGTCATATGGACCGGACTACTCTCTGGGCCGGAACCTAGATATGGGCCAGAGCCCATATCACCACTAGCCCCCCGAGACATGGGATTCATCCGAAAGTCCTTTCCGGAGGAGGGGTCCCGTGTCTCATCACGTCTAATCTAACCGTTGGGATCCGCCCGGAGGCACGCGATCCGACCCGGATCTCTATTTCCGGATTGTGCGTTTGCGTTAGAACACGCGCTCGGCGCTTGAGTTTCCTGCGCGCGTGTTTATAGGCGCATTTATGAGGCGTGTTACACCGTCATAAATGAGCTGTCTATTCGAGAAATTCCATTTTCACCTTTTTTTCAAAATGGCAATCATGTTGCCTTGGGACTCGGTCCCCCTTTTCTCGTTTGTGTAACTTATCTTCTATAAATACTGAACCATCTCATCCACTTTCATTTTTTACACTTCTGCTATTCTTCTTCTTGTATTCTCTCTGTTTTCACTTTGCTGCATTCTCTTTTCTTTTCTTTGTACAAGCACATTAGCGCTTTTCAATCTCGCATATAAACATGGCACTGGAAAATGAAGAGAACAAGCAGCTCGCCGGTTTGTCTGGTGGGGATGTGCAAATTGGCCTGAATCCGGAGCCGGAGGTTGACGATCCTGCCGAGGGTGATGATGTCGATATTTCCCCGGCGGTGAGGGAGTTGGTGGAGGCGATGGTGGTTCCGCTCGCCATCGATGCTGGGCTGAGTTCGTTTCCAGGTGACGTTACCACTGTTGCTGCCATCCCCCGGAGCCATTTTCTTTATGGGATAACTTTCCCTCTTTCCCCCCTCTACTCCGCCATCTTTCATCATTTCGGCATCTCTCCGGCCCAACTACAACCGAACGGAGTTGCCGTAGTCCGAGCGTTTCTCCTGAACTGCTACAGATGCGGGGTGACGCCATGTTTAGATCTGTTCCGGGCCTTCTACCACTTGGAGGGCACTAAAGATGAGGGGATTTTCACCTTTCAGAGGCGGAAGGGGGTAAAGGATCCGAGCAAGGGTCGGCGCGACAACTACTCAAACTGGCAGAAACATTATTTCACCTTCGACCTCGATAAGTATCCGTGCCCGGTCTGGGGTCACACTGCCAAGAAGGAGGAAAATACGACGTTCAGTCCGGAGGGACAGGAGGAGAACATCGCCAAACTGGCCGCCAACCAGATCGACCTAGATCCGTTCTGGAAAGGAGGGAAGTACGTTTTCCCTTTGAGGGCATACGAGCCGGAGGTGTTCTTGAAGTGTCGCTTCTATGTCCTCCGGGATCCATCCAGTAAGTTGTTTTGGTATCCTCTGTTTTACCTTATGCTTTTCTTGCTTTCTTCTAATCCGTTTCGGGTGTTGCCAGTTTATCCTGAAATAGGGAATGGCGTTGATCCGTCCGGACGCCAACTCAAGATAACCAACAAGGCGGAAAACCCACCAACCGGTTCGGTAACCGGCATGAAAATACCGACAGAAAAGCAATCCGAGACGGAGAAGAAGAGGAAGCGCGCTCAAGAAGATGCGCTCACCAAGGAGAAGGGCACCGTGGCCAAGAAGGCGGGAGAGGCGTCCATCAAGGAGAAGGAAGCCGCGGCCCGGAAAGCGAAGGAGGCCGCGGCCAACAGGTCGGATGAGATCGCGGCCAAGAAGGCAGATAAGAAGACGGATTCGGCCGGAAATAGGGCCGAGCTCCAGCAAATCCGTGTTCCGTCCTCTTCCGATGAGGAGGGAAAGGAGTCCTCCCGGTCCCATAAGCGCCCAAAGCTCCGGATTCCCAAATCTCCTCGAATTCCAGAGCAAAGTGAGCATTCCCGTGCTGGTGATCATCAGGGGGATGGGAGGAGGCTGGCGGCCGATCCTGACAATACACACCCGGAGCTTACTCACAGCAGCAGCCGGAGCGAGACTAGCAGGGTACACTAGATTTCTTTTTCCGTATCAGTTTTGTCCTCCTGTTCGGAGTCTCATTCTTCTTTCCTTAGGACTTCGCTGCTTACCTGATCGGTCAACCGGGAGTATCTGAGGCCATCAACGAGGCCTTCCATGTTCAACAAACAAGGCAAGCTCAGAAACGGATCGCACTTGAGAGGGCCAATGGGATTCTCCGTCGCGAGCTCGAGGCGTCGGAGATCCGAGCTGCCGAGGCGGATGCCCGGATCAAGGAGCTGGAAAGTTTTGTTTCTCCGTCCGCCCAGCGAGAGATGTGTGTGGCCTTCACCAATAAGGTACTCCGGAGCCAAACTTTTGAGAGCAGCTTGACCGTACTCCTCCGTTCCTCCAACCAAATCTCCGCCCATCAAGTATATCAGAGCATGAGGGGTTGGGTCCCGGAGCCTAAGAGGGAGCGGTTTACCAAGTGCTACTATAAACCAAAGGCCGCTCATCAGTACAACTTCGACGTGGATCAATTCTACCGGGGCGGAGTTGAGAAGATGAATCCCTCCGTGCTGGAGATCTTCGAAGAGAATGTCGAAGAGCCGGTGTCGGCTGGGGCTATCCGTGCCTATGGCGAGGGGCTGGTGGATCTGAGTGTTGCTGTACCCCCGCCTGAAGAGGACGTCCGTCCTGAATCTCCTGTCAAGCCCAAATATCTCGAAGTGTTGAAGATGTATCCATCAGTTGACGAAGATACTGATCAGGGCGAAGGTGGAGGGGACGGGGATGGTCATCAGCCCGGTGGCACGGATAGTGAGGAAACCGATGTAGAATAACTTCCTAGCCTTTGCATTTTTCTTTTGTAGTTACCTCCGTCCTACTAGTTCTAATGTTGCTCTATTTAGTGTAGGAAGGATGGTAGCGACGACTCGGATGGGGATGACAACCCTCCGAACGATGTAATTCTCTTTAATTTATAAAACGAGTTTCCTTCTACTTGTGTGTTTATTCTCCTTATATTGTGTGTTTATGCTTCTTATATCCGTGCTTGTCCGCAGCCCAAAGATTCCGGTCCGGTGCTCCGAAGCGGAGGTGCGGATGTCCGTACTTCACCTGCTAGTTCTCACTCAACAAGCCCTCCGTGCTCCAGATGCGCGGAGTTGGAGTCTGAACTTTCCGGGTGGACGATGGGTGGAGAGCGGACTCGTGAACTTTTTATCCGCTCCGGAATGGAGCCTCTAATAGAAGAGTTCAAAGACATTCCGTCTCTGGCCGCTTGCCTCCGGGAAATATCAGAGGAGTTCGGCACTCTGTCCCAGTGTCGGGATTTTGCTCGAGAGCGGATCAGCGCGACCAGTGATGCGGACGAGACGATCTCCATGCTGCAAGCGGAGCATGAAGACTACAAGGCCAAGCTGAAAACCGAGTTGGATTTAGTTTGGTCCTTGCTTCCATTCTATGCCGAGAAGTTGAAGTGGCTGGCCAGCCGGACGGATTTTCAACGAGATTATCTGAAGCTTGAAGAAGAAAATCAAGTACTTGCCGGACGGGTGATGGTCCTCCGGGAGAATCTGATGACCTTGCAACTGTCATACCATCTGACCGGACTCCGCCTCGGACTCGTCACTCCGACCATATACCGCAACTTCCCTCGTGACGTCAGTGCTTTGATCGTTCGGATGTTTAAGTTGGGGTGGAACGATCGGGAGTCTCCGTACCGTCCTGCGTTCGAGGAGGCCGTTGAATGGTGGAAGCGGATGCATGCTGGCAGTATTCTCCCTCCCTTGCTGACCCTAATTCCGAGCCAGGTGGCGATAGACTTCACCTTCGAAAGGTATACTGGCATCCAGGTTTCCGTCGATCCGGAAGAGTCTGCCCGTCGCGTAGAGCGGCTCCGTCAAGATGCCTCCATCATCCGTCCCTTTATCATTAGGGAACTGGCCGAATTGGTGAGGCGACGTCAGGCTCGTCTCCGGGGGGTCTAGAATACTCGTGTCCGTGCGAGTCAGAATGCTCGTGGCGGGAACAGTCGGGGCCTCAACTGTGTCCTTAACCGAATGGCGAAGCAGGCAGCACGGGGAAGGGGGAGGGGTGCCCAACAGGCGGCAAGGGGAAGGGGAAGGGGAAGAAGTATCCAACCAGCTCGCCGTCCCCAAGTCCCCGTTCGGATTCGCTCTACTTCGCGATATTCGAGCCAGAATCCCTTCCGTCCGTCTCGAGCTGGACCTCCGGTCAAGGGCAAAGGGAAGGCCAAAGCCACGAAGGAGACCATGCAGTCCTCCGATTCTGACTCTGACGAGATCTTTGGCTCTGATCCGGATGGAGCTGGTCCATCGGAACTTCCGCCCATTCCTCCCTTTCCGTATCGAGGACCAGTGGGTCAAAGCAGTGGGAATGAGGTTCACAATCTTGAGGACAACACTCCGGAGCAGACTCCTACTGCCCTGAATCAGGAAAGGGTTCAAGACGCAAGGCCTCCGTCTCCAGAGAACGGAGCTATGTTACCTCCTACTCCGGAACCTCCTACTCCGGAGCCCACCTCTCCTCCTATCGATTGGGATATACCGTGGCCGAGTAGATAGGTTTTATTTTTCTTTTGTTTCTGCGTCCGCCCGGACGTAGCAGATTGTACAATTGTATCATTTATTCAAATGTAATTTCTTTGTATGTCGAGATAGCTTATTCAAGCGTTTTTCCTTGTTGTTTGATCAAACCGTTTTATCCTTTTGTTTTGCTCACCTCCGTTGGTTTATTCAAACACTTCGGAGGATTTTATTTGTTCGTCTTTGCTCACCCCGTCCGTTTGTCCAAACGATCCGGAGGATTCTAATTGTGCGGAATTGAAAAATAGTACATAGTAAAATTGAACAAGTATAAAATTTAACAACTCTTCATTCAAATAATCGTACTCCGGCTAGACATACCCTTTGTCTAAATGCGGCCGGAGCCAAGTACATAGTAAATAGGACAGAACGGAATCCTAGGCTCAACCCTAGCCAGAGGACCCGGAACTACATACTTGCTGAAAAGAAAAGACAACTTACCGAACTCTGTCGGAAAGCATACCTACTCAGGATGCTCCGTAAAACCTTCGCAGGTTGGTGATGTTCCACCTTCTGGGGATTGCACGTCCAGACTGATCCGCCAGCTCATAACTCCCACCCGGATATGAGGCTGTGACTTGGTACGGACCTTCCCAGTTTGGTGCCAGTTTGCCAGTGGCCTCCTTCAGACTCTTATCATTCCTCCTCATCACCCAATCTCCGGGGACGAATGATTCCTTCCTGACACGCTTGTCGTGGTAACGCTTCATCCGCTCCTTCACCTTGGCCTCATGCAGCGCTGCCTGCTCTCGTTTTTCCTCCAGGAGGTCCAAATCCAGCAGCCTGCTTGATCCGAGCGGAGAGCTCCGTCCGGCTTGGTCTTCATCCCAAGTGAGGGTCCGGAGACTGGGGACTCCCACTTCAGCTGGTATGACTGCCTCCGCCCCGTATACCAAACTGTACGGCGACTGGCCCGTGGCGGATCCTTCGGTCGTCCTGTATGCCCAAAGAACGCTTGGCAGCTCATCGACCCAGTTTCCTCGTGCCCCCTGCAAACGAGTCTTCAGTCCGTTCACCACTGTCCGGTTGGTAACTTCCACTTGACCGTTGGCCTGCGGGTGGTAAACCGATGTGAGTCGCTGCGTAATTCCGTACTCCTTACACCAAGATCGAAACGGGTCATTCTCAAACTGAGCTCCGTTATCCGTGACGATGTACTTGGGGATTCCGTAGCGGCAGATGATGTTCTTCCAACAAAACTTAACACAAGTGCTACCACGGATGTTTGTGAGAGGTTCGGCCTCAACCCATTTGCTGAAGTAGTCGATTGCTACTATCAGGTACTTGAATCCCCCCGGAGCGGAGGGGAAGGGTCCGACCAGATCGATGCCCCATCTATCAAAAGGCCACGAGCCGGTGATCCCGACCCTTTCTTCTTGCGGAACATGAATGAGCGGAGCGAACCTTTGGCACTGCACACAGGAGCGGACGTACTTCTGTGCCTCTTCGAACAGGGTCGGCCAGTAGTAACCTGTGCACATTATCTTTCTCGCTATGGTCCGGGCTCCCTGGTGACTGCCGTTTGGTCCTTCGTGCATCTCCTTCACAATCCGAGCTGCCTCATCCGAGTCCACGCACTTTAACCATGGTTGGAGATATCCTTGTCTGAGCAGGGTTCCATCAACTATGGTGTAGTGCGGTGCCTTCTGTCGGATTTTCCGTGCCAGTGCCTTGTCTTCCGGGAGCTTTCCGTGCTGCAAATAGTCGAAGAAGGGGGCCATCCATGACTCCTTTTGCACCTCCACTGCTGCCACTAGAGGGACGTCATAACTCCGGGATCATCCGACCCGAGGCCTCCGGCTTCAGCATGATCTGTCTCAACGGATGATTCGTCAGTACCGTGATCGGGTGGCCTTGGAAATATGGTCGGAGGCGCCGAGAAGCATGAACCAATGCCAATATCAGTCTTTCCAAAGCGGTATACCTTGTTTCCGGACCCTGGAGTGCCCTGCTCACAAAGTAAACCGGACGCTGTACCTTACCATCTTCTCGGACCAGAGCAGAGCTTATAGCGTGTTCCGTCGCCGCTATGTAGAGGAAAAGCTCTTCTCCGGGCAACGGCTTGGAAAGGGTAGGGAGGCTTGCTAGATGAGCCTTGAGATCCGTGAACGCTTGGTCACATGCCTCCGTCCACTCGAACGGCTTGGCTCTGCGGAGTATGTTAAAGAACGGGAGCTGCTTCTCAGCCCCCCGAGCGAGAAATCGGCTCAAAGCGGCTAGCGACCCGGTCAGTTTTTGTACGTCCTTCACCCCTCTCGGAGGAGGCATCTCCATGAGGGCCGATATCTTCTCCGGGTTAACGTCGATTCCTCGAGCTGACACCATGTAGTCAAGGAACTTCCCTACTCCTACTCCGATGGTACTTTTTCCTGGGCTGAGCTTGAGATTCGCCGTCCGGAGCACGTCGAACATCTCTCGGAGGTCGGACAAAAAAGACTCGTACGTCCGGCTCTTAACCACCATGTCATCAACATAGACCTCCAGGTTCCGTCCCATCTGGTTCCGAAACAGCTTGTCCGCCATCCTTTGGTACGTAGCACCTGCGTTTTTCAGTCCGAAAGGCATTTTCCTGTAACAAAAAGTACCAAAGTCAGTGATAAAAGATGTTTTGGGTCGGTCATCCTTGGCCATCGTAATCTGGTGGTACCCTCGGTGCGCATCAAAGAATGCCAACACTTGGTAACCAGTGATAGCCTCGACCAACTGATCAATGGTGGGGAGCGGATAGCTATCTTTCGGACAGCATTTATTTAGGTCTGTGAAGTCAATACACATTCTCCAAGAGCCATCGTGCTTCTTCACCAGAACTGGGTTTGCTATCCACTCCGGGTATGATATCTCCTCCACGATTCCGGCACTCAACAGCCTACCCACCTCCGCCCGGATCTCCTCCACGCGTTCCGGGGCGAGAGGCCTCTTCTTCTGCCTGATCGGTTTCAACTCCGGAAAGACATTGAGCTTGTGGACTGTGATCTCCTCCGGAACGCCAGTCAGGTCCTCCGTCCCCCAAGAAAACACATCCTCGTATTCCGCCAGCAGGCTTCGCAACTCCATCTTAACGTCATCCGGCATGTTCTTCCCCACACTGACTACCCCCTTCTGTCCAACCATCATATCTTCCACTTCATAAGACGGTGCTTCTCCATGGATGGCTCCCACCAAGTCCGCTTTGGCTTTTCCCTTGTCCGAGGCGGACAGCTTGGGTTGGCCCTCCCCGGACCGGGCATCCTTGATGGCGGTCAGCATGCAACTCCGGGCGGTTTGCTGGTGGCCCCGGACGGATGCGATACCGTTTTCCGTGGGGAACTTCATAATCAAGTGGAAAGGCGAACATATAGCCCGTGCCTGTGACAGCCAAGGTCTTCCAATGATCATGTTGTAAGGGGAAACAGCATCAATGACGGCGAAGTTACACTCCACCGTGGCCCGCTTCGTCGGGTCCTGGAAATCCGTCAAGGTGACTTTCAAAGGGATGACTCCGAGCGGATGGACGGTCCGTCCAGTGAACCCTGAAAGGGGGGTCTGACACGGTTTTAAGTTTTGTCGTCCGATCCCGAGTTGATCAAAGCATTCCGCGAACATGATCTCCACACTGCTACCATCATCTACGAACACTCGTTTGATTAGTACTCCTTCGACATCTGCTATTACCACCATTGGGTCCGAATGGGGAACCTGTGGCGGTACCGGATCCTCATCCGAAAAGGTGATAGTCTCACTCGGCTTGAACCTCTTTTCTTGTATCTCACCCGGAGGCACGTATCTGCTTTTGGCCTTGATCGCCGTCATGGAACAAAGTCCGTCGCCGACGATTCCGTTTATCACATTGATCATCCGAGGCTGAGCTGGGGGTTGAGCTGGTGCGGCCTGTCTTGGTGCCGGGTTTGCCGGATTAGCTTGGTTGCCCCCTCGGGGGCGATTGTTCCTATTTCTTTTCCGACCCTGTCCGGCTGCAGCTGCCGGGGCTTGGGCCGGGCGTCCGAGTCCTTCTCCCGCTACGCAATCTCTTAACTGGCCTGCTCCGATTAACCTTTCAATATCCGAACGAAGCGCCCTACATCCCTCCGTGGTATGTCCATGTGACTTATGAAACTCACACCACTTATCCGCATTCGCTGGTGCCGGCACGCCAACAATGGGCTGCGGATCCGTAAACAAATCTCGGTGAACCGCAAGGATCTCCGTACGGGTCTTTGAGAGAGGGGTGTAGGCCGGACGAGCAGCGGCTGCCGGTGCTGGTGCTGCTGTCGCCGAGGCGGGTATTCGTCTGACTTGATCCGTCCGGGCCGGAGTCCGTGCAGCAGTGGTTTGGGTTCCTGTCACCGTGAGAGACCTTTGCTCGAAAAAGCCCACTGTTGTCATCCGGACTTGGTTGGCGTCATGCACCGTACAATGCATCTCTACTACCAACTGGAGGTGGTAGTATGATGTAGGCATATTCTTCATGAGCTCGATGTAGAAAGCGTTGTCCCTCAGTCCGTTGACGAAGTTGTGGATAATGGCCTTCTCCTGCAAGTGCCGGTCCACCACCTTCATTGTCGAAGCTATGTACCGGGTGTAGAATTCCCAGGTAGTCTCCGTCTCCAGCTGCCTCATTGCCAAGACCGTGGCGAGGTTCACAAATGTGTGCTTCATAGCGGAATAGCGCCGGACCAGGGCTATGGCGAAATCCCAAAAATGTCGGAGCGTACCGTTCGGCAGACCCTTAAACCATGTTAAGCAGTTGCCCCGCAAGTATGAAGGTACCATCTAACACTGTAGCTCTTCCGGAATGTCCCTAGCGATCATGATACTTGCATAAGTATGAACGAATTCCTTCGGATCGCCTTCTCCGTTGTAGGTAGGTAGTCCGCCCGGAGCCTTGGTTCCGGCTGGCCACTTGAAACTCAACACCTCCGGAACCCAAGGTGACTGCGGCCCGATCCCATTCCGTCCGATTAGGCGATTAAGACGGTCTTCAATGGAATCCGGACAGAAAGGTGTTTGAAAACCAAAACCTCCGGGGAATCCTCCTCCGGCAGGCGGCATCCCATACGTCATCTGCTGCTGACCCCCGGGTCCTCCGGCAGGTTGCATCCCAAACATCATCTGCTGTTGTCCTCCGGGTGCACCCATCCCATAGCCTTGCTGGGTACCGTATCCCTGCTGGGTTTGCGCTCCCCAGTAAGGCGGTGCGTTCGGATTCAAACCAGCAGTCTGCTGTTGATGTCCGCCCGGGTATGGGTTTAGGTTTGGTGCTCTCCGTTGATCCGGAGGCGGCTTGTCCGCTTCACCTCGTTGAGCTGCCTTCCACTCTTGGAACTGTTGATACTCCGTCATGTTTGTCCTCAGGATGTTGCCTCCAAGTCCGGAATCATGACGCTTACGCTCCTCCCGTCCGGCCTTCCGCCCAACTCGGGGTCTGATCGACCGGCTCTGAGCATCGTCTTCCGTGCTATACCCTTCCGGAGATTCCTCAGGTTCATAATTCTCGGCTTCCTCAGAACCGGATCCCTCAGGACGATCCGGATCAGGCGTCTCATCCCCTTCCGACGACGCCTGGTCATCAAACTGATTCTGATTCCGCGCCTCACGTGCCGCTCGCAGACGCTCCCTAGCCTCGCGCTGTACATCAGCCAGAGTTCGTTCGGAAGCTGGCTTCTTCCCTTTCGCCTTCTCCGTTGCTAGGCGCTGTCGCCGACGCTCCTCAGCCGCGGCCCTTTTCTCTGCCGCCGCCTGCTTGGCTTGGAGAATCTGTTCCTTCTCGGCTGCTACCTCCTGAGCTCTAACTGTAGCGGCTTTTCTGGTTTTTGGCCCTCCTCCCGCTTCCTCCTCCGTCGGGAGAGGGTTCTTTCTTGGTCGTCCGCGCGGCATGGACGTGACTTCTAACTGGAAATATTTTTATGAGGTCCCACTGGGCGTGCCAACTGATGCTACCAGCTTCCAGTCCCGGTCCGGATGAGGCTTTGTCCGTGCTCCGCGCGCTCTCACCTAAAGACCTGCAAAACAACGCCCCGGAGTATCCCGAGGATAGCTACTCCGGCGTGATGATGAAAGAGGGGCCTTTGAATAGGAGAGAGAATAAGGATATATTGAGAGAGTTTTTATCTGATAGAACATACCTTTCTCCACCAGTCCAAAGCTGTATTTATAGTTGTGAGTGGTCAGCCTCCAGCCTAGAAGCAGTGGTCCTGTCCTTTTGTCCTTATCCGGAGACAGGTCATATTCATGTCCCTTTGTCCCCGGATGACGCCATTCTAGCTGACGTCATATGGACCAGACTACTCTCTGGGCCGGAACCTAGATATGGGCCAGAGCCCATATCACCATATAGCTAGATTACATGATGTTAGTAATTTCATTGAGGATTTATGAATTTCATAAATGTTTTAGCTAGTTCACTTGTAAAGGTTTTTTGCTCGGTCATAAAATTAATTATGGTGTTAATATTAATATGAGTTGCTTCATTTGTAAGCAAAACAAAGTAAATGGTTTTGAAAATATATAATCATTTCATAGTTAAGCAATACTTTTAAATAATTTTATAATTCATTGAGGTTATAATTTGCCTATTGTATAAACATAAAATATTATTTTGAAAATATTAATACGATATTTTGAGGGTGTGTGGACAATTATTATAAAATAAATGATATATAATTCTGGCAGATCAGGATCGATATGTGGCAGATAATAAAAGATTTTAGGTCATTAAATTCTTGATAAAGATATCACAGAGCCAAATATATGATGGCCAAACAGATGGTCGTGGCCTGAAAAATAATATCATTCTGGGAATTCGTAGTGGTAGGGGCAGAATCCCTAACCATTATACCATTTAGTGGCCATATTATTGATATGAAAATACTCATTTATTAAGTTTATTGAAAATTTTGCTACGGACGGTATGAAAATTAGGATTTATATATGCATGTTCAATTTATATTTGTAAGATTAGAAAAGATAAAATCACCTTTCATAATTTTACTATTACTTAGATCTGCATCAGCAAACTCGAGAGCATTTCAAATCAAAATCAAATATGTATTAATAAATCAGATCTCGAAAGCATTTCAAATCAAAATCAGACATGTATTAATAAATCCGACCTCGAGAGCATTTCAAATCAAACTCATACATATATTAACAAATCAGACCTCGAGAGCATTTCAAGTCAAAATCAAACATGTATTCACAAATCCGACTTACACGTATAATTTTTATGAATAAAAAATATTAAATTGTGTATAGCAATTCATTACCATTCTTGGTATTCGCAGTGGTAAGGCAGATCCCTAACCATTATGCCATTCGTGGCCAGCTTTATTTTGCTTGCCTTTTGCACCCCAAATCTCAACTGGCAACCACACACTGCCACAAGTTTCAATTTCATTTCTTTAATTAAAAAATATATAGAGAGAGTTAGAAATTCTGGTATACGTCCGAATTTCACGATCTATTGATACAGAGACATCATGCAAAATGAAATTAAAAATTAATTTTCAGGCGATGGTGGCCATATTGCATGTGAAAGGAAGATTTGAGGATTTATTTAGTGTTGCAGAATATAATAGAATAAAAACATGCAAGTTAAGTTGCTACTTATAAATACGTATTACTGCCTTGCTGGAATTGAGATATTGGTGCAGGTCAGAATGTCAGGTAGAGCAACTACCTCCCGTTTCTGAATCCATATTCGCTCCGTCCTAATTGGAGGTGTGAATGTTTAGAGAGAAAAAATAAAATTTGGATTTTGAATTGTGTCCTTCCTGTCCTCATGTGGCGCCCAGATAGTTGATGTCATAGGGAGGATCATTTATGTGCTGGATTCACCTTCCTCTCTTCATGGTTTACCGTATGGGCCTCAGCCAATATCACTAGAACTGGCGTTGACATAAGATCTGGCCAGCTAGTCTCTCACCCGACAAGATTAACAATGATAAGTTAGATCATAGATGAGTTTAAGTGAGTAATTATCAACATTATCATCAAGAGTTAAGATATTAAAAGAGATATATTCAAAATGGTTATAGATTTACAAGGAAACAATAAGAGCAAAATAATTAGTTATAAGAATTCATATATATTATAAGTTTTTCTGAGCATAGGTTAAAAGGAAAATACAGAATTCTTGAATACCCGTATTTATATATACAGACACGACAATGTCGTTTGAACAAAATGAATTAAAAAATAGACAGGAATTAGTGGAAATATTTTAGAGTTATAGGAAATAAATTATCAAGGGTATTGAAAAGTTATTTAAGTTATTTAATTATTAAATAATAACAACATTCATAATTGATCAAAATTGGAAATTTGTCATGAAAGTATATTATAAAGCAAATAATAACATTGAAGAGTCATAGCTCAGCTAAATATTTAATTATGAGACGTGTGTCACCCAAAAGAATCTTCAAACTTTTTAAAAAGAATAATTAACATTATCATTATTGATTACTATATATTTAGTTTTATGATAATTTTCTCCAAATAACTAAACACCACTGGACGAGTTCGTGCTTGACCTGACTTGATCGTGCTTGACATTTGTTGTTATTTGATATGACTTGTCTATACTTTATGTGTTTGTTCCTATGTGACTTAATTATTCTTGACATGACTTAATTGTATACTTGACATGATTTGTTCATACTCGACATGACTACTTTATGCTTAACGTTGCATATTTGTGCTTGACATGATCATTACTTGATGTGACGTATTTAAGAAGGAATACCACGTGTTCCCTAAATACCTAGGGTAGAAGAGTTTTTTTTGTTTACTCTGGAAGCTTGTTGTGTAATTGTATGTGGTCTGCGTATCACGTTTGAATAGAGGAAATATATTGTCAACTGTTATTGATTATTTGAGAAGGATTAATTTAAGAGTTTGATGATTAATCTGTGATTTGAGGTTAGGGTAAGTTAGATTTAAGTCGTGTATTATGTCTTTTAGTGAATTAAATCAGTGACATGTTACTTTGAAATGTAATTGAATGTGCTTTATGAAATAATTTGCGTAGGTTTAATTTGTTTATTTGTCACTCTTTTCTTGCTGGTGTTTATATTTAAATATCAATAAATAAAAATAAATAAATAAAATAAATTGTTTTTAACTCACTTAAGGTTAGTTCGTGAAGATTAAAGTTGTTAGGTGTTCATAATTTTGTTTCATTATTGAAATGATATATTATCTGTTAAATGAACATGTTTATTATGTTTTATGGGCACATCACTGTGCACAATCTCATTATGTGTATTATGTGTGGTATGACAATACTAGGTGAATGTTGAGGTGCTACCAGATCGTAGATGCACTAAGAGACAATCTGATGTAGTTGCTTCCATTTGTAGTTTGAGTTGAAAAATCTGTTAGTTTAAAGTTGAATATAAAGTCTGAAGTTATGCTTGTATACTATTTCTTAAGCTCGGCCTGGTGCGAACTAGGCAGACATCCTAACTAAATTCACCGAATTAATTATGTAATTTTAGTTGGGATGTTACACCAGCCACCCCAGAATTTCTGTCTGGAATTTTTTCATCATGATCGACGCTAGGAGAAGGAGAACGGAATGTGGCCATGGAGAATATTGTTTTGATTAAGAAGGAATGAAATGCATGACTGATTTTTCTATTTGCTTCCTATCTTTTTTGGAATGAGTGGGAGATGGAGGGAAAGTGAGAGGGGGTTTTTTCTTTAGAATATGGGGCGACGGTCTGATTTGTGAGTAAATTTGACCAAACTTACTCTTTCTATATTACAAATTTTTTATCTTCTTTATTTTTACATTAATTGAAACTTTTTTATACCAATCTAACAAATTTGACCCTGGGTATTTTCCTAATATTGGCACATTTAGTATTATTTTTCTGGTCAAATTTGACCACTTTCGATTTCGGCGTCATACTACACCGCCTCCTTGTCCCTGATACGAGGAGGAAGTGAAGCCATGATCCCGCACCCAGTGTCGAACTCGTCAACTCAGTACGAATAAAGGCCTCCACATTTTCCGCTTCATTGAGGGAAGGGAGGAGGTGACGTAGGTTTCTCCTCTTGTGAAGAAAAGAGAGCATGTGCATTAGAGCATGCGATTTAGGGTCGATCGAGTTTAATTAGGGTCTATATGAAGTCTGATACTAGGGATTCTAAAGGCTCTAGATGATCTCCGCGTGTCGATGGATATGATGGATTGGCGGGTTGCCAGGTTCTAACACTAGGGTTTTAGAGCAAATTGAGAATCATAACTTCAAATCATAGCTAAAAAACCGAACGATCCTAATTGACTCGATCGGTGGTGCTGAAACTTGTGCAAGTACTCATGTTCTCACGATAGTGAATCTGTGTGTAATGTTCGTCGTGCTCCTTCTACAGTACTAACACACGGGATAAAATTAAGTCCGTACTCCGAGAAAAGTTGTAGTATGAGTGAAGGAATGTAAGATCCTCATCTTTCACACCGTAATCCGATTAACTGGCGTGAGGAGGTTTTGCTTTCTGGTTTGCATGCATCTAAACTAGTTGAATTGAGATTCTAAAAGAATAATCAAAAGTTAAAAAGAACGTACATGTGGAGGTTTTTTTTTCTGGTTTGCATCTAAACTAGATTAGACTAGGATTTGATGGCAAAGAATTTACCAAGAGCCAATCACTCAAACTGTTCTTACTCAAGTTATCTATTAATTAGAGCTTTTGTAATAATATCGTTAATTACCCAATAGAGGATTTATAAGCTATTAGTTGTGTTCAATTTGTATGCATATAGTTTGTATTATTACATTATAGTTTATTTGTCATCACTCTTTATATCATGTATCGTTACAACAATGTAGGGTGCTTTATTTTACTAAACTCGGCGATGAGGATACTGGATGCAAATGGGAGGAGGGTACTACCTGGTGCAAATGTTGGGTACCTCCCGCGAGGCTACTACCGCCTACAAATGAACAAAGGTAATCTAGATAAATTTTAACAGCACATTGAACTTTATAAAGCTAATCAAACAGAATATCAGCAGTCAAGAAGCAAAAGTATATGCATACAAGGTAAAACGATTCTTGAAAAATCCATTTTTCCCTTATAACAACAAAAAAACACCCTTGAAAATCAATATTCACCAACGCAAACACCCACGAAGATACATTGCTAATAAAAAAGTAGTGCCAATAGAATAGGGGGAAGGCAGAACAATTATGACTACCAAACCATAACAACATACAAGAACCAGGAAGAAATCAACCAACTTTTCCACAAGAACAAAATGCTGGCAAAGCTGAAGCAGGAAGCAATCAACAGACTTTCCAAGCACACATTGCAGAGAAATACAGCATAGAAGTTGTGACTACAGGGCCTTAACACAACAAAAACCATGAAGCTACAAATTATATCAAATTATTGACTAACCTCAACTCTTAAACCATATCAAATCCTACCATACATCATCATATCAACATAGGAACACCAAAATACTAACCACAACATAACAATTTAATCACTGCAAACAAAAATACAGAGGATATTTGCAATAGCCTGCAGATAGAATCATTAACCATAGCAAAAACAAGCATTCAGAAGAGCCTTGCATCAGACAAGGCACCGCCACAAAGCCAATAAAGCAATCATTCACACAAAATTCGCATTTCCATCGTTATTCTATGACCACTATTATAATCAGTTCAGCTCACCAGAAAAAAAGAACTCAAAATCTCAGCAAAATCTACCCACCAAACCCATCCAATAATGCAGAGCATGATGCAAAAACCAGCAACCAACTTTCTAGTTCATTAGTGATAGAGAGTAGGGTGTAACGATAGCTTACCTCGCTGATGAACATCTACGGATAACCGTGCACCTCAGTGTGCTCGACGCAATCATCGACAGTCTCGAATCTGTTAAAACAGGTCCGGCACTCGATAGGACTCCTCCAGTCATTGAAGATATCTTTAACGTGTATCTTGCTCCTTTGCCTCTTCTCTCTCTTTCCAACCAACCCCACACCAGAGGCATCTCAGATCGTATTATGGATGGGGTGGAGTAGGTGGGGACGGTGTCCTCTTCTTCCAGGGGTCAAGCCAAGAGGAGAAAAGAGAAGAAATTAGGAGAGGGAATAGAAATCAAGATCTGATAAATTGAACGAGATAGGAGAAAACTCACCTCGCTAAAAGCAGGGGCAGAAGCGCTGCCAGATAGGAGACTGTTGATGGAGGCGCCCGTAACAAGGACGTCAGAAACGGAGCCGGAAGCGGTGGATGCACCTGCGCTTGACTTTCCGTTTCCCTTTCAAATAAAAAAAATTTGAAATAAATAAGTTTCGAATTCATGGGCTTATGAGATCCAGAAAAATCGGAACTTATGAGATCCAGAAAAATCGGAACTTATGAGATCCAGAAGAATCAGAAATATACCTAATGTTGTTGCAGATGTTGTTGCGGAAGAAGTAGTTGTGGCATTGGTGTTTAGTCGAAATGCTGGCACTACTGAAGGTGCATTTTACAAAGTTTTGTCCCAAACCATTTTTTGCAAAACCACATCCCAAACTAAATTTGAATTGAAAATCAAAATCCAAAACCCAAAATCAAAATTGAGCATACCACACAGGCTTTTAATGCTCCTATAACCTAAACTTCCTCTAGGCCTCGAAACCATACCATTTGGGCATAGGGATGGTGCATGTGTATGGCCATGCAGAAGTGATGTGATTCTAGATTTGTAGCCCTGGAGTGCTGGCGTAGATTAGCCAGGATTTTTAGATCCAAATAGTTGTGCTTTAATACTATGCACCTGGAATGCTAAAACATTCTCTACGTAAAATAAACTTAAATTGCTTTATTTACTCAAAATCTTGAGTCATGTGAAATCTAAAGAAGATGGACTGGAGTAAAAATCAACCCTTTGAAACCCGATTCATCAATGGCAGAGCTTGTCAGTTTTGATGTCTCGATCTCCTCATATTATTTATACAATGAGTGAAAATGGTTGTTCTAGAATACATAGGCCCTATCAAGTTCAATTTAACTTCTGCATATTTCAGTTAAGTTAAACGGGTTTCAGCTGGTTTCAGATGACTTAAATTTTTGTTATACATAGGAGTTTTTTTTGTGTATTCTTTTCCTAATTTAATTAGTATAGTGCAAATAGTTAATCTTGGATTTGGCGTTCATAATGGGCCTTGACAAGATTTTTTATCTTTACTTTCAACATGAAGGTTAACACCTTTTTTTGTGGCTACAAGTCTGTTCCTTCTGCTGGTAAATGAAAAGTTTCTACTACATTGTGTATATGACAAAAACATCCAAAATGTACATTTTCCCTAAATCCTTCCAAAGGAAAATTTTGGTGAATGGTATTTACCTTAAACGGTTGCTTTAATAAGGAGTTGTCATCTATGATAAAGTTGATGTATTGTGTTACCTTAGAAAAAATCACTTAATATAGTCCTTGATGTCTAGATTCCATGTTTTTGAGATTCAAGAAGACAACTCATAACCAGTTCAATACAGATTATAATGATGAAAAAGTTTAGGGTTTGATAAAGAAGAGAGGGAACAAATGTTTTTGTTGATTAAGAATGGGGGATATGGAGGATGGTTAAAGTGCATATTAATATTAGCTACAGGCTATGCACCCATGAAATGTGTTTATGTGTATTGATGGTAATTTAGAATTTTGATTTTGGAAAATTGTAGAGAATGTAAGAGTCTCCCAGGAGAGAGAGTTTTAGGGCAACAATGGAAGAACATGGCCAGCAGATAGCCCTATGAAGGGACTTTAAGGACATATAAAAAATGTGCACCACCACTACAAATTAACATTTGGAATGTCGTTAAACAACTAAATTAACAATCATTTCTTTCTTCTCTTGGAGTCAGAGATTTCAGATTTGGATATCTTCTTTATTATCATCTTCATAGAAGAAATACACGCACAATGTAGAGAGATATGCTGCTTTGAAAGAAAGTTTATGTTTCACATGATCAGTAACCTTTCACAATGAGTGATATGAATTCAGCTTTTAATCTTACAAAAGCTTTGTCTTAGTTTAGTATTTTTGTGTGTTACACTACTACAAAAGGGTTGGTGCAAGACACATATTTAAGGCGTTTGAGGCGTTCGCGTTTTTTTCAGCCTTGCTTGAAGGTAGCGAACTGGCTAGTATCGTAGGTTAGGGAAAAAAATGAAATTTAAGACGGATAGACGTTGTTGAAGGCGGAAATCAGTTCTGACGTAAAAATGTTCAAATTTAAGGCGGAAAGAAAGGATCCGCCTTAAATGGAGAGGGTTGTTACGAACTCGTAACATTTGTGGTAAGTTTAACGTCTATGTAGCGAAATCGTAGCTTAGCTCGTTAGTATGTACTTTGGCCGTTGCGATCTCGTAAGCTTGCCTAAACCCTAATATAAGCAGGCGAGAATATGCAACGTATCGTAACCTGGTCGCTAGGATGTGGCGAGTGAAGTTGCGGTTTCGCTACTGTATAGGTCGTATATGAGAGTTGAGAATGTACATTGCATGTGAGGTTGATTGAGTTCGCTGGCTACTCAAAAGTAAATGATTTCGCCGTGTAACATGCTGCTAGGGTTTAATTCTCGGCAGTAATACTAGCGATATCGCAACTAATTAAATTCATATTAAATTATTTCTCAACAGTACTACTAGCGAGATCGCAACTAATTTTATTCGCATTAACCTAGCGAGGTCGCTACTATGCCATTCATAAGTTTTGTTGTTCTATGTGATCATGTGCAGTAGCGAACACGTAATAAAGCTCGCCAACATTTGTCCCACATCGGCTGATTAGAAGGTGATTTTTCAGTTTATATACGGTTACATTTTACAAGGGTCCGATAAGTCGCCGACCAGCGCAAACTGAAAATGAAACACCAAGGCTGAGGCCCAATACTTACGTGGGCTAAGGCCCGATACTTATACAGGCTAATGCCCAACACTTATACGCCCAATATAGACCCAAACCCAAAAACCGTTTTTTGATCGGTTCTTATCATGTAGCGAACTCGCATCAAGCCACGTCAATGTTGTGTTTTTTTATTGTGTCAATCTTTGTTGTTACGAATTCACAAGGATAGAGAAAGTACGCAGCGATATCGCTACAGGTTCTCTAGCTAGGCTCTGTTGACTGAATACGACATGTTGCGATATCGTTAGGACCTCGTAAACAGGCGCTAGTTAGTTACGATTTCGCTTCGTTTTCTGTTACTAATAAATCATCATGAAACGTGACGGTGACGAGATCGCTATGACCACGCACTATACAAAAAGTAAATGATTTTGCTGATACGATATGGGCTCTTAGGATGAAAAAATAAAATGTAAGGGACAAGATATCAAAACAAGAAAAGCTATTCAGTAATTGAATGTGCCAAAATGGCAAACACAAGTTCATTAGAATCGAAACAAACTTGTGATACAAAAATACGTACTGAAGAACAAACAACTAATACTAGTAGATCGTTCGTTCACCGAGGACATGAAGCAGTTCCTGATCGCAAGTGCATGCATCACAGGTGATGTCCGCCGGATCAAGGGGTGCCCAGGGATCGTACCTCACCCAGTTATTGAGGCCAGCATGCGGATTGCAGCAAATCGGCCTAGGCCTAACTGCTCCTTCTAAGAAGTACCTGAGGTAGTGTCTCCAACCCCAAGCGTATCTCAGACATCTTTTGACGCGTTCCCGAGCTAGACGGAGGCCCTGCTTGTCGGTTCTCTTCATGGTTGTGATCACATTCATGCCTCTTTGAATGTCACCTTCGCAGATTGCAAAAACAGCCAACACATAGGTCGACGGTGTGTGACCTATTGCAGAAGCTTCGGTGAGCCACTGCCGAGCCCACTCGGTCGCTCTTCCGCTCACGTGGCGATGAAAAACCCAGTTGAACATAACACGAATCATTACCAGATTTATCATGTCATCTGGGAGGGCGTTGAATAGAGACACATCCATGGGAAGCAGAAGGCAAAGAATATGAGAAGGCAGAAGGGAATGTGGGAATGAAGGCTCTAATGAGGTTCTAAATGGAGAAGGGGTTGATATTTAAAGGGCTGAGGTGCTCCATTATTCAAAAATATGTCAGAGTTCCTAGACAAAAATCAGTCATTATGGTATTAATGAAAGGAAAATGTAAAGGCATTCTCACTTTTCCATGGACACCCCATGCAAACCCCCAAAATAAATTAATTACTGATGGAATTTCAAAGGTTTTTACTGATGTCACAGGTCAGACAAAGCCCAATACTTATACTATCACTACTACTACAGCCCAATATACTACCAAAAGCCCTTATCTCGTTGCGATATCGCTAGAGAATCGCCAACTAGGCTCTGTTGACTGAATACGACATGTTGCGATATCGTGAGGACCACGTAACATATAAGCGAGTATGTGACGAGTTCGCTTGTGCTGAGGCTACTAATAAACGTGACACTGACGATATCGCTAGAAACACGCACTATACCAACAGTAAATGATTTTGCCTTCATCAAGTAACTCTTGCGATGAAGCTAGTTATTTAGCTAGCGATTTTGCTGAAAAAATAACTCTTACGATGAAAAAGTAAAATGTAAGGGACAAGGTATCAAAACAAGAAAAGCTATTCAATAATTAAATGTGCTAAAATGGCAGACAAAAACTTATTACAATTCTAACAAATTTTAGATAAAAAACAACTGAATGAAATAAGAAAGAAACTACAACATTTCAACTCAAGAAGAACCGAGGACGTGAAGCACTTCCTGCTCGCAAGTGCATGCATCACATTCGATGTCCACTGGATCAACCCTCGTGTAGCGATGGTATCTCAAGCCGCGATTGAGGTGAGCATGTTTCGTGGCAGCATCTAGGCCTAGGCACTACTACATCTGTGAGGAACCCGAAGTAGTGCGCATTGCCCCAGGCGTAAGCCAATTCGGCTATGACGCGTACCCGAACTTCCTTGAGGCCTATCTTTTCGGTTCTCTTCATGGTGGTGATGACATCCATGCCTCTCTGAGCATCACCTTCGCAGATTGCAAATATAGCCAAGGTATAGGCCGACTCTCTGTGACCTATTGCAGAAGCCTCGGTGAGCCACTGTCGAGCCCAATCGGTCGCTCTTCCGCTCACGTAGCGACGAAGAACGTGTTTGAACATAACACGAATCATTATGAGATGAATCATGTCATCTGGGAGGGCGCTAAAAAATGTCAAATCCATGGGAAAAAGAAGGCAAAGAATAGGAGAAGGGAGAAGGGAATATGGGAATGAAGGCTCTGATGGGGCTCTAAAGGGAGAAGGGGCTGATATTTATAGGGGTGAGGTTCTACATTTGTCAAAAAATTGTGAGAGTTCCGAGACTAAAATTAGCAATTGCTGTATTAAAAGAAGAAAAATGTAAAGGCATTCACACCTTTTCATTGACCACATTCACACCCCCAAACAAATTAATTACTGATGGAATTTCAAAGGTTTTTACTGATGGGTTCCTAGACTGTAGCGATATCGCTACTCTCCAAGTCTAACAATTGTTTGTCAGGTGTGTCAAGCTTTGTTGTTACGAACTCGCTAGAGAATCTCAAGCTAGGCTCTGTTGACTGAATACGACTTGTTGCGAGGTCGCCGCCATAAGTTACACAGATAGCGAGTTCGCTAGTGAGGCGCCAACTTTATCATGCCAACTTATGCTACAAGTATGCGATGTTTATAAAAGCTAATTAATAACAATTAATAAACTTATATAAAATGTAAAGGACAAGGTATCAAAAAAAAACTATTAAATAATGAAATGTACCAAAATGGCAAGCAAAAGGTTAATACACTCATAACAAATTTGGGGAAAAAAAAGAAAGAACATAATCAAACAACAAAAAAACTAGAACATTTAGCCTCAACGAGGACCAAGAACGTGAAGCAATTCCTGATCGCAGGTGCATGCATCACATGAGATGTCCGCTGGATCAAGTGATACGATTATAAATGGAAAACTAGGTTAATTAGGAATTATTCTCTTACCAAGAATTTTCCTATAAATTTGTGTTTTAATTCTAGTAAGATTTTATTTATTTTCCATAATAGTTATAAAATTAGATTTATTATTTCCAGATTAATGTTAGGATTGTGATTTTTATTCGAGGTTATAAATATATGCCTCAGCCTTGTAATTTGGGGACAGAGATTTTTTTATAAAGAAAAAGGAGGTTTTCCGGATTAATTGGCAGTTGTTCAATTTCAAGATTCAGTTGAGTCGCCCATGACAGGTGTTCGTGGTTTCTAGTTAATTGGCTGACAGCTGTTCAAGCGATTTTCATATCCCGAAAGCACTTTATATATATTCCGCTGCAACAACGTAAATCACAAAGAAAATACGCATCAAAGTAGTATCAGAGCAAGGCTTTCACAAATTCTAGTTTGTGAACGGTCATGGAGAATAAACATAAAAATATGGAAGAACGTATGGCTTCGTTGGAGAAAAAGATGGCGCTTGTGTCAGAATTCGTGAGACAGGGTTTTAAGCTGGATATCCCAAAATTTGGAGATAAAGTAAACCAAGAAAGTTATTTGGAATGGATCCAGCAATGTGAGATAATTTTTGACTTTAAAGAGTATGATGATCGCTCGAGGTGCGAGATGGCTATAAAACAACTTACAGCGCGTGCATCCTTGTATTATGAAATTTTGGAATTTAAGCGAAGGGTTCAGGGAAAATCAGAAATCAACTCATGGATTAAGTTGAAGAAACATCTTGATCGACTATTCTTACCTTCTACCGATATGTTAAAACAAGAGTCTTTAACTGTGGCTGAACTTGTGGCGAGTAACAAGCAATTTGAGGCAAAGAATGATGTTGATGGTTGTGTTGATGCTAATGTTGAAGATGTCGTTGAGGATGGTGAGGAGGATGGTTCTACTTCTCTAACCGAAGTCTACAATGTTAATGATTATTCTACTTCTATGATTGAAACCGAGAGTGTTATGTACTCATGTTCTATAGTCCTTAATGTTCATAATGAGATTAAAGAAGAAGATCTTGAAGGAAGTGACATGGCAATACTTGATGTTGGTATAAACGAGGAAGATGCAGAGAAAGAATTGGTTCATCCTATGATTTTTGAAGCTCGATACAAAATTGCTGAGAAAACAAAATCTATATTTTCACGGAATGATCCATCGATTAATTCTTTTCTTGAGAATGATGAACTTTGGAGTCATGTAAATTCTGAGTTTGGAAAGACTGGTGACTTTGCTACACATCACAACTTTAGTCATGTATCATTTGATCGATATTCGAAAGGTTGTGAGTTTGACACGGGGTCACTGAGAGGACGAATTCGAGGGAGAATCCATTCAAATTCGGGAAGGATGATACAAGATGGGATTGGCAAAAGCAAGTACATCGCATCTCAAATACATGGAAGCAACATACTCATATTGATTGGAGATGAAGAATATCAAGAATTGAGGACAATTCTTTTCGAAGAAGAGGAGAATGATACGATTATAAATGGAAAACTAGGTTAATTAGGAATTATTCTCTTACCAAGAATTTTCCTATAAATTTGTGTTTTAATTCTAGTAAGATTTTATTTATTTTCCATAATAGTTATAAAATTAGATTTCTTATTTCCAGATTAATGTTAGGATTGTGATTTTTATTAGAGGTTATAAATATATGCCTCAGCCTTGTAATTTGGGGACAGAGATTTTTTTATAAAGAAAAAGGAGGTTTTCCGGATTAATTGACAGTTGTTCAATTTCAAGATTCAGTTGAGTCGCCCATGACAGGTGTTCGTGGTTTCTAGTTAATTGGCTGACAGCTGTTCAAGCGATTTTCATATCCCGAAAGCACTTTATATATATTCCGCTGCAACAACGTGAATCACAAAGAAAATACGCATCAAAGAAAGAAAATACGCATCATCAAGCCTCTCCCAGCGATCGTACCTCACTCTGCGATTGAGGGCAGCATGTTCCACGCAGCAGATCGGCCTGGGCGTGACTACTCCATCTCTGAGGAACCTGTAGTAGTGCGCCCAACCCCAAGCGTTACCCAAACCGGCTCTGACGCGTACTCGAGCTTCCCGGAGGCCTTTCTTATCGGTTCTCTTCAGGGTGGTGATCACATTCATGCCTCTCTGAATATCACCCTCGCAGCATATTGCAAATATGGCCAAGACATAGGTCGAGTCTGTGTGACCTAGTGCAGGAGCGTCGGTGAGCCACTGTCGATGCCATTCTGTCGCTCTTCCGGTCGCGTACCGACGAAGAACCGAGTCGAAGTAAACACGAATCATGATTAGATTTATCATGTCATTTGGGAGGGCGTTGAATATAGACAAATCCATGGGAAGCAAAAGGCAAACAATAGGAGAAGGGAGAAGGGAATGTAGGAATGAAGGATCTAGTGGGGTTCTAAAGGGAGAAGGGGTTGATATTTATAGGGTTGAGGTGCTCCATATTTCAAAAATATTTGAGAGTTCCTAGTAAAAACTTAAAGCCATTCTCACCTTTTCAAGATCACCTCATGCAAACCCCAAAAATAATTAAATTCCTTCTGGAATTTGAAAGGTTTTACTGAATTTGTTTGAATGTTATTTCATCAAATCAAACTAAACTAAATTGAAAGTATTGAATTTGTTATTTTTTAAAAAAAAAAAACTTGAAAAAAAGAGCATGTGCTAAATAATAATCCTGAGTTGATAAACTTTATCTCTACATTTTAAAATTATTTAATTTTCGACTAGATTAATGTTGATAAATAAAGCTCATACCTAGTTATGGCGGCGTCGTTTGTGGGTTTGTGGGTTTAGGGTTTAGGGTTTAACCGTGGTAACAGTGTACACTAGCGATTTCGCTACCACAGAAGCTAATTAGATTGTAACTAAAAAATAAAACTTTTTAATTATTTTTTAGCAATTTCACATAATACATATATATATTTTTTATATAGATGCAGTATAATACTTTATTTGTTAAATATCTATCATGATATTAACTCAGGTAGAGTACATCTTTGTCCATAAGCAGTATGACATGACTCTATGTAAAACATCAATAATTTGGCTTAAATTTTTAAACGCATTATCATATTCTAAAATATGTACATTTCATATATAAACAGTATAATACTCAATTTGGAAAATATCGATCATCACATTATGTCAAGCACAGTACATCTTAGTACATCAGCATGCAATGTTATTAAGCGATACTCGGTAGTATGATGAGTGATGACAGTTGGTCAGTGAATGTGTGCATGATACTTTGTTTAATTCAAGATCCGTGCTTGTAATCACATAAATGAGTTGTAATAAACTAAGTATCTCTAATCAAATGCACGTGAACTGCGCATATATATATATATATACACACACACACATATATATATATATATGTAGTTCATGTGTGAAGCTCTACTATGCTGTTGTGTATAAAGGTAAGCGATGGATAGCGTTTTCAAGCGTACACATGATGTGTAGAGTTTCTTATTTTGTTACAATTAAACACTAAGTTTCTTAAAACTATTTCAAATTGTGTAGTTGCAGATTAAGTCAACAAATCCCTATCCCGTTATACATCAGCATACGACGGAACAAATGAAAATTATTCTTACAATAGAATGATTAGTGTCTTATTCCATACCATCATTTCGATTAAATCGTTTAAATCGTGATTTAAAATTGTTTGAGTGCATTTTTTAAAAAAAAATGATTATCTTAAGTAGGGTTCTGGCGAGCATGCGTAGCGAAATCGCAACAACCTAGTAACGTACTTTATGTCAGCTTTTCAGTTGCGATCTCGCTAGAAGGATAAAGTAGATCATAAAAGACAATCACATGAGCACGCAACGATATCGTAAATAGCCACGTCAGGTGTAACGAGCGAGTTCCGATATCGCAAGAAGGAAAGCTAGAATAAAGTAAACACGTTATAGATCAGAAAAACACAACACTTTTGGCATCTTATCCATCACTTCTTACGGATTTCATCTCCAAAAGTTCAAACTTTTGCACATCTTCTCAAATCTCCTCACCTTTCTTCACATCAAATCTCCATATCCCATCCCATACATTTTCGAAACATCAATTGTGTCAAAACAAAGTGGAACTAGCCACTAATTGCATGCAAAAGATTGGTAAGTTTTGCAATGAATTCCCAACCACATTTTTCCCTATATTCTTGCAATTAATGTCAATATTCAGTTGTGCTTGTTCAATTTGCCGAGTTCTGTTGTTGTGGGTAGGAGAGGGACAAACAAGGTAGACCATCCCCAACCAAAATAATCAATTATACCGACACAACTTTGTCATATACCAAAGGTAAGATTTTTTTCATTCTTAATTGCTAAAAATTTGATTTTCTTGTACATAGTGCCTCCATTTATCATGTTATTACTAAATATCATGTCAGAAGCATGTCCTGAACGAAAATCAAGATTTTCTTTTAATGTTGTCCATTGCTTGCTTAGCCCTAAATTTTAGGATTGTGTTTTACAATGTTTTTACTACAAAGTACGACTTTGACTTATTAGTATTGTGTTAGTCATTAACTAATTTCAATATACAAAGGAAAGCTTAATGGAGAGCCCTTCAAGTTCCGTTAACTCCGACTCAAGTGGGAGGGAAAATGTTGTTGGCGGTTCAAGTGAGGTTAGAAGACAACGAGAAGTGACTCGCGCATCGAAAGAAGCTCAACTCCTCACACATTGTCGCGAATTAGAGATTAGGATCAATAACAAAATACTAACAAATGTCAAGTTTAATGACATTGGTGTTGCTATTTCACCCGAGATGATGTCGCGCGATGGTCGAGTTGGTGTGCTAAGACAGCTAGGATATGCACACCATTAGACACAACGGATTGGAGGCTACTAAGCATCGACATCAAAAAGGATATATGGAAGGAATGCAAGGTTAGTGTGGCACTTGTTATTTTTAATTTCACTTGAAAATTGTGAATGTGACTAAGTTTTGATCACATTTGTAGCGCCGCTTTATTATTGAGGCAACATCTTATGATCAAGTGAAGAAGAAAGCTCTTCAAATCGCATCAAAGGCTCATCGAGAACACAAATATACCCTTGCCAAGACTTTGCCCTTTTCCGGCACTATAAAACCCTTCCCGAAACAATCCTTATACTACATCAAATGTAAGCTACTTGATCTCATCTCTTCTATCGTATTGCAAGTTACGAATTTTCATGTACTTGTGCACTATTCTACGTTCATATCCCATCTATTGTTTATTTAGGTACATGCAATGCCTTGCTCTAAACGCAAAGACTTTCATTGGGTTTTTGCACCCAATATGCTTGCAAGAAATGAATGAAAGTATTCAATCACAACTTGCTTATCTATCTAAGATCCTTAGTGACAAGACCAAGACAATTTACATAGGATCATATCTAGAGAGGTTAGTTTTCTTTGTTACAATTGGATATTTGCACTTCGTAAACATTCTAATCTTCGAGTTTTCATTTTCATTTCTTAAAATATGTAGTGGCCATTGGAGTTTTGTAGCTATGATACCATCGTTGAAGCGAGTGTATTGGATGGACCCGCTACACTTTGGTCCATCTACAAAATTTGCAGATTTATTAGAGGTTGCTATGCATAGTGCACATGACGACACACTACTTCCCTGCAACCTTATACAGATTCAGGTGACATTACAAATCCAATGCTCATTTATTTCCACTATGATTTCATTTCAAATCATTTGTTATACTTCTTCGCTCTCAACACCGAAAGAAATTGTCAAATTGTGAGTGCGGTTACTATATGATGTTGTATGCCACCGAGTGCGTTGCTGGCCTTATTGATGATAATTTGGAATTACACCGCGTAAGGATTCTTACAACCTACTTATTGTACCTATTATTATCTACATTGCATTTAATAGTATTAAAAAACATTTCATATTCTTAGATTATCGAGGAAAATCATGCACCATACACCAAGAAGGAGTTGGAGGATGGTAGAGATGCATTGGCTAGACACTTGGTCCTTATTAGATCTCGGTACATCTCTAGGCCTCACATTCCCAATAAAAGCTAGTTTCTTTTTATGTCAAATGGATGCATATACTTTTGAGTTCCATTACTTCCATTTTTTATAAAGTGTGGCTTGACAGTGTTTCATGTTCATGTTATGTGCTTAGATATCATGCATCTTGCAATTGACAGCTTAGACAATTAAAATGATACCCAATTTTAGTGGAAATGGATGGAAATGGCACAAATCCAATAATTTTGTGACACTTACGAATTTGCTGTGACTTCGTTACTTCTCTCGCTAGTTACATTAAAATAGTTGCGACCATCTTGTACTATCGCTACCACACTCGCCATAATTATATTTCTCAGCATAGTTTTTGCGCCATCGCTACCCAATCACTCGTTCTTCTCTGCCTCTCCAATCTGATCTCTGTCGAGGTCGTAACTATTCACGCCAACACCAGGCGAATATCTAGCTTACTCGTAACGTCATCTGTTTTTCTCGCTCACCCAATGCTCAAACGACGTCGTGTAAGTGAAGCGAGACTAGTAGCGAAGCCGTAACTATACACATAAGCGATTTTCTTACGAAATCGTTACCTCTCTCGAACCAACAATTTTAATTATATTTTTATAATTAATTTTTTACAAATTTTATATTTTTACAATTTTCTGTTGCGATATCGCTACGGTATTACTAGCGAGTAGCACGTTGCTGTCGTAACCTGGCTCGTGTTGTTTAACCCTAAATGTTTACTTTGCCTTGTAACGAGTTCGCTACGTTAGACCCAGCGAATCACCCCAGTTTCTCGTAACCAGTCTCGTCAGCAGACGAATATATGACAAGCTAGGCTACCTTACGCGATCGTAACTACTGTTAGCGATCCGCAAGGTTAAAGTCGGAACTTATCTCACACATATTCATAACAGTATAGGCTTTCCAATGTTACGAACTCGCTAGTATTTCATCTGGCGATCCGTAAGCTTCTGTCGTAACAAAACAATCAACCATTTGTTTGGTACTAGCGTTGGCTAGTTACGAACTCGCAAAGAGTCAACTCATATCATCCAGCCGTGCATGCTAGCGAGTTCGTAAGTACTGTCTAAGGCGGATAAGTCTTCATCTAAGGCGGAAACAAACGCCTTAAATCCAAAAACATCTAAGGCGGAAGAGGAACCGCCTTAGATGATTTTTCTCATTTAAGTCACAACCAGGGAAGGCATTTGTTTTCTGCCTTAACACATGAAGGATGAACTGCCTTAGATGGCTTGATATTCTAGTAGTGTTATGGTGGATATGTGAATTCAGTCTGTGTGACTCCAATTGTTCTTGAATATTAATTTCACATATGCTTATGAGCAAATTTATGGATGTATGGAAATCTTGTCAACTTTATATGGAAATCTGTATGTATTTACTGGATTTGTGTTAATGTTGTTCCTTTATCCACTTTTGGTTGAAATAGTTGATATGATATGATGAGTACTTGAGTTTGATCAATAGTTTGTATTGGATGCATATTTTGAGCTTTATGATATGGTATTGAGCAGAAATGAGGAGGGACTTGAGTTTCATTCTGTAAACTTTTATCTTTTGCTTTAATTAACCTTTGTTGGTGGAAAATTATATGGATTTGATGTGTAAAATTTCCAAATTTGCATATATGGAAGCTACATTTAGTTTGAGCACGATAATTAACCATAAATTAGTTTTATGCATGAATGAGAAAAATATATACGTACCAACCTGACATGTTTGCCTTTAAAGTTTCATTATAAAATGCCGATCACTAGCAACAATGGACTTATTTTGTATCTTTTCAATGCACTTTGTATCCATATATGCAATTGTTAACATTTTGTATGTTTTCCAGGGACTTTCTCAATGCATGTTGTATCCACATGCATCATCATTTTAGAAACTTAATTAATATTTAACACCATATATCGAGCAGTTCATACGCTTGAATATTGGCATTACGAAAAACACTTTGAACACACTCTTGGTTACAATATAGAGTATGGCAAAGACGAAGGTGGTGGAGAATGAGAAGACTTGTCCGCTGACGGAGTTTTTGAGGAAGACAAGCTTTGGATAGAAATCGAGACCAAGGTATTCTGCTTAATTTGATCATATGTTTTCTAGCTAAGAACCGTGTATATGCATAATTTCCCATCATATGGAGACGTCATGTACATAGCTCGGGAAGGAAAAACTAGTTTCCTTATATGTAGACATACATTTAAATAGTGATCATTATCTTAAACTATAATTTTACATATTTATCTTTTTCACAACTTTAAAAATATCTAGTTTGTTTCAGTCAAACATATTATTTGGGTTGAAAAGTACATTGCCCTCAGAATAAGTACAAAAGTCTTCAAACTGAATTGAACTGAATTATGTTGAACTGAATCATGTTGAACTGAACTGAACTTAATTGAACTGAATTGAAGGGGGGAAATCAATACATTGACATAACTGAGAAGCTATATTTTATCAAATGAATTAATAAACTGAATCTAGCTAATAAACTAAATATAATTGAAGTATATTTAACTAAACTCAATTAAACTTAACTAAACTTATCAAACTATATGTTATCTTGTTCAAACTGTATAAACTAAACCGATCTTAATAAATTGAATTGAGTTGAATTGAAATATAAATTATTAAACTGAATTGAACTGAATTATTGATACATAATTTTAAAAAATATATATAATGCACTGAACTGAATTGAAAGATATTGAACTCAACTGAACTGAACTGAAAATACTGAACTGAAAAATACTGAACTGAAAAATACTGAACTGAACTGAACTGAAAAATATTCAGATATATTGTATTAAATAGGCCCTAAGTAGAGAACTCAAGATACTATTGGAGTTAAACATGATCGAAACACTAGTGGTAAGTAGAGAACTCAAGATACTATTGATACTTTACTCGTTGTAGTCCAAAATACCATCGAAATTATAATACCAATCCTATATGTTTTTAAGTCTTCCTAAGAACATAATAATTGAGAATATTAAAATTCATAATTTATTTTGGACTACAATAGTAAAATATACATTTTGGTTTTATATCCCTTTTCTTAAAAATGAATCAAATTTTGATCATTATCTTAAACAAGAATTCTACATACTTGACTTTTTCGCAATTTGAAAAAAATATCTAGTTTGTTTCAGTCAAACATATCATCTGGGTTGAAAAGTACATCGCCCACACAATAAGTACAAAAGTCTTTAATTGCGTACCTATCCATTTTTAAAGGTAAAATGATAGATAAGAAAAGAAAAAAAATTGGAAGAACTCCTTGTGCAATATCACAAGGTTGATTCCCTTTCTCTTCTTTTGCAAACTACTACTTCTCCTAACCTTTTTTTCATTCCAGAGCATTCTTTGATTTCATTGAGATGGAGAGTAAAAAATCAAAGTCTCAAACATCAGCCTCAAGCGACGATCTCCCAATTGAAATCATCAATGAAATTCTCAGTCGATTGCCCATAAAAGACATTTTCCATTTTCAAACTGTGTGCAAGGATTGGAATGATCTGGTTGTGAATCGTAAGTTTTCTCTCTCTACCTGTGGAATAAACCGAGCATCGTGGAAGATCGGATCTCAAACGGATTCGATTTTACTCGGTAGAGAATGAATCTTCAATTAAAAAACTCCCAGATCCAATTGGTGAGATTCCATCTAATTTTGGTGATTTTACATTCCTTAGTACCTGTAAAAGGTTGATTTTATTTTATGCTCGATAGTCTTTTGGTTTGTTAACGGATAGTCAATGGTCTGTGACCACATGGATGGCACATGATGAACAGTGATATAGCAGCTAGCTGGTACTGTTCGGATTATTTTGATTTTTTGTAAAAACTATTGCTTTTGGCATTTTCTCGTTTAATTCAGCTCGATTAGCTGTAATTTGCCCAAACAGTCTTTTGGCCATTTTCCCGATCTTAATAGGTGGTATCAAAGCCGGTGAACCTCCGGTCATGGCGAAAGCAATGTGGAACGAGGCGATCGACGGTCGTCTCAGTAAACTTGAAGCTATAGCGGGTGAAACAAGGAGGCAACTGGACGCCGATCGTCAGCAGTTGGAGGCGGATAAACTGGAGCTGCGCAGCCAGCTGGATTCGGCACTAGCTGAATTCCGGTAGATCAGGCACGGATGTACGAAGAGATAAGATCTGAGAATTCAAGATCCACACTGGATCTGGATCGGAAGCTCAACGAATTGGTGGATTCTCTGCGACCATTCCAGGAAGCACAACGGGTGCGAACAGAGGATGAATGTCATTTCCGAGAGACTATGATGGCGATGGTCAAGGGTAAGGCATCGGCGACGGAGAGCAAAGGACCGAGCAGACCAGAATGTGAGGCTACACAGTTTAAGTACCCTCCTGAGGTTAGCCCCAGCCCTCGCACTTAACTTTTTCCCACATTTAAAAATTGTGATAAGGAACCAGTGGCTCGGGATGTATTTTATGTGGGGACCGTAGAATTCCGATGGGGGATGGTTTTGGGGCTAGGAAATTCAGAAGTAGTGAGGATCTTTGTATGGATAGTAGGAGAATTCCTATGAAAAATAATCCTATTTTTGTGAACACTGCTGGTGCTAAAGTAGGAGAAAAGAGTGGGAATGGAGACTGGGATAAGAGAAGCCCTAGGCTCAAAACAGTTCAGTCATTACACCCCAAAATTGAACCCTCTATGTTTAGTGGTGATAATCCTAGGGAGTGGTTGAGAAAATGTAATAAATATTTCAACTACCATCAGTTGAGTGAGGTTGAGAAAATGGACATAGAAGTATTACTGATGGAGGGTTAAGCTGAAACTTGATACAAGTCTGAAAGGTATCACATAAATTTTGTAAGTTGGTGTGAGTTACAGTCTGCCCTATTGAAGAGATTATCAGTGAAAGGTGGGGAAGATATCATTGAGGAATTCAATAAGCTGTATCAGAGAAAGAGTGCATTAGAATATGTTGAGGAATTTGAGGATATGAAATCCATGGTGCTGTTGTTGCACCCTCAGCAAACTGAACAGTATTTTCTTAGCAGTTTTTTAAGTTTCTTAAAGAGTGATTTGAAACCATTGGTGAGGTCAGGCAGGCCAAACTCCTTGCATGAGGATGTGGAGTTGGCAATTTGGCAAGAGGAGCATTTGGAGTCTTTGTACAAGATGGACAAGGCCAGTTGTGCTAACCATCATTTTGAAGGGCACAGGACAGAGAAAGGGTTTGGGTTTGATCAGAAGAGGACTGAGGCTGAAAAGACAAGTGGTGAAGAGATCAAAAGAGCTGAGGGTTTCAAGAGGATTACTCCTCAAGAACAACAGTTTAGAAGGGAAAATCAATTATGTTATAAGTGTGGGGAGAAGTACTTCCCTGGTCACACTTGTAAGTTTAAAAAAGTGCATTTGATATCCAGCCCTGATGTGAAAGGTACAGAAGAGCAAGATCTGCTGGTAATTGACACTGAAAGTGAGGAGATTAAGCAACTGGAACTGGAACCAGAGGTTTTTGAGCTGAAAGTTATTGGAAATGGTAAGGATGAGGCCAATACCATATCTATAATAGGAGACACTGCTGGTGATAATGTCAAGATCTTGATGGATACTGGAAGCTTCACTAGTTTTATTGATCCTAGGGTGGTGAAGAGGTTGAAACTGGAGGAAATAGTAACCAAGCCTTTTCAGGTTTTCATTGCTGATGGCGGTGTAGTAGGTGGAGTGTCTAAATGTCCACAAGTTAAATGGGGAATTCTGAATCATCTGTTTAATTTTACTTTCAAAGTGATGCATCTAGGGAGAACAGATATGATACTTGGTACAGATTGGATGGTTCTGCTAAGTCCAATATCTTTTGATTTCAATACTGAGGAGATATGGATCACCAGCAATGGGGCACAATGGTGTCTACAAGGTAACACTTCTGCTCCCCAGTTCAACTTATTAAGAGAAGGTAACACTTCTGCTCAACTTAGGAGAAGGAGGGGTTGCTTAGCTGTGGTGAAGGAATGACAGACTGCTGATTCTCACAACACTGATCTTGTATGGTTGGGAAGGTATGCTCTCCCAGCTAGCCATGGTGGTGGATTTCTCAATATTGACAGACTGTTGGAAGAGAGAATGGGGTTGGAATACCAGCTAAAAAGGATGAAGTATTTTGATGCTATGGATGCAAAACTGTATGTGATAGGACCTGGAAATGAAGGTTTGGGACAGGACAGCTCAGAAGTTCTTGAAAGTAGTTGCAATATAACACCAGATGATGGAGGAGTGGTTGCAGCAAGTGATGGAAATGGTGAAAATTCAGAAATCATGAAGGTTTTGCAGGACTTTGAGGACATTTTTCAAGAGCCAAAATCACTGCCCTCTTTCAGAGCTGTGGATCATCAGATAAACCTGAAGCCTGATGCAGTACCATTCAAATCTAGGCCCTATAGATACCCTCATTTCCACAAGTCTGAGATAGAATCTCAAGTCAAAAGTTTGCTAGACAATAAGGTCATACTAGTGAGCAACAATCCTTATTTTTCACCTGTGCTGCTGGTTAAAAAGAAGGATGGCTCTTGGAGGCTTTGCGTGATTATAGGAAACTAAATGACTAGACAATCAAGGAAAAATTTCCTATCCCAGTCATTGATGAGCTAATGGATGAGCTGCATGATGCTAAAATCTTTAGTAAAGTGGATTTAAGATCTGGTTATCACCAGATAAGAGTAACGGATCAAGATGTGCACGAAACTGCATTTTCCACTGAACAGGGCCATTTTGAATTCTTGGTGATGCCTTTTGACCTCACCAATGCTCCAGCTACTTTCCAAGCCTGAATGAATTCAGTATTTCAACCACTGCTCAGAAAATGTGTCCTTGTGTTTTTTGATGACATACTAATCTACAGTACAGCAAATCCCCAGAAGATCATTTGGAGCATTTGACACTGGTCTTGAAGATAATGAGAGATCATCAACTGCTTGCTAAAGCCTCAAAATATGTGCTTGATGTAAGTAAAGTAGACTATCTTGGACATATTGTCTCCAGCATGAGAGTTGAAATGGATCCTCACAAGGTGGAGTGTGTTTTGAAGTGGCCAGTACCTGCAACTATCAATGAACTGAGAGGTTTTATTGGTTTGACTTGGTATTATAGAATTTCATCGAGGGGTATGGTATGATTTGTAGACCTTTGCATGATTTGCTTAAGAAGAATGATTTCCAATGGAATGAGAGGGCTGAGGCAGCATTAATGAAGTTGAAGAAAATTATGACTGAGGTATCAGTGCTGAGGATGCAAGTGGTTGGGGATGGGAGTTGTTTTGATGCAACAGGGCAGACCTATTGCTTACTTGAGTAAATCATTTTGCCCTAGGAACATGGGACTTTCAACTTATGAAAAGGAATTGCTGGCACTAGTTATGACAGTTGAAAAGTGGAAGCACTATTTGGTTGGGAATAGGTTCATTATCAAGACAGATCACCACATTTTGAAATTCTTATTAGAGCAAAAGCTTCACACTGTTGTGCAACACAAATGGATCAAAAAAGAATGTGGGGCTTGATTTTGAGATTCAGTACAGAAGTGGGATATCCAACTTAGCAGCTGATACTCTTTCTAGGATGAATCTGAACAGTGAAAAATTGTTGTTGAAAACACACCCCAGCATTGCAATGTTATACATTCGTCTACCCTAATACCATCTTGGATGACTCAGATTAAAGAAAACTATGAAGGAAATGAACAAGCTCGGAAATGGATTGCAGGTGCTATACTGGGATCAGACAACCTTAGTGAGTTCTCCTATGCTAATGGCATCCTCAAAAAAGGCAAAGAGATTTAAATTGGCAATCAAGGAGGCATAAGGCAAGAGATCTTAAATGCTATGCATTCTTCAAACTGTTTTTACTACTATTAAGAGGATCTTGACTGTTTTTACTTGGCCAGAAGTGAGAAATGATGTTATTAACTTTGTCAAATCATGCATCCCTTGTTAGAGGAACAAAAGTGAGCACGGTCACCCCCCAGGGCTGTTACAACCCCTCCCCATCCCCAATAGTGCATGGAAGCAACTCCCCATGGATTTTGTGAAGCAGTTACCATTATCCAAGGGGTATGACACTATTCTGATTATTGTGGATAGGTTTTCAAAATACAACCATGTCTTACTCTTAGTTCATCCTTTTACTGCCAAGCAAGTGGCTCAGTTGTTCATAGATGAAGTATACATGCTCCATGAGTTACCAGATGCCATTGTTTCTGATAGAGACAAAAATTTTACAAGCCACTTTTGGAAAGAGTTGTTTGGGAAGCTTGGGGTGAAACTGAACTATAGTAATGCATAATACCCTGAATCATATGGGCAAATTGAGAGGGTAAATCAAATGATAGTGAATTACTTGAGATGTTTCTGCAATGAGTATCCTAGTACTTGGAAAGACTGGTTAGCTGCTGAATGGTGGTACAATACCAGTTACCACTCCAGCCTGCAAATGACTCCTTATGAAGGCATGTATGGAGTGAAACCTATAACACTACCTTTTGGTGCCCTTACATACTCCTTGTTCCCAGCTGCTCAAGATCTTCAACAGCAAAGAGCTTCTGTGTACCAGAAGTTACAAGAAAACTTGAAACAAGCTCAAATCAGGATGAAAACCTATGATGATGCTAAAAGAACTGAAAGTATTTTCCAAGCTGGAAATTGGGTACTCTTGAAGGCAAAACAAGTACAAGCAACAGACACTCAGGTTAACTGACAGCCACAAATTGTCTCCAAAATACCATGGACCTTTCCAGGTACTTATAAGAGTGGGAACTGTAGCCTATAAGCTTGCATTACCAGTTGGCTGCAAGGTACACCCAATATTTCATGTCTCTCTACTCAAAACCTTTGTGGGAGATCCCTCTACTACTCCAAGCACTGCACCAAACATCAATCCTGAGGACCTAGAAGTATTGCAACCAGAGCGCAGGTTGATCACTATACAAGGGGTCCAAACTACTCAATGGTTGATTCTGTGGAAGGGTTTGCATGCAAATGAAACTTCATTGGAGGATTCTGATTTCATTTGCAACCAGTTTCCTGATTTTGCTGTTTAATTGAGCTTGAGGACAAGCTCATTTTGAGTAGGAGGGTCTGTTGTGAAAATTATGAATTGACAGGGGTAAAATAGTCTTTTAGTTTTGTTAACGGATAGTCAATGGTCTGTGACCACATGGATGGCACATGATGAACAGTGATATAGCTAGCTAGCTGGTACTGTTTGGATTCAATTCCTATACCCTATACCGGGGATGCACAAACCCATACTCTTAATTGCAAATATAAATAAGAATGACCTTTAATTGCAAATTAGAAAATGGTATATTACGGCGTACGTAGCTATCTAAACCATATAAAATTTGAAACACACCGCACGATTGGCACACGATCATCACATTATAACTGTAACTATTCAGCAGTTGCGAAAACTTCATAGGAGATAATCTCAACTTACCGTTTTGATTTGATCACTGTTTCGATTCGATTACTGTTATTATTAGGATTAATTATCTTACTAATAATCACGGTATATGTAATTCGATTACTGTTATTATTAGGATTGGTTACCTTACTAATAATCACGGTATAAGAATGATGTATGCGATCATTAATTCTTCACTTGGTGCAGGCGATCAGTAATTCTTCACTTGTTGTTCGTATATATACTCATGCTATGCTATATTGTTATTACTAGGATTGGTTACTTAACTAATCTATTCATAATATATATTGTGCGGGTGAATTTTTGTTTCTTATTAGAATTGATTTCATTGCGGATGTTGTTAGACGGTAAGACTGGTTGTATTTTGAATGGGTATAGCTTGATATAGGTTTTCCATTTTCTATGTACACCAAAGTTTTAAATTTGTTTAACATCAGTTATGTTTTTTGTTTTTTTTTTGAAAAGTGTTTAACATCAGTTATGTTGATTATTTAGGTTGGTGGGTCTGATGTTAATCGATATTAGGATGGAAAAACATGCCAATGTTCTGAATGACAATGAAGACTTTGTAGATGCACTCACCACAGTTCCAGTGTAAGTGATTGTTTATAGATTTTTAAATTTAGTTAAAGTTTAAGCCTTTTAAAATACTTAATTGTGCATGTTCATATGTGTAATTGTGCATTGTAATAGGATTACATATACATTGTAATAGGACTACAAGTGCATTGTAATATGGCTACATGTGCAATATCAATTAGAAAAAGTGGTAGGTAATTAAATAATGTTCATTTTGAAATAATTTGTTATGTAATGTGCTTTTTTTGCATGATGTGCATTGTGAATTAGAGTCGTGTGGATTTTGAATTCATGAGTCGGTAAATTTATAGTATGCATGTTGGAAAAATATTAAGTTTATTATGTATATTGAGTTATGATGGTTATGATATATGATTGTTCAGCATAAAATATTCCAATGTGCATTGTAATATGGCTACCAGTGTATTATCAATTTGAAAAAGGTGTAAGTGTTTAGATAATGTTCATTTTGAATTAATTTGTTATGCATTGTGATTTTGCATGATGTGCATTGTGAATTAGAGTCATGTAGATCGTGAATTCATGAGTCGGTAAGTTTATAGTTTGCATGTTGGAAAATATGAAGTTGAGTTATGATGGTCATCGTTCATGATTGTTCGACATAATATATTCCAATATGCATAAAAGAAATTTTGTGCATTCTATTAATATTATATGTGTGATACCAATTAGTGTTGCAACATCAAGTTAATGATGTTATATATGTTTAATTATGGTCTATTTCAGCATGTGTAAGCAGATGTTAAATCTGTTAAACAAGCATCATAAAAAATGATAATTTGGAATGAACTGTAAAAAAAAGGTATTTAATAATGGGTGAGAATTTTAGAATATTTAAATGTGCATGTGACTTTTGCATGATGTGCACTATGAATAGTTACTAATATGTGCGTTGTGAATTAGCGAGTTGGTAATTTACTAATATGTTTCATGGGAAAGGTTAGAGTGCATTATGGTTTGATTGTGTGTGTATTATAAATTTATGTTGTTTGTGCATTTCCAAATACATGAATGTGCATTTTTGTTTGTTATATGTGCACTAAATATAGTAATTGTTTTTTTTTCAAGCGATCCAAAGTTGAAGTTGAAGTTGAAGAAAAAGAAGGTAATCAACATGGATGAGGAGAGACATGACATGATTGACCCTGCCTCAAATGTTGGAGAAGGATCAAGAAAAAGAAAAGGCAATGATACAGAGGAACAACAAGGTGATGATAAAAAAAAGAACGAAAAGACTAATTTTCTCAGTTTAAAGACTAGGATGTCACAGAAAAGATTCAATCAAGTTATTGAACGCTTAACTGTTGAACAAAAGAGGGATGTCGAGGAAATTGGATTTGGAGAACTTCTAGAACTAAGAGTGAAGATGTTGCCACTCCAACTTTCATATTGGTTGATAGGTCCTTTCGACTGGACCAAGTCATCGGTGATGTTTCAAGATGGACAGATGTTGAGAAAACATGTGTACATGTTAAAAAAATTGACTTGTGCATTTTAGATGACTTTAAAGTGCATTTGAAATAAGTATTATGTGCATCTTGTCATGTATTCAGGAAGGGATAAAATTATGAGGAACAATACGGTGAATTTTAGTTCCAGATCAATATAAAATCAAGTAATAATTTTTCTCTTCACCTCTTTCTCTACCATTGTTTTACTGGGATTAATACGTATATATTTAATACGTTTCAACTATGATCATGAAATTAAACAAAATATTCATACTTATAAATATACTCAATATCCCCTGGTGGTGGTGATTCCTAACTTCCTGAGATGGTGTAGTCATCGATTGCTTCCTTTGTTTATTTGTGTTCTGTATTATATAAAAGCAGATAACTCAATCATTTCATTCGAAACATTATGTACGGTTATAATCAGAATATCGAAAGAATGGTGCAGTTGTGTGTGGGAACATACAGTTATAACATACGTGTGGGCGTTCTCAATAATTAATATGCGCAAGGGTATTTAGAATAAATAATGAATATTACGTACATAGCACAGGAGGGTCTGGGGATATATACCCCATGACACCTTATAATTTGCGATTAATTTGCGATCGCAAATTATACCATACACCCGAGGTACGTGTCCCTGGGTGCATTTCAAAATATGAATATGTGCACTTTTATGTGTATAATTGTGCATTGTAAAGTATATTAAAATATTTATAATAAATATCATTATATTAGAATCATGTTGTTTTTGAATAATATAAATTTGGATAAATTTATAAGAAATTTTAACACGTAGGATTAATTATATTAAGTGATGATTGTATTGAATATATGATTTGTATAGAAAGTCTATCACAGTGGCGTGTCAATCAATATTTATCAAATTGACTATCACATTGGAGATGCTCTCGTTAATATACTTTCTAACCGTATGAATAAATAAAATATACTTTTTCATGTGATAATTGTATAATATCCCAAATGTATTGTTTAACAAAACATACATGAATCGAATACTACAAAGATTGAATAGAGATTTTACAACAAGAATGCGGTCCCAACTAAATTGAACTGAATTTTAACAATCAACATTATCATAGCTGGAAAGCTCCAAAACGTAGTGCCTGTCAACAGAGAAATAGCAGTAGATTAAGCGTGCGAATGATATTAATGGAAAAGTTTGAATTTAAGCGTACCTTATTACAAAACTCTCATCAGAAGCCGAAGCCAGACTTCTTCCACTACCAGGTTCCACGTTCAAGAAACTCCAGAGCAGAATTTCCCATTTCCTTTTGAAACTCATATACTTTATTTACTAGGGTAACAACATATTCTGGACATCCAATGACTTCAATTGTTTCAAGAGTTGCAACATTCTCCAAGCATTCTGGAATCTCTTGCAAACAATTACAAACATCCAATACTAACTTCTCCAGATTCGGAAATAAATCGTCAGAAGCAGCTGTCCACTTGACAAGGCCCAAGCCTCTCAACATGAGAAACTTCAGTTCTGGGAAATCCCCTTCTTCAACGTGCCAAGTATCCCTAAGAAAGGATTTAAATAGTAACTTGAGTACCTCAAGATGCGGTAGCTTTGCAATGCATGCAATTTTGTTCCAGGGGATTCTAGTTCCTTCAAAAGACAGCTTTTTTATTTTCTCCGGAAATATTAACTCATACGCTGCAAGGTTACATCTGGAGCAGGATAAAGAGAGTGATTCTAGCTGACTCTGAAATGAGAAATCCATGATATAGCTGGCAGAACCATCCTCGCTATCAACAGCACCATCCATGATATAGCCGACAAAACCATCCTCATTATCATCCACAGACGCATCCTCGTTATCAACAGAACCATCTGCTTTAAGATTTACGTAACACTTCATTTGGCGGATGTTGGGAAACTTCCTCAATTGATTTTCCATGACGCACCGATCCGTAACATATAGGGTAGACAGAGAAACAAGTTCAAGCAAATTGCAGGAGCTGTCAGACTTAACAAAGGGAAATTCCATATAATCATGGTATGAGTGCAAATGTCTCAATTTTTGCAGAGTCCAAAACGCATCAGGCAGACTAACAACTCCTCCTACCACATTAAGAATGAGTGTCTCTAACTTAGAAAGCTTACCTATTTCTGGGCTGATATCTCCAGATACTTCGATTGCCAAATATCGAAGTTGGGCAAGAGCGCCTATATCGCTTGGAAAACCGGTGAGTTCAACTCCATCCATAACCAACACTCTAAGAAGCTTCAGCATGCGAAAGATATATGACAGATCAAGTTGTTGGCCCCATTCTGTTGGATGAAAGAATAACAGTGATCTCAACCAAGGACAAAACACCTTCCCATTCAAATACTCTGCCTTTGAGTATATGCATAACCTTCTCAGGTTTCCCAAATCAAGACAAGATAAAGTCTGAGATTCATCACAAGATAATTCCTCTTGCTCTTTTAATATGTGATAAAATGATTCTTCACTGGCTTTCCTCAAACAAAAATCACGTAACAAATCATGAATGCGGCAAGTTTTAAAACCTCCGACACTTCTTTTTCCAAAATTCATAACTAAACTTCTGCCAATCAGAGTATTCATGTAATCCCGGCCAACATCTTCTAAGCTCTTAGACTCACTTTTCCGGACAAGGCCTTCGGCAATCCACAACCAAATCATCCTCTTGACGGAATACTCATGGTCTTCTGGAAATGCACCAAACCAGAGGAAACATGGCTTCAAATGATCGGGTAGATGTCTGTAGCTGAGCTCTATTGTGCTTTCACATTGATCTGTCACATCAGAGACGCTTGACCTCAATGCCTTAAGTACATCCTTCCAACCCTCTTGCTCAGTAGCTTTTAAGAGTCCAGCTATGATGACAACAGTGAGAGGCAAACCCTTACAATATTCAGCAATTTCCATCCCAATTTCTTGCAATTCTGAGGGCCAATCTTTCTGAGCTGGGAACAGCTTCCTCTGCAGTAACTCCAAACTCTCGTCCATGGTGAGATGACGAAGAAAAAGAGGCTTATCATCAAGAATATCACAAGGTACAACATCACCATGTCGGCTGGTAAGAAGTATCCTACTTTGATAAGAATCATCAGGTAACGATTCTTTCAACAAACTAAAAGCTTCAGTATCCCATATATCATCTATGAATATGAGATATCTACGTCTTTTCAGAGAACGCCAGAGTTCTTGGGACAAATCATCTTCATTCATTGTTGAATCACATTGACCAGGTTGAATCTGATTTAAAAGCTCGAGCAAAGCTTTTCTTCTATCAAATACTTGAGAAATGGAACACCAAGCCCTAACATTAAAGTGGTGAGTACTAGATGAGTCTTGGAAGACTTTTCTAGCCAACGTAGTCTTTCCCAATCCGGCCATGCCCACAATGGCAACAACATGCAATTTCTTAAATCCTCCTTTAAGTCGATCGACAATTGAATCCTTCTCACTCTCAAAGCCTACAATTTCATCAGCTATTTGGCTGCTGCTTATTGATTGCACCTGAATTAACATGTAGCAAAGTTAAGACAGAATAAAGGCGTATTCGTAACACCATTTTTTCATCTTCGAAAAAATAAAAGCCTTGCAATATCTATGACAAAATAACTAACTCAAAACTATCTCCATCATAAAAAAAAAGTCAAACATAAAATAAATAACGTCTATAATGAAGCCTAAATGTGGCTATACATATATGTACCTTATCAGCTGATGGCCAAGTTATTTGCTGGACCTTGATCTCCACTCCCCCTTGATCATTGAAGGCGTTTAAAGAATCAGACTTAAGAGTCGTGATATTTTCTTTGATTGATTGTAATGACACTGAAAAAGAATCAAGAACATCTCCCAGAACCAATTGGTCTATTAGAAACTCTATCTTGTAGGCCACCTCTACTACAAGATTCCAGGTATCTTGGTGAAGGTTCTCATGTTGATTTCTCAACTCTGCTAATTTTACCATGAATGATCTAAGGAAGACAAGATGCTCCCTAATTTTTGGCACACAACTCAGGGTATTTGAACCTTTCACTTCCATCAAATAATCTTCCAAGAGGAAATCAATAAAGCCCAATACATTTGTCTTGGAGCACTTGAATCTTGATGTTTCCCCTACTTTCCCTTTAAGAACCTCTGCCAAAATCAACTCATAGTTGTCCTCAAAACATTGACCATTAACTAGATCTTTTTGGCAGAGTGAAAATATACGTACCCCAGCATCTAATATTGTAGCTACAATGAGATTCCGAATTTTATCATCTTCAAATCTATCTGGCTGGCTCTTGACCAGGATTCTTAACAACGTTAGTCTGTCGTAGAATTCCAACTCCTTCAAGGACACCCTAGTAAGCAAAAGAATAGATGATAGAGAAACTATGCAAAGTTCCATTGTGATGATGAATGGATAATCATTTAAGCCGAGAGTAAGTTCACGTAACTCATGGGAATGGTTTAAGCTTGCCAATGCTAGAGTGTACTTCTCACGTAGAACAATATTGCTGGCATGGTTGATCTTCAAAAGCAATGCAGAAAGCATGGAGCTTGTGATATCAGTAAGGCCGGACATTGGTCCAGGTAAAAATAGATGAAGTGTTAAATGTGCTGCACTGATTGCAAGAGGCTCAATGTGAGTCAACAGACATTGAAACTCTCGGTTTTCAGTACTAAGAAAAGTGCCAAAACAGATGATGTGTCTCATAACTGTGATATTACTTTGTAATGCTTCTATCTGCTGCCTTTGTTCTTTCGAGTCGAAATAATGACTACTTTCTGAAATCAGACAATCCTTTAAGTTCTCAAGAACAGAATCCATGATGGCCTTGACTTCGTTGCCCGTGGGAGAAGTTGAATATTTCTCCAGGTACTCTGACAAACTTGTGTACCATTTATCCATTCCTTCCTTACAAGATTTCATTTTATATCGAAACTTGAAAGGCCCATAAGGAATATGATCATCCAAGATTTTGTGAACGACATCTTCAACGACGACCAAAAGAGATCTCAAATCTTTGCTCATTTTGCTATTATCTTGTTTCATCATCATCTGTTTTTGTGCGCGCAGAATATCAGTCTGTTGTCTTGAACAAAATAGAAACATCCTGAAAACCCTGTGCTTTCTTCCATATTTTTTGGGAACCCAGAATATCAATGTTGCCTTCAGTCAGTTGTGTTGAACAAAGTAGAAATGTCCTGACAACCCTCAACCCCCAGATCATGGTTTCTAATTTCATTTCATCCGAGTGGCTATTACTTTGTTCAATCCGACATCGCAGCTTATCCAATGCAACAGCGACAGAAGCAATAAGTTGAGAAGAGTCCATCTTGAAACCTAGTTACCAATCACATAAATGAGTCAGGATCCACAATACAGGGACAAGGAAACGCAAATCAAACAACTTTCAGACATTAAAAAATATGCATAATCTGCTAATCACACAAGTGGAAATAGAGGATCTTACAACTTAATCCCAGCAGCCTAAAAACAATGGGTGGTCTATTAAAGGATACGAAGATCGAGTGGGGTAAACAACTGCAACAATGGAGCATTAACAGGAAATGATGAGTTGGGAACCAAGAAAGTATGAATAGTAAACAAAACCTAGGACTAAATTATTTGAAGTGGAAAAATCAGGCACAACAAAGGCCATGTCAAGTTCAGCTTATTTCAAATAAACTTCAACTAAACTAATCTCAGTTCAAAAAGAATAATCTAAGTACAACATTCAGTTCAACCAAAATAATCTCAATTCAACTAAACTAATCTTAGTTCAACTAGAATAATTTTAATTTAACTAAATTGGCCAAAATAGAACAAAATCTTCTACTCATCCCTAACTACACCTTAATAAGAATCTTTTTTTATTTATTTGAACCAAATTTTTCGTCCAATTGGACAATGGAACGGCACAGTTTCCCCCAGGTTTCCTGAACGACGCCATTTTGCCCGGTTTAACCAATCATTTGGATCAGAATTAGTGAAACGACTGTTGTTTTAATCTCTCACTCCTCCTTTTCCCTAATTGACGCTTTTAATTTTGCCTCCTCATTTATTGTGCTGGTGTTTCAAATATTTGATATATTAAAATTACCTATGTACTCGTGCAATTTAATGATCAGTGTTGGCTATTATTGACTAATGATAATGTGTGGAAGTATTGGCTGGGAAGGAACTGGTATGCTCAAGTCAAAATAGTCATTCTCAGCTCCGATGAAACCCTGCGGCTGCGAACTCCGGAGGTAAGTGTTCTTTTTTCACAAGGTCTGTTGTAAAATGGTGTTTTTTATGTGAGGTCTTCTTAATTTGCTATGAATTCCTCATTTCCAATTCGATTTAGCCTTTTTGAAGATTCTTCATTAGTCTGTGTGTGTGTGTGTGTTTGAAAGATTATATAGAGATTTTGTGTGATCAGAATTTTGAAATTTCGAGCGTTCTTCTTCAGGTTTGATGGGTTGAGAATGCTGTCGATGGAAAAGACTGGTTTTTGTTGGAGATTCTTTGAACAGAAACATGTGGGAACCCCTAATATGTGCTCTGAAAGTTCCACTCGAAGACTCCAACAAACGTTTATGGAGAGAAGCATCTGTTCTCTTCTTTGATGCTAGGGATAAAGTAGCACATAGCATAAGATAGGAGGTCATCTGCCACCTCCTGAAGAAGCCAGTTGGCAACCCTCTTTGGTGAAGACAACTCTTGGAAGCTACAGGTGAAGATAATTGATTTTATGCTTTTTATTTAATATTTTATGGTATTTTAGCAATCACAATTTTTAGTTAAACTACAAGTTTGTTCATATGATGCAATTTTTGCATTCCATACGTACTTTTGATCAGGAAAATCAATCTTTGGAATGCATTTAAGAGAAATATATTTGTTTATTTATTTTTTATCTTTTTTTTGCTTTGATTGATATGACTGTGACTACATCTTAGAATGTGGGGGAGAAGCTAGCTTGGTACTTGGTAGTGGTCGTCAGTGAACATGCGCTTAAGGATTTCTGTGATGGCCTCTGTAGAGTTCAAATAATGAGAAAGCAGGCTTTGTGTGTGATACCTGCAGCAACTCAGGTACGAACAATATATGTTCAACAGAGAAAGTAGGTTTTGCATGTGTGCGATGTTCACTGATTTTGACTTATGTTTCGTGAATTGGGATATCCTCGGAGATTTGATTTGCAATAAATGTGTGATGATATTTTCCTGTTCTGTGAATGAGTTAACAGCATTAGCAACTCAATTTTATGCAATTACTGGAATGGTAATTTGAAGTTCATAGTAATTAACGATTGATTTGATCTCTGTTATTTCTGTAAATTAGTTTAATTCAGCTGTTTCTGTTCAAGTATGAGCAGACTAACCGGTAGCTCTACCTATATAACCGCTAAGATTTGATAATATCTTGTAGAATCCAGCATGAATTAATAAGAATGTATGTATGATTGAATATGTCTTTGTATATTCTTTTGTGTTGTTTAATTTGCTTCTTTTCCGAGAGTTGATATAGTTCTCCAATTTATGATTGATTTTGTACATAACAGTTTTTTAAATGTTGAAAATCAAAGTAGATTATGAGAGATTGTTCAGAACAGCTTAATAGCTTATACAAGTCACCACATATTATAAATTGTGTTCACTTACTTAACTTCAGCTTCATAAGAAACTACAATCTTAGATTGCATATATGGAACTGTGGCTGTGTAATCAGTACCCAAGTTTTTGCGCCTGTGTATATATATGGAACTTCAATCCTTTTTTGTTAGGACCTATCTCATAGAGTCATATTAGTCTATCCTAATTTTTTCACCTGGAAACTTGCTCAACATTTCACTCTTTAACTATTTTGTATTACCGTGTCAAAGAATTTTTCTTAGTAATATGGATTGAAGAGTTTTACTGAATTCTAACAAAAAGTAATGAGTTGTAATATTGCAGCAGTTACATGATAAGAATATCTGTAATAGTCTAGCAACATAGATGATGAATATCTTCTCAAATTTCTTCTAGCAGACCATGATTTGATACGAGACACCAAACTGTATTTCCTTGCTACTTCTCACTAATCATCATTATTTGATTTGTTTTTTTTAATATGACATTGAAACTCTTTTAATTTTAGTATCTCTTTTTTATTAATATTCTGCATCTTGTACTATGTCTTTGGACAACTTTCAGACATAAAAATATGCATAATCTGCTAACACACAGGTGGAAATAGAGGATCTTACAGCTTAATCCCAGCAGCCTAAGAACAATTGCTGGAATCTGCAACTGTCTGTTAAAGATCGAGTGGGGTAAACAACTGCGACAATGGGGCATTAACAGCTGGAAAAATCATGCATAACAAAGGCCAGTATAAGTTCAACTTATTTCAACTTAACTAATCTCAGCTCAGAAACAATAACATTCAGTTCAAGAATAATCCCAATTCAACTAAACTAATCTCAGTTCAGCTAGAATAGTTTCAGTTTAACTAAACTAATCTCAATTGACACGGCGAAAATAGAACATAATCTGCTACTCATCATGCTAATAAATTAGAAGAAGAAATAGGAGATCGTACCACTTAATTCGTGTAGCTTACGACCAGGTGGGAGGATCTGAATATCATATCTTGATGAAGGCAAAGGTGTAAGGGAAAAACCAGAAGAACAAGCAAGGAAGATGTAATGTGCTGCTGGCTTACATTGGCTATCTTATCTTCTATCCCATTGCAAACCACATATTTTGCTTTCTCAGACTTTCAAGTCAACTATTTTCACTGTTGAGGATTTGTCTTCGTCATGCTGCAAATATAAATATGGTCTAACATATTACTCATGATAGTCAAAAAAAAAAAAAACATGTATTGCCAAGTTTTACCTAGAACGCGATAATTTAGAACATTTTCGTACATTCAAATAATATTGGACTACAAGAACAAGTTAGATGAACTGAATTTAGCCACAACCTATAATCCCATGGGATACCTATAGGTTATAATCACAAAACTTCTCGACTTCATTTACCTGCATTGCAATTCATTCATTCATTCAATGTCTCTGGTGTCGGGTGGCTGGGGCGCTGCGTGCGAGCGTAATCGCCTTTTTGCTCAATACATTGCAATTCATTTGACATTATGCAAATTAACCAGGTAACTATAACTAGAAATAACTTATTCTGAGCTTCTGACTGTTCAGCAAAGTAGCATTAACACACAATTGGTAGCAAACATACATTTACCATTGAACATTTGCAGCACAGAAAGATGCAATTTTGAAACCTAAAACAAACATGCTTTTTTTTCCCCAATTGAAGAAATTTGATACCCAATCAGTCGGAGAAATGAAACAAAAAAAGTCCATTGGAATTGAGAGCTTGTTTATTTACCTCGGTGAGATTGTGACGTGGGTGTGGTTATTAACCTCACGCGCCGCCGCTCTGTGGAGGTTGACACGGTTATTAACCTCACGCGCCACCTCATTGTTGGCTTTCTCTCAATTGAGTTTGTTCGTTCAAAACTTTGTATGAAGAATCTGTGATTCATGCATAGCTTGAGGGTGTTTGAGCAAATAAAGATCAGGGGCCTAAGTGAGTCCGGGTACAACTTCTTTGTGATCATGGGCCCTAAGAGCATTGCCCAAAGGTAAACACAATCACTATAATAGAGTATCAAACGTCAAAAACTCAAACCAACAGCTATTCTATTTTATCATTCCCCACATTTATTACAATAAATAAAAATTATAAAAACTTATTTTCTAATTAGGAATCCAGAGCACATTATATATTCAAACATCCCACACAACAACTGCTCTTCATTTCCCGACCTATCCTCCATCGGTCCATCCCATCACTGCTCCGCAGCCGCGTAATTCATCACCACGTGTAGCCACTGATGTTTAAGAACGCACAACAATTTCACTGATGTTTAAGAATGCATGATAAAATAAGAGCCCAAATATAGGCAAGACCATTTTCACCAACACCATCAGACCTCATATCCTGCACAAGGATTCTCACGCCTGCAATTTCGAACGCTTGCAATGGAGCATTGAAACATAAGATCTGAAAATCATTCAGCTCTGCATCACTGAGGTTTAAGAATCAACCTCTTCGGAGCCCTCACGCAGTTTTGTTTGAAGTTATCTTTTCAAGATCAAACAATGCAACGATTGGGTCAAGAATGGCCTTTAAAGAGCTCAATCGGAGCCAAAGCTCACCGGAGAGGCTTTCATCGCCTACTGAATCAGCCCAGGAACCAAAAACGTGCAGAATCTCTTCCCCATGAACCAAAAACGTTCACAATGTTTGGCTCGAGCTCGCTAGAAACAAACTTGATCGATCTGCCGATCAGAACCCTCGACCATAAGATCATTAGAGAAGAAAGCAAAAGAACCTGAATCAAGAAAAGATGAAGTCTGAAAAATCCGTTGAGCACGCTGTCATCCGGGCGATGAGGGAGAGGTCGGCTTTATCTTTTCCTCCGGCGACCGGCGAGGTGGATTAGACCTCTATTAATATTATCCCCAATTTGTACGGGAAGAAGATAGAAGAAAAGGTTATTCGTGTAAAGATGAAATATATTTAGAATTAAAAAGGAAAACAAATAAGAATTAATAGCAGCATTTAATTTTAGAGTGTCAAACAACATCACTCCATATGCCTTTTTTCTATAATCTAATTTTACCATATCTCTATTTTAGAGTATGGGATACCATAGCTGTTGGAAGCCAAAATATAGATAGAAAAGGTAAACTTGATTAAAAACTCTATTATACCATAATTGTTGGGTTTGCTCCGGGTACAACTTCTTTGTTGGATCAAATACTATCTGAGTCTCATGCCTATCGTTGTGTTGCTGAAATTTTACTTGCAAAAACTGAGACGGTTCCACATTACCTTGAATGGGACAAATTGTGAAAAAATGACCCACTCTACCACATCTACGACATAACTTATTCACTCTTTCATAACGGCAAGATAACCAACACATATTGCCATCAGGCATATCTATGTAGAAACTAGGAATTAAAGGATCTTCAGGATTGATTAAGATTCAGGCTCTAACATACCTGGGGTGTGTTTGGTTGGGCAAGTTTTTGCAAAACTTGGACTATCCAAGTCCAGTTTTGTAAAATCTTGTTTGGTTCACCAAGTTTCTCAAAATCCAGACTTGCAAAATCCTAAAAACCAATCAAAGATTTTGTTTCATACTCACAAAATCCAACCCAACCAAACAAGGATTTTGCAAAACCAGACTCTCAAAATCCCAAACAACAACCAGACTCTCAAAAACCAAAAACAAAAACCAGACTCTCAAAAATCTGACGAACCAAACACACCCCTGATGTCTTTCATTGGTAAATGGTAAAGGTCAAGATCCACCGTTTCTCCAACATATCTTACCAGCCTTTCTGAAATCTCAGGGAAGAAACACTTTGATGGCAATCCATAGATCCTTACTGCCACCATGATCTTTGTAACCCTAATCCTGCTCAATGGAACCATGGAATCCCACCTTCTCATAGCAAAGAGTCCACCAATAATTGCATATGGTGAGTTGTGTATTGCTGCCAACATGGCTTCTCTTGATGGCAACTTGATCACAAAGAATTTCCCTTCCCAATGTTATATTCTGACATCAGTGCCCCAATGAAACTCCAAATAGATTTGAATTCTTTGCCTCTGGAATACTTAGTAATCATGCCAGTATGCAATGACACATAATTCTTCATGTGGAATTGACTCATGCAAGTCTGGCATGGTTATTTGCATGACCCCTCCCACTCTATGGTGCTGAAAGGTGCTCTGTATTACCTCATTGTCAAAACATGGCTCCCTTCTTTCCTCCGAGAATTCGGATCCTTGCGCGGTGTGAGCTGATACTGAACTGAGATCGGAATTGTGCCCATCCATCCTTGAACTGATCCTCTTAGGTACATAACTATTTAGCTGGTGTGAATAGTATAGCCCTGTTTTGGTTTGTATGTTGTGTTGGGTATATGTCTTCTCCTTCTCTATCTGTCTATTTGTAGTACCTTTCCATTGATACTCTTTAATTCCCATTGAGATAAAATGAGTATGTCTTGTACGGTGCTCTTTATCTTTCATTATGCAAACTCTACGTGATTAAGTGTCGCCATAAATATTCATTAGTTTGTTATACACCAGTGAAAATGTAGCTATATTTCAATATTTAGCATACAAATTAAAGTTTTCAATAATTTTAAATTTAGTTGATGAATAATTTGTTTGTAACTATTGTTCAATAACAACATTCGACTATCAATTACGATTAATAAATGTAATTTGTGTGATTCTTTTGTTTAGTAATATGACTAGATGATCGCTTGAATATCAACATCATAATGTACTTAGTACTAAGATATATGGCAAGTGACAAATATGTAATGGTGTCATCTGCATAACTCAGGTGAGAGATAGGTTATGGACCTCTAGGGATGTTGAAATACGCTTTCTAGTAGCAAAAATGAAAGCTAAACTTCTAGTGAAGCATTTTGATAAAATGTTAAATAAAAAGGGGAGAGTGGATCCCCTTGTTTTATGCCTCTAAAAGCAGTGAAAAAGCCATTAGACTTGCCATTAACTAAAACTGAGAAATGAGTATCTCTAATGTTTTTCATGATAGTATGAACAAATATCTCATGAAAACCAAAGTGCAAAAGGATAGAGTTCAAATATGCCCAATTAACTTTGTCAAAAGTTTTCATAAGGTCCAATTTAAGGATGCAGTTAGGAACTCTACTTTTCATGTCCAAGAATCTAACTAATTCTTTAACATAAATAATATTATCAGAATTGTCTCTATGTTTTAGAAAGACAGACTGTTGGGATGAAATCAATTTATGTATGAGAGACTTAAGTCTTTCCATCAAAAGTTTGGAGAAAATTTTATTTATGCAATTGGAAAGACTTATAGACTTAAAATCATTGAAAGTAGTTATGATCTCTCTCTTTTTTTGAAATTAAAGCAATCCAGGTGGCAGAAATGCCCCTGAAATTTGGGAGGATCCCATGAAATCATTCATGGCTACTAACAGATTATTGCTTATAATGTGCCAGCATTTTATGGAGAACTTAGTACAATAGCCATCAAGACCAGGGCAACTGTTCTTATTAATGTTAAAAACAACATTTTTAAGCTCTTCAAGAGTGACCTGTCTGAGGAGAAGATTTCTATCTTCCTCGGTGATGAGTTTAGGTATCCGGTTCAAGAAATGATCATGAAAATCACCATTCAAAAGACAAACTGGTTCTGTCAAAAGATCAGTGAAATAGAAACAACTTCCATCTCTATTTCAGGAATGCTATTAATCCAGATATCACTTGAGTTCCTAATTTTTGTGATGCTCAAGCCACTTCTATTTTCCATGATCAATTTCTTGAACCAATTTAGATCTCATACACTCAATTTAAATACATTTGATGAATATTCTGATCATTTTCTTAAGGGGAAAAATTGTGAGACGGATACATGAAACTAATCTATAACAAATGTTGAATTCGCCACCATATATCAAACCTTGTTTATTAGTTTGATTAGAAGAAAACATAAACTAAAAGAAAATGTATGGCACTACGTAATGTAGCATGGGGTGAGTGGGAGTCCATGAACATGAAAATGGGCATTCCGACCAAGAAAACCAGCCACCAACTCCACCATGCGCGCCGGCAGTCTCCTCTCTCATTTTCATCCCCTGATATTCCGGCCAGGGTTCAAATTTTCAGTAGCATATTATATTAATCACAGAATCCAGTAGCATTTCTTTGTTTCTGCAACTATGATTGTCTCGTACTTTTATTCTACAGCTGGAGTACAAATCCCTTTTCACCTGGTACCTTTAATATTGTCAAACCCTAACTTAAAATAACAATATTATTGTCTGCAAACTCTCTTCTTCTTTTTTTCTTTTAGGCATAAAATAACAATCGTAGCTAGGCATCATAAGCTAATTCGGTCAGGAAAATTTGTGATCTATTTCAATAACTTAAACATTCTAATTAATATTCTAGCTTCAGCCTAGATAGTTGTATTGAAGAAATTTGTAAAATTAATGTAATTAAAATAGAAACAGTCGACGATTCATCCTGATTCGGTTTAGTATTGCTTAATTTAATTTTAATAAAATATAATCTTTTAAAATTCAGTGATACTATTACTTTTCAATACATTATTTGCTTATGTTAATTCAGTTCATTTCAATTCTATTCAAATAAGTTAGTAAGAATGGTATCAAACATTCCTACACTATTAGATTGTATTGCTAATATATATTATTCGAATAATAACACTTATATTACCTTAAATGAAAAGTACAGAGTGACATGTTCAAAGTTGGAGCTTAGAATGCTCTACATGCAAACTTTCTCTACGTACTTGAACTAATGAAAATGAAGCAAAATATAATGAGGCAAAGTGAGCAGTATCTTATACGATACTCATTATATTTCATTATGCAAACTCTACGTGTTGAGTAGTGGAACCACTCGTAAATTTGGGTAGGCCTTGACCTGTCTTAAAATTCAAAATTCAAGTTATATTACTGTTTTTCGATCAAATTTGAAACTTTCCAGTCTCAGGTGGAGTCTATACTATCGAATTTCGTTTACCTGCGTTTCTACTGAAAAAAAAATTAATCATTTGAGTCTAAAATTAATCATTTGAGTCTATTCTAATTTAAATTTCTGGTTCCGCCATTGATATTGAGTGTAATCATGAATATTATTAGTCTGTTATTGAGTAATGTATCACTAGGTGTCAATGAAGAATTATAGAGTTGTATCCATGAAGTGCTGTCATTTCTGATCCGAACCGAATCAACCGACCGAATCGGATGATACCGAACCGATCCGAACTGAATTTAACCTGAGAAAAAATTATCTGAAACCAAAACCAACCCGGACAGAATTAACCCTAAAATCGATCTGATCCGAAATTCTTGATCCGAATCCGACTGATAACCGAATTTGCTTGCACCGAACCCGATTTGCACCGACCCAAAATCAATCGAAACCAAACCAAAATCCTTAATAGTAAGTCAAATAAGGATTGATTTTTTATTAGATAAAACTCATTTTAATTGATGTCTATAAAAAATCATATAAGTGCTAGTACTTGTAGAAAGTAAAGTGAGATTGATCATTTAATTAGTTAAACTCAACTTAGTTAGTCTATATGCATATTTAAACTACCAAAAATTCAAAATTAATACCTTCCAACTAATTTTGAACCCAAATCCGAATAGAACCGATCCACATATGACCGAAACCAAAATGATCTAATCCCGAATTGATCCGATTAAACTTGAGCCAATAGTAATTTGACCGGTACCGATATTAACCGACAGAAGAAAATTTTACCGACTCAACCGAACCATTTTGATCTAAAACTGATTGAGTCGAACCGAAACCGACCGAACCGAGCGAATGGACACCACTATATCCATACCATCCACCATACTACTAAAAAGAGATTAAAAGTAACGAGTCCTCGATAGTTATAGAAACTTGCAATTGCAGCTAAATGAGCATCAAGAAACAGAGTCCACGTGGCCTCACGTGGATAGGGGGTAAATGATTACAAGGAGCAATCCCCTGGCATGCAACGGGATTCATAATTACTATAGCTAGCGCTGTTAAATTTTTCGAGACAATAAACGCTGATGATCCTCATCCAGCCACCCAGTAGATATAGTTGTGACCTGGCCATCATTTCCAAGGATTATTTTTTTACAGTCGTCAATGTATTAAATTACATGTTGCCATGTTGGTGGTATTTTAATTCGATCTTACTAATTTAAAACTACTACAAGTAGTTGATAGGTTAAATTGATTCGTAATCGTAGACACAGAAATCGGCATTCACGTTTTTAGCATTGCCAACCACTTTCTAGGTCTAATTCATTTGCATGTCAACTCTCTTTTATTTCCCAACAAGAAAAGGAAAAGTGTACATGGTCCATTCATAGGGTAGATTTCATAGAGTAGGGAGAACATGAAGTTTTTAAAAACAATATTTTCCAAAAAAGTAAATCTACTTCTATTGGTTAAAGAATTTCGTCCTAATGTGAAAATTTAGTTTTTATTTCGGACATATCAGATGCAGTTTGTATTTTGATTATTTACAGTACAAAATAAAAAATACGTGTTCAATATATATGTCATGGTTCATATTTATTTACATTAAATATATGCATAATATATATTATTTCTATTTCATACAATTACAAATCAGTATATATCATAATTATTCTATATAATCATATTAAAAGAATACGTATTGTAAAAAAAATATATAGAGTGGATCTAGCATACCAAATTATTTATGAAGAGTATGAAAATATTTTTCCAAATTAGTACTATTGCACCTTTTAAAAATAAGTTTTTTGCAGCTTTTTTAATATATTATTTACAAGTGTATGTTAAACTTAAAATATGGTGATTTTTTTTTAATTTTAAATCACCTGAGATGGGGTGACATTGATTATGTTCACCACGCCTAAAAAAACTCCTTAAGAGAAAAAATATGGTGATATAATAATCGATGTAGGTATTTTAAAAAGTCTTACTATGAGTGTATCATCATAATATAATATGAATTTATATGTTTTAAATTTGTATTTAGTATTAAATATTATAGCTTTCGTTGACTGACTATTTCAACAAAATTAATAAAAAATTTCATTCAAATGTTAGCATCATTTTTGTATATTTTTTTAATAACACTCAATGTCAAAGGCAGGTACTTAATTGGAGAAGCTAAATATCACACTATTGTGATGTCGTATATAAATTCTGAATTTAATAAATTAAATCAGTTTGTTGTCCCATTTTCAACTCTCAGATCATTATTACAGAAATTACACGCACCACTTTCATCATCCATCCCGCACACACCACTGACCCAACAACAACATTATCTACTTTGTTTTAATTTCAATTAATTCTTCAAACTATAAATTCATAAAATGTAAGAAAACAGGTGGTAATTATATGAGATTATTAAAGGGTTGCTGCATCTATACAAGGTGGGTCCAAATTTTCCAACTAATGTAAGTGCCCCGTCTACTTTGAATGCCTAATTTATTAATTCACTAAACTTTGCTTATAAGAATGATAATTATACAACCATTGGTTCTTTTCTGCCTATGGTTCGAACACATGCTATCAATCTAGGTAACACCGTTTCATTTTATATATAAAAAGTTTCAATTTCTTGAACTTAACTTTTATCGAAAGGAATGAGAGTGAAACTTAATGTGTTAGGTTAACTTATGTTAAATATAAGTGAATTAAATTAATTTACTATTGATTTCTAGATAAGATCAGGAAAATGGAATATCGGACTTACTTTTCATGAAATTGATAAGTTTATATATCTAGGTGAATTTTCCATGAAAACTTTCTTGATTTCATGGCCATGGCATGAAATGTTTTCAAATGTTTCGATTTTGCAATGTTTTCAATTTAAATCTCTCATTTAGAGTGGCTTTGATTTTAATTTAATGGTCTTCCGTTCTTTAAAAGATTGCTCTAAAGAATCACTGTAAATTTGACTATATAACTAATTATTAAACATGAAAGGATTGACAATGTATAATTAAACACTTTTATCGTCGACAATTTTATTTATGAAGTGTAGTTATTTTTACATGATCGGATAGACGGCTAGAGTAGAATAAAAAATATATATACATATTTTCTTAAAAATGGGCAGAGGTGGCTAGAGTAGAATAAAAAATATTTATACATATTTTCTTAAAAATGGGCAGAGGTGATCTATTCTATTCGTGTGTAACGTATGTCATAAAGTACTTGTGTTTGAAAATACGTGCTACGAGTGAATTCGGTTTCGTAAGAAATCGTCATGCTTACATATCAAGTAAAACTAAGTTTGACCCTTTAAATTCGCGGAACTCTAACCCTCCATTACTCTTCGCTCTCGTGATCTTTGGCCATGCAACCAGTGCATCTTCCGCTTCGTCTCTGTGTCCCTCTACGAGAAGCTCTTGACCATGACTCCTATCTCATACAACACTAAGGTTTTGACCATGACTCTTATCTCATACAGCACTTGTCCCAGAATGTTAAAACATGTCATGGAATTGTTTGGGATTGCTTGCACCACCAATTTAATTAGTAGTTGTTTTCCAACTTTTGAAAGATTCTGCTAAGTCCATCCTTTTATTCTCTGCCTCACTTTATCTTTGTACAACTTATTTTTATGAAATTGTATTTAAATGAAATGTGTTAAACTGAATTGAAGTGTATTGAAATAATAACAGTGAAGATATATTAAGAAATTTTAATAAATTATATATAATCAAAAATGACATGAAAAAACTATATTACACTATAAAATGAAAGAAATATCTAAGGCCCTATCAAGTTCAGCTGAACTGAAATTCACTTAACTGAAATTCGCTGAAATTCGCTGAAGTCTGCTGAAATCTGCTGAAATTCGCTGAAGTGTGCTAAAGTCCGCTGAAGTCCGCTTAAGTTTGTTGAAGTTTGCTGAAATGTGCTGAAATCTGCTGAAATCTGCTGAAATCTGCTGAAAAATGTTGAAATTAACTACAAAATGCTATAATAATAATAATAATAATAATAATAATAATAATAATAACAATAATAATAATAATAATAATAATAATATTATTATTAATTTGAGTTCAAACATTCAATTTCAAATTTGATCAAATAATAAAGATTTTAAAGTAATTATTTTATTTGTACAATGGTTTTTCAAAAATGACACATATCATACAAATCAAAAAATGAAATATTTTGTTTCGCAGTAATTATTTGATAAAATAATAAATATTTTGCATAATTATTTTGTTTGTTAATGGACATATTCGTAATCAGGGCCTGTTTAATACGCCTGAACTGAGCTGAACTGAATCTAATAAATATTGCACCAAATCAAATGGAAATCTCTATCTAATGGTAGAGAAACAGAAATTCAAGAACTGAATTGAACTACACTTAACTGAATTGAACTACATTTAATTGAAATGAACTGAATTGAACTTCACTTAACAAAAATGAACCGAATTTTCAATATAAACTTAAAATCGTCAAATTATATTTTCGGGGAACTGAATTGAAATAAATTACAATTTCTCTGAATTGGATTGAACTGGACTGAATCATTAACATGTATTTTGTTTTAATTTTAATTAAAGTATAATATACTGAACTGAACTAAAACTACTGAACTGAAATGAACAGAACTAAAATGAACTGAACCGAAAATATTCAGATAAGTTGTACTAAACAGGCCCTTATTGTTGAATTTGTTAATTTTGAGTATAAATTAGAACTATTAAAAATAACTTTATTTGATAAATTAAAACAAAATACATTGAAGAAACATTTGTTCTCAATTAATTTCATTTGATAAATCAAAACAAAAGTAATTCATTGACATTTTGAATTGTAGGAAATTTTATTTAAAAACAATTTAGTGAAAATAGGAAAAAAAATTTAATTTAGTTGAAGTCCGCTGAAATCCGCTGAAACCAGCTGAAGTCTGCTGAAACCCGCTGAAATTCGCTGAAGTCTGCTGAAATCCGCTGAAATCTGCTGAAATCTGCTTAACTTAACTGAAATGTGCAGAATTTAAGCTGAAGTTGACAGGGGATAAGATAGTTTCGAGAAAAAAAACATGACATAAATGAAAATGAAAACGTAAAGAGCGTCTAATATTTTTTGCACCAGAAGAAGAATGGATGGATAAGATAAGTATTAATTCAGAAGAGGAAATTGAAATTTTACCAAAATGCACATAATCTTGTGTTATAATTAAGGAAGTAGCATAATCAATCAATCAATGCGAAGGTAAGTATGACCAATTAATTAGTAAGCAGATTAGTCTAATTGATACAACAACGTGTGGAGCGGGCAGATATAATTTGAAAAGGCACAAAAAAGAGTCATTTATGCAATAAATCCCGCATTCTTCCTTGTTTCCCATTTGTCACTTTTTCACATAAAATATTTATAAGATTCTCAAATATTTAGTTTCCATTTTCTCATACATATTTTAATTAAAAATAGACCCTTTTGTTTGAATCAATTTTCTATGTTAGAAAAACATATATATTCAGACATTCCCATTTCCTTTTCAAACTGCCAGAAGGATATCAATTATTCCAGACCGCTTCACCGTTCATTTTTTCCACCTCCTTTTGCATGTTTTCTTTCTCATTCCAAACTCATCAACAATTTCTGGGCTTTCTTTGAATGATCCCTTAAATATTGTTCTTCTTTCTCAGAAATCCCTTTCCAAGAACCCTACAAAACTCCAGATGGTTGGGGAATGTTAATAGTCGATCAAAATTAATTGATTTGATGGGGTGCGCCACATCGAAGCCAAAAGTGTGCCAGAAATGCAAGGGCGGCGCGTCTTCTCCGGTGCGGCGGAGCTACTCTCTGCACGCCTACATTCCGGCGGAGATGGACGAGCACATGGTGGCGCTGACGTCGTCGACCCTAGGTTCCATGAGGCTAGATTTGCTGGATCATCAGAGATATCTGGAAGAGAAATGCCAGGATTTGGTGCTGTTAAGGAAGGAGGAATTCGCCATGGGAGTCGTCGAAGCGAGGACCTGGTCAAAGATGATTGATGAAAAGATTCCGAAGATTGTCCCCAGAACTCCGATCACCACGCCGCCCGGCGAGCCGGAGACGATCGACGCCTGGGAATTAATGGCCGGACTTGAAGATACCAGTCCCCTGAATCTGAAACGGCCGGTCAATAAGCCGACGCCGTTTCATCACATCCGGAGCTTCTCCTTCCAGTTCGGCTCCGGCAACTTCCCCGCCGGCGACGATCATCCCACGCCGAGGGTCCAGGAAATTGCCGATCCGGAAAAAACCCGAAAACCGCTATGGTTAACAATGGCGGAAGAGGAATCAAAATCATCCCCTGTTTCAGTTGAACCCGAATTCGACTCGGAAATCATCTCCTCGTTCCGGAAATCCCTGGAGGAGCTCCCTCCGGCGAGCCCCTTTCATCTCAAACCGCTACCGCCCTCGGATGCATCGGAAAAATCAGAAAAGTCACCACTGCCGTCGCCGCCGCGTGGCAAGGAGAGGCTGATCGTGTACTTCACGAGCCTTCGAGGAGTGAGGAAGACGTACGAGGATTGCTGTTCTGTCAGAACGATCTTGAAGGGTTTAGGGGTTAAGGTCGACGAGAGAGACGTTTCTATGCATTCCGGGTTCAAAGACGAGCTCAAGGAACTGTTAGAAGAAGGACCGTTTGGATTGCCAAGGGTGTTTATCGGAAAGAGATTTATCGGCGGCGTGGAGGAGATAAAGAGGATGAACGAGGAAGGGAAGCTGGAGAAGGCGGTGGACGGTTGCGAGGCGGTGGATGACGGCGGTGGAGCGGTGGCCGGAGAGTCATGCGAGGCATGCGGCGACGTAAGGTTTGTGCCGTGTGAGACGTGCTCCGGGAGCTGTAAGATTTACTGTGAAGGTGAGCATGATGGTGGTGGTGATGCTGATGAAGATGAAGAGGAAGTTTTGGAGGGTGAATTTCAAAGATGTCCAGATTGCAATGAAAATGGGCTTACTAGATGTCCAGTTTGTTGTGATTATTGAGTTGATTTTTGATTATTAGTGCCCAGTTTTGTAACTTTAATCCATTTTGGTTTGTTTTGGTTTGGTTTTTTCTGTACATTGAGGAGATTTTGAGACTTGAAGAGAGGTTAGTTTGTGATTATGATTATGATTTCATCATATGATTATTAGTTTACATCACATTCTATGTGATTTTTCTAATCTCTTTGCTTTCTTCATTATGAAATTGTTGCAAGCAGTCACGGAACCATGAATTTATCTTAGAGTAGGCTCAAATGACCAAAAATTTATGTTAGGGTAGGTTTAAATTACTAAAACAATTTCGGTAGAAACGTAGATAAATGAAGTTCTGCAGTATAGACTCACCCAGAAGTTCTGCCGAAGGCCAGAAATCTCCAAATTTGATCGGAAAATAATTATATAGTCTGGATTTCGAATTTTAGGGTAGGCTCCAAATTTGATCGGAAAACAGTATTATAGTTTGGGTTTTATTCCGTCACTGGTCTCAAATTCACAACGGCCAACGAGATTGTCCACAAATCATGTTTTCTTAAACTTATTTGACGAGAAATGAACTGATCTAAAATATATTAAGCTGAATTAAAGCAATAATATTATAACTAAATTAGATGACTAGATCTTTCTCGGACCGAGTTAGCAGTGCATTTTCTATCCGAAAATATGTAGTGATGACGATGATGAGTGCAAGTTTAATGAGAGAAGCTGGATCGAGCTGTTTCGTGGCTCTAAAGTTATTCTTTTGTTTATTTTTAATTTATTAGGCCTTCTCTTTAGGTGAAAGTTGTGTAATTTATTAAACGTGCCATCATGTAGTCCTCACATACCTAAACCACCTTTTATATGTAAACATGTCTAGGCTTTGTTAAATTTTTATGTGAAATTATACGTTCTTTACATAATATTTTTGTTCTCATAGTATCATGTAGTCCTCATAATATCAGTTCAGATTAATTTAATTCAGTTTAGTTAATTTTAGTTCAATTGTGATGAAATATGATAATGAAATTTAATTTAATTAAGCTAAGCTAGTTTTCTTTCTTCAATATATTCATTTTTATTTTAATTCATTTCAGTTAAGCACATGTATTGAAACGAATGGCAGAACTACATTGAGATCCGGGTAAATCTTGACCTACCCTAAAATCTGACGTTCAGGTATAAATTACTATTTTTTACGAGGATCGAAACTTTCCAGTCTAAAACGAGTCTACCTAATTTCTTTTATCCATTTGACACTTTACTAATTTCTGGCTCCATCACCTATTGAAATTCAAAAGATTATCCAGTTAACTTGTTTCAGTTTAATTTAGACTTGTGATGAAATTTGAATCTCAATAGTAATTATAAATGAGTTATCGATTTTACGAATTTTGCATGGGATGCTAAACGTTAAAATATTGAAAATCGACAGAGCATAGTCCGTCGACATAACAAATCTCGGGAAAGTTCATATTTTGTTGACCGGCTTTCTATTCCTACAACCGACTAGAGTTGTTTGACTTATTCAACGTGCTGACCAAAGTGTTACGTAGTTTACCGATATTTATAAATTTCTTCACGTATTTGGATTCTACAAGTAGCAGGTGGTTGGGGAAATCTTTGAATGTACAGACATTTTCATCTATTTCTCGGCTAGTTTCTGTCCAGTTGAACTGCTTGACCTACTTGTTATCTACTGTAACTGTTTGAGTTGTTTGGATTTTATTGACCTGCTTGGAACTGCCTGAATTATTTTATTATTTATGAATAAAGATTTGTATGTGGTTTAAATATAGTTAGACAAGATAAAATAAATAATATTTCATTCATAACAATTAAAATAACCTTTTTAGTACGTAAATTTTAAAATATTTTATTTCTTTAAAAAAAAATATAAGTCGGATGAAAACAGTTGCTAAAACTGTTTGACCTGCTTGAAATTGTTTGAACTGTTTGGAGCTGCTAGCTGATAAAACTGTTTAGAAAAAACTGAACTGGACAAGCTCTCATTCCCAATTTTGAAAATTCACTGAGAATCAACTTATATAAGAGCAAGCCCAACAGATTATCTACTCACATTCTCCATAATAGGGAAGCAAATATCATATTCCCCATATTTTTTTACCCCAACTCCAACAGTTTCTCCATTTTTCATTCCCTATAATTTATTGACATTTATTACCATACATTTATCCTATTGTTTTCTATTTTTAATCATATATTCAATAAGTCCAAATAATGATGAACAAATAAATAATTAACTTAAAATACATATTACAATAATATTTCATATTTGAAATTACTAACTCTAACTTATAAAATGATAAAATTACATTTTATAAAAATAACACATCCTGAGTTACAATATAACTATTTTTATAATGTATTATGAATAATTAGACTCATCTCTTTTAAATTTTTTGTTACAAGTTATTATTTTCAACCATAAGAAATAAAATGTTTAGTAAAAAATTTTAATTTAAACGTTATGACTTATATAAAACGTCAAAATAAATATATTTATGACCTTAAAATTTAGTAAATTTATATTGGAAAATAGATTATATTTGATTATTAAATATCAATAGATATGTACATGTAAAAATAGTCATATGAGATCTTGTTACGATCGTATTTATGCATATTTTTAGAATATGTATTTTTGATAAAATTTTATTGTAATTATTTTAAGATATTATCATTTAAAATTATTGAAGAGAAACAATTAATGAGTGAAATAACAAAAACAATGCATATAGCATTAAATTTTGATTCTCCAAATCTTCTCCCTCATTCTCTAAATTTGGAGAAGCAAACATTCTCTCTCTTCAATTTTCCTATTATGGAGAATGGGATGGAGAATCTGCTGGAGTTTAAAAAAAGCTCAAATTCTCCATATTTGAGCAAATTTGCTATTATAGCAAAGTTGTTGGACTTGCTCTAAGTTTTGTTAATTAGGAGGATCGTACTAGGTAGAGAAAGTAATTTTCTTTTCTTGTAAATTCTAGGATCCAAAGTAGTGAGTGTTTTGAGTTGTACAAACTTTGTTGGATTGTAATGAAATATACATCAATTTCCCTCAAAACAAATTTTAGATAGTCTCCATCTCATTTTATTCTTCATACTTTACCTTTTAAAATTATTCATCTTCAAACTTTGGCTGTATATATTAATAGATTTACATGAGAAAGTCTCATTAGCTTTCGACTTTCCTGCCCCTTCAAAAAAAAATTGTACGTTTTATCTTATATAAATATCTTAATTTTAATTTGAACTGTAAATTTGCTGCTTAAAAAAATTAAACTTTTAAATGAAATTTCTTAAAATATTGCTGATCAATGTTAGCATGAAGATGTATCATTTGAATTTAAATACATAATGATAATTATGTAGCATTTATGAAAGTTGATATTTTATGAGAATTTGCTGATATTAAATATCTTTGAATTGAGCCAAATTAATATGACATTCTAGGAAATAGACACTTCGCTAGATTATGTGCATATGCATTACAATACAGAGACTATACAAAGATGACCTCACCTAATACTGCAGTGATCTTGACAGTGCGTGGACCTCCGATCGTTCCATTCCATCGGATAAAATACCAAATATCGGACGCCTACTTTCCGACATGCCGGTCCGATTATTAAATCTTACCGATTGTAACCATTCATTACTACTCGACTCAATCTATCAACGACCCCATTAGTCTCTAAACTACCCAACTTGAACACGTATTTAGTCTCCGGAATCGGCAAACGGAAGAAACAAAGAGAAACAAATGAAATCATTGTACCTGTGGCCTGCCATATTATCATCTATAAATAATAATACCACACTATCTGATCCTAATGCTAGCCAATAGAATTAATGCGGACAAAAAGATTTTAATGAAAAACTCTATCGAGTTTATCAGTGGATCCGTTTAATAAGAAATATATCATGTCCAGTTGACCTGCTTGAACTGGCTGCTAGCTGCTTGAACAATTTGTAACTATTTGGATCTGCTTGGATTATTTTATTTTTCATAGATAAATATTCGTATTGGTTTAGATGCAATTAGACAAGTTAAAGTAAATAATATTTCATTGACAACAATTGAAATAACTTTCTTAATAACTAAATTCAAAACATTTTATTTCTTCTTAAAAAATACAAGTCGGATGGAGTCATCTAGTAAATCTGCTTGGATTTGCTAAAACTGTTTTGATTAATCTGAACTGTACAGGGCCATAAGCTAACAAGATCTTATAAGTTTTAGGTGTATCACTAATACATACTCAAAAAAGTTATAATTGATTAAAACGTCTTTGTATTACTAATTTTCATTGACGCATTTAAGAAATTACAAGGCATTTGATGACTTCTTCAAGAACTGGATGATACACGATGGTTTATCAGTGACCAAAAGAGGCAAAAATGAATTGAGAAACATGAAGGAAAGAAACATGAAGGGTGTACTTAGTTTCTGAGAATTAGTTGGATCATATATAATAGGAGCTAACTAGTGCAGACAATGGCCATATAATGTTATAATACTATTACAAAACTACACACAATCTTCAAACATACTAATGCAAGCTTCTGTTTTGTGCACTTCTCTTGCCCAGATCAGCAGCAGCCTTGGAGGCACGGTCTAGTACGCCCGAAACCCAAAGAGCTCCCCTCCCAAAGTAACTGCTACTAACCACCGCATTTGCAGTGGCTGCAACCGTTCTTCCGGCAAAGGAAGCAACCGTCACGGTCCTGCCAGTGACATGGTACTTCTCATTCACAGACTTTGCGACCTCAACACCACAGACGATTTTACTAGTGAGGCCTAGCTTGTCGGTGAGCTGCACCGCCTTTGTGGCCGCTGTGGACGAGACTTGGTAGGATTCGTCCAGAGCTTTGGCTCTGCTAATTACCTCCTTGCCCTTCCCCATCAGAGATGTGACAACCCCTGTGCGAGCTTCTCCAGGGCTGGATGCGGAATGATCCATCTGGAAGGTTGCCTGCAATAATTTGCAGATAATAACAAGTTAAAGCATGCTGCTACTCTTTCATAAACTTCAACAAGCTGTAAAGAAGAAGTGACATACACTTGAACTACTTGTATCTTCAAACTTCGACATATGGTCATTCTCCAGAACAGATTCAGCTGTGGATGTATCCACACGGGATATTGACACTGACTGGTTTCCAATCCTAGCTCCCTAACATTGAGATCAGAAGCACGAGTTTGAGTGTTAAAGCAACAGCACAGAGCTAAATAGCTCAAAAATCCAACTAAAAGCACAATGTAATTCCTAAAAGGGATTACGAACATCAAATGAAAATGGAGAAAATACATGTCAGTTCCAAAATTCTTCCCAAAGCACAATACAAATGACGATTCATTCTGATGCAATATGACCACTAATGCCTGCCCTAGCAAATTGAAGACGTCTTTGTTTACAGTGAGTCAAGGATAGTGGAGTTATGAAACATAATTCTACATATGGGTGAACGGAAAAGTCTGTGACCTTGACAATATTATCAGGTATTGTATCTTAAAATGTGAGTCTACATGCGCCATGTGTTAAACAATTTTGCATTCGCAAGGAAACAACTTCCAAAAACTATGCGAATATCACCAATGCAATAGCCAATAGCCAACAAATCACTAAATATTTACTAAGTTATCTGCAAACTATGCAATCTTGTTTATGCATGCATGCATGCCTGCAAGTTCATTCACACTCCCACTATAACACAGCCCCTAGCTCATGAAATTGTGAGAATGTGAAAATGGAAACAGTGTAAAATTAGAACGGATGCTTTGCTAACGAGATACTTCTACACGTGGAGGCAGCACACGCCACAAATAATTCACGAAAATGTATTGACAGAGCCTTACACTGAGCAATACAGCACTTTCTACTGCATAAGCGCCTCTGAAGGTAACATATGCAGTACACAGTTGATCTTTGTACCTGCATTTAAGAAATATATCAATGTAACATAGCATAAAACTCAAGTACCCCTAAATGAAAGATGGTCATATATACTGTGAGAAGTTGAGAGTAAAAAGTTATCACATTTAAGAACTCAAAGTAACTAGCTAGAACCTAAAGCAAACTCTTACGAACACTACTTCTCCTCTGGAAGATGATCATATAAACTGTGTCAGGACTTAAGAGTAAAAAGTAAACACATTTAAAACCTCAAAGTAACTATAATGGTATAACCTTGAGCAAACTCCTACTATCACTACTTTTCCCCTGGACAGGCAACACTAATGATTCAGATGACAGAGTTTGCCTTTTAATCCAGTACAAATTCATACAACAGCGAAAGAACAAAAATTTACATTGCCTATATATATTGCGCCAAAAAACATTCCAATCACAGAATGGACATCATACTTTCATGTTGTAAAGGTTGAGAAAAACGCTCAAGAAGTTCTATTTAAAAAATGGGCTTAACCACAATCCACTGGCCAAAAAAAACAGATAGTGTTGAAATATAACCCTCCAAAGCATATTTTACCATCAAACAAATGCACTAAAACACCACGCATCATGATTCGGGATCATAGACAACTTATCATGAAGAATATATCACCTGAAGATTTCCAAGTTCTCAATCCTACCACAGCAAGAAAAGAATCCATGAATCTCCTTCTCTGTTACATCCGGAGAAAGGCCTATAACTTCCACAACATAACCAACTAGACGCATAGCTCCACAACCTAGCAAATCAACAGATATTGTTCAACACAAGAGTAATAATGACTAATAATATTGGTAAGTTAAGATTATACAAACAGCACCCACAGAAATTCAGAACATCTCATCTAAAATCTCGTTTCTCATCACAGTATATGCAAAATTAACCTGTGCAAAACCGAGAGCTCGTCGTATACACAATCATTCGTAGCTTACATCATAATAAAATATTCAGAGGCCCGAGCTGATTAATATACCTGATGCGATCGGAATTTAGATGCCGGCGGAAATAGTAGCCAACTCCGAAGAAAAAAGTACTACCGCGCGCTCACACCTTGTTCCTGACGGGAAAGTGCGTTGAAATCAATCCCATCTATTTACAGCCGTAAAAATTAGGGGGATATTCATACATGTATAAACTGAAGGTAAGAAGATAATGCAGAAAATAGCAGCTATGCCCCTAAAATGTTCACATATACTAAGTAGGACCCCAGTATTTTTATAAAAAAATAAAATAAAGGCATACTGTGTTTTTCTTGACTTATTTTAAAAAAATCATTTCAATTCAGTATTTAATTTAGCTTTTGATGAATACTCAATATTCACTACTGGTGAAAATATTGATTAATATAACCACATAAAACGGAGACTTTCCAGCCCTTAAAAGATAAAGTAAGGAAGAGAATCGATGGATAGACGGATATGAACTTATCAAAAGTTGGGAAGGAACAACTTATCAAAGTCGTGGTGCAAGCTATTCCTAATTACACCATGACTTGTTTCGAGATTCCAGGTAAAATATTGGATGACATTAGGACTATGGTCAAGAACTTTTGATGGGGAGATACAGAGACGAAGAGGAAGATTCACTAGGTTAAATGGCCAAAGATGACGAGGGCAAAGGCAATGGAGGTTTAGGGTTCCGAGAACATAAAGCGGCAAATTTAGCTTTACTAGGTAAGCAATCATGACGCTTCCTCACTCGATCAAATTCATTCGTGGTGCGCATTTTCAGATACAGATACTTTCTGGGATCCTAAATTATGGAGGTCTACCTTAAAGAAGACATCTCTCGGTCATGGAGAAGCATTCTGAAGGGAGTTGAACGGAGGGGTGCAAGGAAGCATATTCGCTCACGTTTGACGACTAAGATATGCTACAATCTTTGGATCCCATCTTCTGATAGTTTTCATATCTAGAACCCGGACAATAACCTTCATAATATCATGCTAGTAGCTTATCAGATTGATACAGACACAAGGTGGTGGGATGTAAGTTAGTTGAATCAGCACTTTGAGAGGTCGGACGTAGAGAAGATCTTAAGTATCCGGCTAGCTAAAAGACATGGTCTTGATCATTGATGGTGGCACACGGCACACCCAAATTCTGGAAATTTACACTCAAAACAGGCTACCATCTACTTGTTGACACTCGTGATACTAATCACTTTCATAATGATGAAAGGAATTCAACGGAGAAGCAGTTCTAGAGCTATATTCGGAAGTTCCATGTACCTCAAAGAGAGAAACACTTCGCTTGAAGACTCATAACTGACTCGATGTCGACATGTGCTAATCTCTGTGATCGGGCAATGAATGTAGCTCACACCTGTCCGTTCTGTAGCGAGGAGAATGGTACGTCATCTTATCTGTTCTTTGAGTGTGCCTTTGCCGACAAAGAGTGGAGAGCTGCGTGTTTGTTTCCTCAAGTTCGTACATTATGGTTTACAGAAATCCTCACAGTGCTTGAAAGTAAAACTGCAGTAATTATGTTAATGTTGTGTGATGCGATATGGACCTAGAGGAACCAACGTACCTTTATGGATAAATTATTGGAAGCGGAATATCTAGAGACATCTGTAGCTGCAAGGTAAAGCCACTTTCATAGTGAAAACTTGAAATAGTGTATCAACTACAACTACAACTACAACTACAACTACAACTAGCCAATTGCATACATACTACGGTTCGGAAGCAAGCTGGACTCTGCATTCTCGACTTGTCTCCATGAAACAAGTATGACTTTCCCTATACTTTGTAAGTCATAGTTTATATTGCTTCAACATAGCCATAAGTGACGTAACATTGTCTAACTAGTACTAAACTGGAGAATCAAATGATACAGCCAGACTATATAGAGTGTGTTTGGCAGCTTCTACTTTTAAGACACTCTTGGGCCAAATATGCATTCTACTTATGAAATAAGCAGTTTTTTTTGTTGTTTACCAAACATTAAATACTGTTGTGTTTTGAGGTACATCTGATGAAAATCTCTGCCTAACACACCCATAGTCTACAAATCTAAATCAGATCAGACGCACGTCAGAAAGTAGATAGATGGTGAAACTATTTTGACTTGAATTTATCATATTCATCTTATAAATTAGATCTGAAGGGCCGGTCAGTTAAACAACGAAATCGGCCCCTTCCTTACTCTAGCAACCCCTTCCTTGGTCTAGCAACATACCCAATTAAGCACAATCCTCTATTAAAAATGTGTCGGAGACACTCATTGTTAATGTCTCGAAAACATCTCTATGAAAGATTAGAAGAAGGTATGAAGATTTATGTTTCATTGTCTCTTTCATCACATTTCATATAATCATTCTGGATATCAGCCCTTGATTCTCATCTTTATCAGCCCTGGATATTCATTTCATCAAATCAGCCCAGTCCTAGTCCTAGCCCACTACCCCACTCAAACCCTTAATACCTCACTATAAATATGAATATTCTTCATATTTCTTCTCACATTACACTTGCATTTGGGCACTTATCTGGGCAAAAATTAGATTCACCACTTCAAGAGCCATGTCTTCAAGCAACATCAAGGTTACTTTTTGATCTGTTTTTTCTTCAAATTTCAAATCTCATACCCCTATTTTCTTGTTATTCTTGCATTTTCATCTGTTTCCATTTAAAATTTAAATATGGAACCCCTAATTCCTTGTTGCATTTTTTTCTTGCAGAAAGTTGACTTCACTAGTGTGGGATCATAGATGCTGAACTATCAAGATCCATCCAAAGATCTGGGGAATACTGAGGTATTCATATAGATCTTATAGATCTCTAGATATGCTTCATAATATCTGATTTTAATTTGTATTTATATGGTATTCATCTGTTTCATCTGGTATTAATCTGTTTTTTTTTTTTTTTGAAAATTTAGCTCAACAACTGGTCAAAAAACTCTTCCAACTCCAAGAGTGGAGTGGATGAGAATGAACCTAAGAAGCCAAGGATCTCCAAGGAGGATGGAAAGGCTGAATTTGGTAAACCTCTTATCTTTTTGTTTTTTTGATCTTATATGACTATATTTTGTGTGGCTTTATATGACTTTATATGATTTTTGTTCATCTTATAATGGCATGTGCATATTAGGCAGGTTAGAGTTCACCCAAACTCTAACCAATTTACATTTCTCTCTATAGCTATTTGCATACCCTTTTTTACTAGTGTCTAATAAGATTGTTCTGGTCAGTTTGAGTTAGGCAAAGGAAGTATCATGTCATCAAAGAGCAATGTGATCTAAGTATTATACTATCTTGTTTGGAATTATAGGATGATAGAATTCCAAGTAATCCTGTATGGTTTTATGTAATCTGTAGATTGGTTTTATGATTTTATGCAATCCGACTTGTAGATTGGTTTTATGTAATCTTATAGTTAGAGCCCTTAATGATGATAGAAATCGAAGTTGAATGTGAATTGTAGATTGGCTTTATGTAATGCTGTATTTCTGTAGATTGGCTTCATGGATTGAAATGTTATCTGATTTGTAGATTGGGTTTATGTAATCCTATAGCTAGAGCCCTTAATGATGATGTAGATCTATGTTTAATGTGAATTGTAGATTAGCTTTATGTATTGCTGTCTTTCTATAGATTGGCTTTATGGATTGGAATGTTATCAAATGTATGAAAACATTTTTGAAACTACTTTAGTTTCCTAATTAGCTTGTTTATATATATTTTTTAGAAGGCCGGGGTATGTGAATCACTTCGGTGCTATTGCTAAGATGAGTGCAACAATGAAGAAGAAAAGTGGCTAAAGGAAGCATATCCAAGATGAGGAGGGGGTAACAAGCGATTTTCTTTAATAATGACGTTTGTGGTAAGTTATTTTGTGTGAGAATTTTTGTAAGAGTGCCACATGACAAAAATGGTCTCCTTTAGTATAAATTAAGATCGGTTTTTCTAACGAGTGACCATGGGCACTCGTTAACAACATTTGATTCCTTTGTATTTCGTGCAATTTCTAGGTCATTTAATTAGACAAAGTAAATGCACATATTTGTCAACCCAGTATTCATCGAATAAACACATCATTTACTGTCATCATCGATTCGTACGCATACGTAAATGCCTCGTCGATATTGTTTCCTAATTTACCCCTACTAGTCATATACGCCACCATTCTCTCCAAAACTCTTATGTATTTTCCCTCTATTGGTATGATGTTTATATATGCAGCTGCTGTGGATGATACACATGAAATTAAATGGCGCCATTTCCCTCCATTGTTTTCCGATTCGTCGATTATAATTTGAAGATGGAACTCAACAGTGAGTAATCTTTGCAAATAAATTGTGATGAAAAAGAAAATCAACGGATTCCTAAAGTTACTTATATGTATATGAATCGTCAACTCAATATATAAGGATAGAACCACACATCAGTGAGTAATCTTTGCAAATAAATTGTGATGAAAAAGAAAATCAACAGATTCCTAAAGTTGCTTATATGTATATGAATCGTCAACTCAATATATAAGGATAGAATTAGAAACATTTGGAGGGAAAATGCAAGTAATGTACGTAGATCGCGCGCCATGAAGATAGGAAAAATATATAAAATTTAGAAGGAAATGGCGCCATTTCATTTCATGTGTATCATCCACAGCAGCTGCATACATAAACGTCATACCAATGGAGGGAAACAAAATACATAAGAGTTTTGGAGGGAATGGTGGCGTATATGACTATAGGTGTAAATTAGGAAACACTATCGACGAGACATTTACTTATGCGTACCGCGTACGAGTCGATGATGACAGTAAATGATGTGTTTATTCGATGAATGACAAATATGTGCATTTACTTTGTCTAATTAAATGACCTAGAAATTGCACGAAATACAAAGGAATCAAATGTTGTTAACTGGGCACTCGTTAGAAAAACCGTATAATCACTTTTGTAATAAAATTTTTTTTTGATTAAACCACCATTGGTGGAGGGATCTTTTATTAGGCATCCCCAAACCAGAAAATAGACATAAAGTAAAGTACAATGATCTCATCTAGGGAGGCAATTTGTGAGATTACAGAGTGGTTTCTAAAGCTATAACAATTCTAAACTTTCTCTGTATCTGAAGCAGCAAGTACTAAAACCGTGTTGGCTAATCAAACTGCCTGTAGGCTTACATGTGTTGCCCGAAGGCTATATTCCAATATAAATCGGAAGCAAAATGGGATATCAGGGAAGTATCTAATGATATAATGATACCAAGTCTTCTCTGTATCGATGTCGGTAACAGCATATCTAAAAACAGACTTCCTTCCTTCTCCAGCGTATAGACATCACCAAGTATACCATTTTAGAGCTCCCAAGAATTCACCACCCCACTTTCTCACAGCCTAACCAGAAAACTCGGTTCTATTATAATAAATATTCTCTACCTGAACCTCAACCGGCTTGAGCCCGGTGGCCTCTTGACCACCGAAAGATAGCAAGTCTTCACAAGGTTGGACAGTAGAGTGGTATGTAAAGCATACCGAGTTATTCTATCTGGCCATGACACTAATAAGAAAGGTTCATCAAGAACCTAACTAGAGATTGCTATAAACATTTCTCTTGTAAGGTGATAATCTACTGCACAAGATCAAGAAGAAAATCACAAAAACCTAAAAATAGATGTATGCAAATTAATATCTGTACTAGAGCAATCCCAACCAATCCTGGTCTGATTGTCGGGTGGTCAAATATTGGACCAAACAAATGCAATCTAACTCGATATAAGCATTAAGCTTAACCGGCCCACAAACTTGGAAACAATATCGCCAAGAGTAAGTATTCAAACACTAGTGGAATAGGGGTCTACGACGGCGGGAGAAAACGGCGTTTTTACGTAAACGCTGTTGTTGTTAACGTTCCGATATCGGAATGTTGGTGACGTTGATGGCCAAACAGAATTTACGGCGTATGACTCATAAACGCCGCATAGTTTACGGCGGAAACATGTTAACGGCACTTGATTGACGGCGTTTGTCCAAGAACGTCGTGTAGTGTGTAGGGTCCACAATCGGAAGTAACCAGAAATTGGTTTTGCATTGAACGGGTCCCACTCGTGAAGTCATACTATTTATGTTGGAACAAGAAAGCCCGTGTTATATGGTTGAACATAATGTGGTTCCGGTTGAGAAATACGACCGGATATATAATCATGGCCAGCGGATGTAGATGTTATCTTTCTATCCACAATCTTATCTTCTCACATTCATCCCCAATTCTCCTTACTTTCTCCCAAATTTATTTCCATCTTTGATTCTACTCACAAATTTCAATCCCGACCACTCTCTTCTCTAAATGTTAACTATTTTTCCTTGATCTCTTAACTCTCTTCCATGGACATTCAATCATAAAGAAGTAATTTGTAATTTTCATTGATATTTTTGTGAAATTTAGTTTCTTGTTCTTGATTGCATCGGAACCCATTTCAAATTTATGTATCTAATCGATGAATTTGTTGTTGTTGATGTGTTAGAATATAATCTTGGTGATGGATCTCTTTAAATTTGTTGTTCTTGATGAATTTTCATAAAGATCAGTTTGTGATTGATTTGCGGATAAACTTTTGTTTTGTTGATGAATCTATTGTTGATGGATGTGTTTTTGAGTATGAAGTTGTTAGTGTAATTTGTAGGTAAATTTCTTGATGTTAGGATGAATCTGTTGTTGTTAGGATGGATATGTTCTTGATATTTTTCGTTTTCTTCATGTTCAACTGAGTTTTTTTTTGTGTTCATCTGAGTTTATTCTTCATGTTCTTCGTGTTCATCTGGGTTTCCGATTCAATCGGAAAGCCCGGATTTTTTTTATTGAATACTGAACTAGGTTCCGATATCGGAACCTATAAACGGGCGTTTTATGGAAACGCCGCTAACGGGTGACCCCCTACCACGTCGCAGCCACCAACGGCGGTCAGAAACGACGTGGTAGGTGTGGGTCTTGCGCCGTGATTGCCATATACCTCCAGTAGTGAAACTACTTTGACTCGGATTTCTCCTGACTGTACTAATCAGATCGGAAGCTAACCAAAGTTTTACTGAGCAAAAGGACCCGCCAGAAAATTAAGGTTAGTAGATCACGTTTAATCCAACATTTTAGTACGAACATCAATAAACATATACCCTAGGACTGAAAATAAATTTTATAAAAAAGAAAAAAGAAGTAAACCTCCTCCTCAAACTAATGGTGCCAGCTCCAATCATGTCTGAACCTGCCTGACCCAATCTGATATGCCGACCCGACCCAGCTGCCAACCCGACCCAGTTCGTCGACGACTGCTGACCCGACCCAATTCGTCGACCCGACCACCGACATGACCGCCGATCCACAGCCCGTCGACCCGACCATCGATCCGTTCGTTGACCCTGCCTGGGCCGGACGCGAGAAACCAGCCTGCCCGAACCCATCCGGCCTGATCATTGGTACCGGCGGTGAAGAGGCTTCTCCGATATGTTTGATGACGACTTCGGCTGTAATTTTGCGAGAAAAGAGGTAGATCTACGGTTGGGGTTAGGGATGGGTAGTATAGATAGTTAAACTAAGGTTAGGGTGGGAGGGGGCCGCCGGAAAAGGCACAACAGCTCCCGCCGGAAAAAATCTGGATCTGGGGTTTTTTGGGGGAAGAAAGACGTGAGAGGAATTTTGAATGAATAAAATTAGCATTAAATTCACTCACTAATATATGTAAGTGTATTCTCAACTACATTCTTTTTCGAATCCGCTGCATCATGAGGGTTTAGAATTGGAGAGATGGAGGAGATGATTATTATGATACCATTTTGGTCATGAATATGTTATCAATTTTATAATTTACCATCGCATATAATTTTATAAAGTTTACTACTATGTGCAAGGACGCGACATCATCTCCTTTTCAGGTTAAACATCATCACAACCAGTTATTTCCTACTAATAAGTTGCTAGAAAACACATAATTGTGCATTAAAAAGTTCACATTCTTTACACAATTTATGTGTTTTGGTCGTTGCTTGACTCGTTCTATCGTATACATAGTTGCGTCCATTTCTGGATCGGATGAATCATCATTTTCCGAACAAGATTGGAAGAAAAAAGGTCGTTGAATATGTGTCATCCCGCAAGGTGACCATATATAATATTTGATTAATGCAAATGAAAAAGATTATCCGATGAATCGAAGCACTTATTCCAACAATATAATGTGAATAATTAAGAATTGGGATTTGATTTAATGGATGATAAGGACGTGAGATTAAGAGACATTCAGTTGGTTTAATGTTACTTTTCTTGGCACAACAAATTGGATCTGTCTGCAGATTACGTGCTTAAGCCCTAAGCTGCCCATTGAATCAGGCACGCACACGCATTAGTGAACGGATTAGTGGGGATTACAATTAATTAGTTGATAATGATAGATGATTGAACAAGTTCGAAAATAATTAATGGTATCAATTAAAGTCTACAATACATATACATGTCTCAACGCTCGTATGTACGGATAACAAATCCCTTTCAATAATTTCTTTCTTCTTAAAAATGTTAAATCAATAAACATAACCATGCTATTTCCAGCTTATACATTTATGTGTTTTACCGCTCTATAGGATATTAACTTTTGTCATGAAAACCACCTGAATCATTTGTAAAGAGTAGTTTCTCGTTCATCAATCACTACGCGCCAAGTATGAACGTGTAGTTACTGCAATACCAATTGAATCTAGAGCATGTGATCTATGTTCTCTAAACTGCTGATATTTTGAAAGACACAAATCACGAACGGTTGTATAATCTGTAAACCAGATGGAAAACAAAACACGACATATAAACCAGATCGAAATCAAGACATAATTTTTACAACTAGGTCTTTAACAAGACATCGACTTTATAAACAAGATCAAACACCATACACGAAATCTCTAATCGATCAAATCCATGATGGTCATCATATATAATTAGATAATTTGTAAGGTCTGTGTATGTTATATCACGTGATAGATGGTGCATAATCAACTCAAACAGGTTTTCAAAAACTAAAACTCCCTCTTACAGAAATAACTATTTTACTATAAAAAAACTCTTTCCACTAAATTAAAGTAATGATGTTTACAAGACGAACTTTGTCCTTTACTTTTGTTCGAAAAAAACAAACAAAACCCTAGCCTGTGAATGGTGATGAAAGTCTCAAAGGTTCCGTGCATGCATGCATTTAAACATAGTACGTACACGTTTTCTGAGTCTGTGGTGACAGAGATTCTCGTAAAACGTGTCAACTCGTGAAGCTGATGCATTAACAAAGCAGAGTACTCCCTCGATCAGTCGCTTTTTCATCAGATGCAGTTGAAGAAAAGTTCTTCTCATTCTCCGTTCTGTTATACCGACACTTCATGTGAGAGAATAAGCATAGGTATAACAGAACCGTGAATAGTGAAAAACACTATTTTTTACTGTTTTGAGTAGTTACTTTATGCGATTGCAGGCTTAACATTTTTCCTTGCTCATTCCACGTTACTAAATTAGTTTTGATATCAAAACACCAATCTTCTTTGGCGCAGTTAGTATAGATGAACATCGACGATATTTATACGACTGGTGAGAATGATTAGCGATGTTATTGAAACCAGAAGATAGCAGGAATTAATAGATGGCGGTTTAGTTACATGGGTGATGGGGTAACCACACATACATGCATGCATTACTTGATTGTATTAATCAAAATTTTAAATATTGCTTTAATCGTTTTAGTGTATAGACATGAGTGTGGAGAGTTACATTTTCCACATTCCACTATTAGGTGCATGGACAATTTCATTTGCAGAGTTGAGAAATACAAAATTATCCTGCATAATTACAACCATGGTTTAAACCGACATCAGATACCTAGAGATATATTAAGTCAATATCAAACCTGCAAAATCAAATTCTTTCCATGCATACTGCTGTATAATATTTGCCAATTTATTATACCCCTTTAAGCTTAGGTTGTGATTGGCACAACTTTTGGGTAATTTTGCTTAAGCACAACAGGTTTTATGTCTGGCGAACCAGTTTAATACAGAACTGTTTCGACATTTAAATACGAAAATTTGCCATATCAACTTTTAAAATAAATGCTCAATAATTAACTTTTTTATAATAATAAACTTACCAAACACACCCTCGCATCCTATATGCCCTTGGATATATACGAGCATTAAACTACTTGGATACAACATTTTGTGAATATATTCTGGTTGTTTAACATAGGAATTGATCACAAAATCTTCAAAAATCTGTTCATTTCTTCAATAAGTCCCAAGGACTTGTCACACAACACTATTAATTAAGTTAAAACATAATGTGCCTAGATATTTTCGTGCTTGAAAAACGATAACGGCCTAACCGTATAAGCCTTTAAATAATTGCTGCCCTAGTTTTGTCGGCAGTTGAAGTGAAAAACTCCAATTAATCTCTGCTGCCTTTTCACGGTGAAAAGCCATTTTCTCTTTCTAATGGTGGTAAACCTTTGATAACGTTAGCAGTAAAATTAAGGTGAAAGAGCATAGAATTTTATGTCTTGATCTTTGTGTCCAAGTGAATTTGGTTAGTTTGATCAATGTTTAGCTCTAATTAGCTAATCTAATAAACTAACGTATGTAATTTTGACCATTTTTTAAAAGTCATTTCAACAAATTTTTAGACTCATACCAAATAAAATGAGACGGTTTGAGTTAGTTGCGGTGCCAATATCATAAAAATCGAGCACGTGTTTGGTTGGAGTTGATTTTGAAAGTCATGATATTAATTTGAAATTTTGAGGGTTCGAACGAACATTAAAACATCTTGTTTGACTTGTTTGGAATTTTTTAAATTGAAATTAAAGCATCACTGTGTAGCACTGTTTTAGTAGTGTTGTTTTGCACCGTTTTACTATTTCAACTTAAAAAATAAAACCAACAAAATAAAGATTTCATATTTTTAACTTGTAAACTATGGTTTTACTTATACTAATCTTAACAAACAAGTTTAGAAGAATAGTAAAAAGTGATAGGGTTAACTCAATGACAGTAAAATATATGGGCAGTACGGGGAAGCATTAATTTGATGTGGTTGATATGTAATGGGGTTGTCGCAACACAACATTATCAATTAAGTTGAAATGTCAAGTTGGTCCCGGATGAAAACTACGTTTGTGGGGATTGGGTTGATGATACCAAATTTCTATTGTTACATTTACAGTGACAACAACTACTCTCATCTCCCTATCCCCTCCACCAAGGAAGATTATGTATTTCTTGTATGAGATAATAATTACAATTACCATTCCCATATCACTAATTAATTAGTAGTAGTATAAAATTATTGTCACTGGTGGTAGAAATTTGAATACGACCATCTTAAATTATAGTGGGATAAAATGAGTTAAAATGATTATTAGGATACTTTGTGCAGGTAAATCCGGTAAACAGATCCACCTTTTTTGACTTAAAGTTAGATTTAATTACAGTTTTGATGCCGAAACTGTTATCGGGAATGGTTTAATGCCAAGTTTTTTTAGTTCAATTTATTACAGATTCGAGCGCAATCGAATATCAATTTTGCAGATTCAGATTAGGTATGGTTTAAACTAGGGGTGATAATGAGGTGATCCGATCACGATCATCACTCTGTTCATGATCGGATCGTTTAAAATTTAAGGTGATCACGATCGATCGCGATCAAAATAATTCATGATCATGATCGGCTCGTTTAAGAATCACAATGATCGTGATCGGCTTATGATCGGCTCGTTATAGATAACCGATCAAATGATCAATGATCGATAACGATCGATCGTGATCGATCATTTGATCAACTTAAAAGTTAATTTAAAAAAATCAAAAATACATAAATTATCAAATTAATAAAAATACACAACAAACTATAAACATACATATTAAAATTAAAATATTTCTCCATTTTTATTATGTATATAATTATATTACCGATCGATCTCGATCACCTTATCGATCGATCATCTTATCGATCTGTTCGCGATCATGATCGAGCTTTTATGTTCATGATCGTTGATCGTTCATTTAATAAACGATCATAAAATTTTGATCATGATCGGTTCATTTATTAAATGAACGATCTCGATCCGATCTTTACCCGATCCGATCTCGATCTTTTTAACGAACGCTCGTGATCGTTCTCACCCCTAGTTTAAACTAGCTTTAATAAAATTGATTGAGAGTTTTATTATTATTAATCATATTAAACCTCTTTCTTTAATGTTATTATATTTTAGGATCTTCCTCTGAAGAAAATTAATCAATTAATCAATATTCATATTCACTTCACCATTTACCAATTTTCTGATCATAGACGGACAAATAAGAAAGTTTTTCTATCGTTGTCCTTAGTTTCCAAAGGAGGAAAAAAACTGACCTTTCAATTCATTTTACTAAAATGTCTCAAATTTTCACCAACAAAAAAGTTTCATTTTCACAATTAATTCTTGGTTACCGGACTTTAATGGATTTATTGGGTGAAATCCGTGTAAAGCGTAACATGTCCACACGTATCCTTTTCAAGCCTTTATTTGCTTTATAGCAATAAAATAAATTTTAACATTTTGACATTTGTATGCGAAAAAAAGATGTTTGCGGAGAAGAATTGAGGGGAAAGCATAATACACTAGGAAAATAGAATAATAACAATGATTTTCGATAGACAAATTATAACTCAAAAGGAGATTAATTATACAGTAAGTATATAGTTAGAGTTTGACATCAAATCATCTGATGAAGTGGCATGGTAATTAATTTGATCCATATAGTTATGATTTGACTTTTTTTTTTTTTTGAATTAAAACTGCCTAATGGTAGAGGATGTTTATTAAACTCCCCAAACCCAATTGAAATATCTCCGTAAAAGAAAGCGAGAAGAGTACAATATCTCCATGAAAGGAGTCAAAGTGAAGAGTACAGGGAAAATATAATGTATTCCCTATCTCTAATGCCAGTAATACCATTTTGAACATCTACAATTCTACAATGTATTCCCTATTTCTAATGCCAGTAATACCATTTTGAACATCTACAATTACAAGGGATATAGAATAATAGTCGCAGTTAATAGCGCTTATGACTAATTCAGGTCTAATTAGCCAACTGCATACTAATTACAGTACGGAGGACAAGCTAACTCTATAGTCCCGTCTCAGTCTATCTCACTAAATGTTATGGCCCTCTCATAGCTGGTACATTCCAAGCTGATTCCAAATTATGATTTGACTTAATACCAAACTCTACTTCATAAGTTCTTATTCATATAAAAATTTTGGATATTAGAAAACATCAACATACCAGCTAGATTAAATATTTAATTTTGGTGATGTCATCTTCATAGTACAAACTAGAATTGTTGATAGTACTGATCTTATACTTATTATACTCATTTATATTATTAATTTAATATAGCTTTAGATATGGTTTTTTTAATTTCAGACTACTCAAATACAAGGAGATGTATTATACTGAAAATTTCTTGAATCTTCCATGTATCTTTATAAATCGACCCCTGTTTCTGAAGATATGTTCCATTGTTTTGGAGTGTAAAAGCATTCCCTCTATTTTCGGGCAGTTTAATTTTCTTTTTAAAAAAGTCCAAACATAAGGCCAAATGATATTTATAAGGTCAGAAATTGTCTATATTTCATTAAAAAAATGTCAGAAATTGTCCAATTCACGGGAAATTAAGAATTTGAAGAAAAGAATAATGTGACAGAGCAGTGATTGTGTTGAATCGTTGTGATCAGAGAGAGTTGCCATGCGCGAATAAAGAGAAAATTCAAATGTAATTTGTATTAATTTGCGTAAATAACGGGCGATGTCTATACCTTAATAATGTGCATGAAGACTGTAATAGTAATAATAATTCCAGTTCAGTCTTTGCTTTCTTGTCTCCCTAACTTTCCCGTTGACTCAGATCACTCAGTCAACCAAAACCTGGTAGCTTAAAACCCACTCCTCCGATATTAATCCCAAAAAATATGAAACTACGTACATGCAAAGGAAATTCTGTTCCCCGTTTACAAGTACAACAACCCTTTTTTTATTTTATTCAATATATATATATAGTTCTTGAAATAATATTACAAGAGTTACGTACGTACGTAGAACGTACCTAATTAATCTAACTTCATTTATATATTATATTTTTTTATTAAAACAAGCGATAATACGAGGAAAATTCAGTGAGTTTATATATAAAAAGATCATGATAACAAGCTCCTAATAATGGCCGCCTCGGGGCTTTCAGCGTCAATGGTGGACAGCAGTTGAGAAAGTCGGTCGCTGAGATCGTCAACTTCTCGGTGCAAATTCCGTATGTAGTTGCAAGTCTCCTGCAGAACCTTCGAAGCTGTTGCCTGTGTATCAACAAGTCAAAAATGTAATAAATTTTAGTCAATATATATAAAAGTACGACGTTCTGATATAAACGGGAACTTTATTCTTTCTAGTTTATGTCAGAAGTCGTAGTTACCACAATGCAGAGCGTTAATGTAAGCTCAGAATGCCAGAAATTCGACCAAATCCGTCGGAAAAATGACATACCTTGCTGGAACGACGAGTGCGGATCTCCGGGAGAAGCTGCTGGAGCTTGGAAACGAGATCGATCATCTGATCATCGGAGATCCGGGTAGATCCCGACGACTGCCTTGACCTTCTGCTAGACATGATATATATGCTGTTAATTAACAGACGTTGTTTTGGTACGAAAGATGCTTGAGATAACGGCTTATTTATAGTCTGAGGGATGTGAAATGAAGCAGGATAAGCAGAGGGTTAGATATAGGGGGGAGATTTGAGTGCAGAAGATGGAGCTGTGGTGGACCGATGGAAGTAAAGAAACAGTTTGCAAATGGGAAAATAAAATAAAAATAAATATTCATAGAGGACCACAGGATAATTACTACTGATATTAATATATGTAGAATAATATTTAGTTGGACAGCGATGTTGGATATGAAGTAGACAAGTGCATCGGAAAAGCACGGGGAGTAGGGTTCCATTTTTATGATCGCTGCGGGAATTACCTTCTTCTATAGCAAAGGTTTAACACTCCCATTAAAGTCTCCTTCAATTTGGCATTATAACATGCTATCAAATGTAAATTAAGGTGTCACATGAAAGATGGTGTTGGGAAAATATCTTAAGGTTGAATTTCATCAACTTTCTACTGTATTTTGATAAGTATCGACTTTTATCATCAGTTGATTAAAAGTGTTGGGTCGTTCCGATGAAATGGAGTTCAGTTCAATTTTTTGCTATAAAACATGATGTAGTACTGCCCATCTCCAATTCAATGAAATATAATCTTTTTTATTTATAGATGTGTTCAATTTTGATGAACTATGTAAGACCCTGTCTAATTCAGCTTTATCAAAGCAGTTTTAGTAACTAACCGTTCTAAGCAGCTCAAAAAGTTTTAGCAGCTGATTTCTTCCGACTTGTATTTTTTTTAAAAAAAGTAAAATGTTTTGAAATTTAGCTACTACAGAAGTTATTTTAATTGTTTTCAATGAAATATTTTTATTTTAACCTGTCTAATTACATTTAAACCACATACAAATATCCATCTATGAAAAATAAAATAATCCAAACAGTTCTAGCAGGTAGCAAGGAGATCCAAACAGTTCAACCAGACAGAACCTAGATGTATGCGTACTTATTCTTGATTTCAGGTTGATTTATCGGTTATTTCTCACTGTTCCATACCAAGAATTGATATTCTTCATTCTTGTTATAAATAAATAGTAAACTATATTAAATTTACCGGTACGTGGTTTTTCTTTATTGAAAGTATCTTGTCTATGATAAATGTAGACATGCTAGTGTCCATGACTAATAAAAATGAGTAAACTAGACATATGATCTGGTTTGGATTCGCTAACGGTTTGTGTCAACACTCGGAAGCAGAGATAGCTAGTTGGGGACCTTTACATGTCAATAATTACCACAAATTATAAGTGTTTAAGTTTGGTGTAGTAATTAAACTGAGCCTGGACCTTCTTTGTATGTGTCTCTATATACAAAAACACGTGATCATTCTCTACTCATCATCCCGTCGGTCTTAGTCTGGAAATTATTAACCCGGAGATTATTACTAGCTAACTAATAAATTTTACCATTTCAGTATGATCACAATGTTATATGCATACTTTTTTAGCACAGAATTTGACTTTTCTTACCACAATCCGTGCATGGTGTACTTTGTTAAATTTGATTTGATATAACTTATCCGAATTCTTTACTTTACTAGAATTGAACTTATTATCGGTAGCGAATTTAAGTATTAAAATTGGATATCATGGCGGTACTACTGTACCAGTTCTGAAACTACCATTTATAGTTCTGTCCGACAGATTTAAGAGCAGACATCATCCTACCATATTCTAGAAATAGATCTAAACACCCACGGAATTGGGATATTGGGTTCATTACTCCATCGTCTAAAGTTCGAGTTTCGGCAGCCGATAGTGTAGAGATCTCTTGCTTGCAAGGTTTCTTGTGTGCACCGAGGCTCAACGGATCCTGACTTTGAAATACCGTGATTTACCTTTCCATCAAAGTATATGGTGTTAGGTAGGTGGGACAATGAGAACGAGGGAATCGTGTTTTTGTCCATAGAACTAGGTCCGCCCTATTTATAATTGTGTTTAAAATATCAGTTGTAGAATAATTTAACAGAAAAGAACAGTAAGGGTAATCAGTTATGTTAATTAAACCAAGAGGATTAATGGGGAGGGGACTGGAGAACACAGAGGATCTGATTAAATTATCGGATGAAAGATTGTGTTTCATAGGTAGTTGACATGGTTGTTTGAACACCCAACTTGGCCCTAGCTAGGATCCTAGGTCCGGAGCTGGCAACAGATCTTTTATTAATCTTTTACAAATCTATAATAAGATTTTTTTTTTGGTTTTGTACATTTTTATATAATAATTAGTTAAAAATTATATAAGGTAAGGAATAATAAATGGGATGCTTACGATTATTGCAATCTTTTAGTTTATTGGGCATATTCGAAATTTTACTTTTATTCTACTTTGACCCTATCAACTTCAACTTATTGTACCACATTTTAGCACAATACAATATCGATCGGCCTAGCACAATACTCATAAGTACTGATCAGTTCAGTATAGCGCTAATCAACACTGATCAACACAACACTGATTAGCACAACACAACATTCATCAGCACATTTAAGCTCCTTTTTTTATGTTTTGTAAAAATAAATTAATTAAGTAAAATTTTTATTTCTTGAGTAATAAAAATTATTATTTTTTTCAACTCAAATGAACACTATTCAATACTTTAAGCACAAGATCAACACAACACAACACTAATAAGCACAATATAACATTGATCAGCACAGCTTACCATTCATTAGCATAACATAACACTGATCAACACAGTACAACACTGATCAGCATAGCTCAGCTCATCCGTGCCATATATATATTATATCATCGGTAGAGGGCTTGATATTGTATGTCTAACCCTCTCTCTAAACAATCAAAATTTACAATAAAATAATGTGTAAATAATGTAGGATATCTAGTATATAACGTGTGATAATGTATAAATAGTGTGTAAATAATGTGTCAGTTCGTAGAAACCACCCGAACGGGCTTGTTATTATGTGTCATCTGTATTACATCATAGATAGAGCGCAAATTATACCATACACTAGGGGTATGTACTCGAAGTGCATTTTAAAATTTAAGAATGTATATTTTAGTTTGTATGATTGTGCATTGTAATTTGTATTTCTATAAATAGTAAAGAGTAAATTTCAAAAAATGACCCTAACATTGGTAGAAATATCAATTTTAGGACCCAACATTCAAAAGTGTCAATATTTGGTACCCAACATTCTGGAAATGTCAATTTTAGAACCCAACATTCAAAATGGTCAATATTTGGTACCCAACATTCTGAAAATGTACAATTTTTGGACTTTAATAAAATTCACTGTTAGATCTATTAATTTCAAGGGCATTTTGGTAATTTTCCTCTACAGAATGTCCAGGAATATATCAATGTCCAAAATGTACACCACCATCGGCGCATTTTATAGTCAAGCGAGACCTAAATTCATAGATTTGAATTTATGACAAATGTTTCATTTTCGTCTTGATGGATATGATAAAGATGTGGGTAAAAATGGTACTGTTACTAGGCTCCGGCAGTGACGAGATAATGCGGGCACATGGTTAGCGGTGGAGTTACGAAGAGAGTTAGCCGAAAATGTCAATTGGGATTTTGGGGAAGATGAGATGGGTGATTTTGGTGGATTTATAAATTTTAATCTTTTATTTATTATGAAAATTACCAAAATGCCCTTGAAATTAATAGATTTAACATGTGAATTTAACGAAAGTCCAAAAATTGTAAATTTTCAGAATGTTGGGTACCAAATATTGACCGTTTTGAATGTTGAGTCCTAAAATTGACATTTTCAGAATGTTGGGTACCAACTATTGACACTTTTGAATGTTGGGTCCTGAAATTGACATTTAAATCAATGTTAGGTCCATTTTTTGAAATTTAGTCAATAGTAAATACATAATTGTTATTACACATTAATGTGGGATACATACACCCGGGATAGCATATAACAAATAGAGGGCTTGATATTATGTGCCCTAAACCTCTCTAAACAACAAAAATTTACCATAAATTAATGTGTAAGTTTGTAGAAACCACCCCAAAGGATTGGTTAGATATGTGTCTATGTGCTTATTGAGGTACTGTGCCAAAAGAGTCATCATGGTTCAACACACTCCCTCCAGATTTATATAATGAATTAGTTATTATTTATTATAAAGTTTGTTTCAATTTTGACCTTATATATATGAAGTACCATAAACCCGAACTCTCATGAAAGTTCAACTTTCCTAAATGTTGTGGAACTATCACTATATATTTAAACCTGAATGAACATTTTTGTGTTATAACATTGATCATTTTAAAGTAAACATATGTTAAAACATGTTTTAATGCAAAAATTCAAGAAATTTTATATAAAAAATAACATATTTTAAATTATAAAATTTACAGTTCAACTTAAAAGGTGCATGTTATAAGTTAAAACGTATAAAGGCTCTCATTGAGAGTCAGGAAAATTGGGAGTTCCAGAGACAATCTCATAAAAGAAATAACATTATCGTATAATATACTTTTAACACATATTTCTAAATATCAAAATTTTACACTTAATTAATAAATTGATATATGTAACTAAAATTATTGATGGTCAAATTTACTGTCAAAATTTTAAAAATCAAACTCAGTCATTATAAAATATTTGGAGGAAGTATAATTGCGGCCAAACTAGAGAATTAGTTTAACTAGATGAAGCAAGATTACCCCACAACTGGATTCAATTAAAAAGAAATTTAATATAAAACTCAATTTAGACCTTCAAAACACCAGTTGAGAGAATTGCTCATCCCCTAATAACATTGCATTGACAATTAATCTAGATTTTTGAGTTTTGTTAATTGAATAACTCATAAATCATAACTCATAACTTGAGGATGAATAGAGATTTATGAATCTCGACTTCCATCCCAACACTACTAGAATATCAAGCCATCTAAGGCAGTTCATCCTTCATGTGTTAAGACAGAAAACAAATGCCTTCTCTGCTAGTGACTTGAATGAGAAAAATCATCTAAGGCGGTTCCTCTTCCGCCTTAGATGTTTTTGGGTTTAAGACGTTTGTTTCCGCCTTGGATGAAAGCTTATACGCCTTGGTAAAGGCTTACGAACTCGCTAGCGTGAACGTCTGTATGATATGCATTGGCTCGTTGCGAAACCGTAACTAGCAAACGCTAGTCCCAAACAAATGATTGATTGTTATGTTACGACAGCAGCTTACGGATCGCCAGATGGAATACTAACGAGTTCGCTACATTGAAAAGCCTAGACTGTTATGAATGTGGACGAGACTGGTTACGACTTCCACCGTGCGGATCGCTAATAGTAGTTACGATCTCGTAATAGTTCCTAGTTTGTCATATATTTATCTGCTGACGAGACAGTTACGAATAATAGAGGCGAATCGCTCGGTTATAGGTAGCGAACTCGTTACAACCCAAATTAAACAATTCCGGTTATCAAAACGAGCCAGGTTACGACAGCCACTAGCTACTCGCTAGCAACACCGTAGCGAGATCGCAACCGAACAATTGTTTTTCATAAAAATGTAAAAATTGTGAAAATGATATTATAAAAATATAATAAAAGTTGTTGGTTCGAGAGAGTTAACGATATCGTAAGTAATATCGCTTATTTGTGTAGTAACGAATTCGCTACTAATCTCGCTTAGGTTAAACGACGTCGTTTTAGCACTGGGTGAGCGAGAAAAAAAATGACGTTACGAGTAAGCTAGACATTCGCCTGGCATTGGCGTGTATGGTTACGAGCTCGACAGAGATCAGATTGGAGAGGCAGAGAAGAACGAGCGATTGGGTAGCGATGGCGCAAAAACTAAGATCAGAAATATAATCCTGGCGATTAAAGTAGCGATAGTACAAGATGATCGCAAATATTTTAATGTTACGGGCGAGAGATGTTACGAACTCGCAGGTAATTCGTAAGTGTCACAAAATTATAGGATTTGAGCCATTTCCACTAAAATTGGGTTTCATTTTAATTGTCTAAGCTGTAAATTGCAAGATGCATGGTATCTAAGCACAAAACATGAACATGAAACACTATCAAGCCACAATTTATAAACTAATGCAAGTAATGGAACTCAAAAGTATATGCATCCATTTGACAAAAAAAGAAACTAGCTTTTATTGGGAATGTGAGGTCTAGAGATGTACCGAGATCTAATAAGGACCAAGTGTCTAGCCAATGCATCTCTACCATCCTCCAACTCCTTCTTGGTGTACGGAGCATGATTTTCCTCGATAATCTAAGAATATGAAATGTGTTTTTAATACTATTGAATGCAACGTAGATAGTAATAGGTACAATAAGTAGGTTATAAGAATGCTTACGCGATGTAATTCCACATTATCTTGAACAAGGCCAGCTACACACTCGCTTGCGTACAACATCATATAGTAACCGCACTCCCAATTTGACAATTGCTTTCGGTGCTGAAAGTGAAGAAGTATAACAAATGATTTGAAATGAAATCATTGTGGAAATAAATGAGCATTGGATTTGTACTGTCACCTGAATCTGTATAAGGTTGAAGGGAAGTAGTGTGTCGTCATGTGCACTATGCATAGCAACCTCTAATAAATCTGCAAATTTTGTAGATGGACCTAAGTGTAGCGGGTCCATCCAATACACTCGCTTCAACGATGGTATCATAGCTACAAAACTCCAATGGCCGCTACATATTTTAAGAAATGAAAATGTAAGAACCCGTCTCGAAGATTATAATGTTTACGAAGTGCAAATATCCAATTGTAACAAAGAAAACTAACCCCTCTAGATATGGGCCTATGTAAATTGTCTTGGTCATAGGATGTTGCCTTCTTTTTCACTTTTTCACTTTGTCTTGGTACTTCTTTGGCAAGGGTATATTTGTGTTCTCGATGAGCTTTTGATGCGATTTGAAGAGTCTTCTTCTTCACTTGATTATTGGATGTTGCCTCGATAATAAAGGGGCGCTACAAATGTGATCATAAAAATAGTCACACTCACAATTTTCAATTGAAATTAAAAATAACAAGTACCACACTAACCTTGCATTCCTTCCATATATCCTTTTTGATGTCGATGCTTAGTAGCCTCCAATCCGTTGTGTCTAATGGTGTGCGTATCCTACCCGTCTTAGCACACCAACTCGACCATCGCGCGGCATCATCTACGGGTGAAATAGCAACACCAATGTCATTAAACTTGACATGTGTTAGTATTTTTTTATCGATCCTAATCTCTAATTCGCGACATTGTGTGAGGAGTTGAGCTTTTTTCGATGCGCGAGTCACTTCTCGTTGTCTTCTAACCTCACTTGAACCGCCAACAACATTTTCCCCCCCACTTGAGTCGGAGTTAACGGAACTTGAAGGGCTCTCCATTAAGCTTTCCTTTGTATATTGAATTTAGTTAATGACTAACACAATACTAAGCATGGATAATCTTGATTTAGGGCTAATTTAGGGCTACGGATAATTTTAAACGAAAATCTTGATTTTCGTTCAGGACATGCTTCTGACATGATATTTAGTAATAACATGATAAATGGAGGCACTATGTACAAGATAATCAAATTTTTAGCATATAAAAATGAAAAAAATCGTACCTTTGGTATATGACAAAGTTGTGTCGGTGGAATTGATTATTTTGGTTGGGGATGGTCTACCTTGTTTGTCCCTCTCCTACCCATAACAAAGGATGTTACCAAATTGAACAAGAACAAATAAAGATTGACATTAATTGCAAAAACTATAGGCAAAAATGTGGTTGAAAATTTATTGCAAAACTTACCAATCTTTTGGATGCAATTAGTGGCTAGTTCCACTTTGTTTTGACACAATTGATGTGTCCAACATGTATGGGATGGGTAATGGAGATTTGATGTGAAGAAAGTTGAGGAGATTTGAGAAGATGTGCAAAAGTTTGAACTTTTGGAGATGAAACCCGTAAGAAGTGATGGATAAGATGCCAAAAGTTAAGGGTTTTTCTGTTCTATAACGTGTTTACTTTATTCTAGCTTACCTCGTTGCGAATTCGGAACTCTCTCGTTACGTCTGACGTGGCTATTTACGAAGTCGTTACGTGCTCATGTGATTGCCTTTTATGCTCTACTTTATCCTTCTAGCGACATCGTAACTGAGAAGCTGACATAAAGCATCGTAACTAGGATGTTGCGAGTTCGCTACAAATGCTCGCTAGAACCCTACTTAAGATTTTTCTTTGTTTTTTTAATGCACTCATACATTTTTAAATAACGATTTAAACGAAATGATGATATAAGACACTAATCATTCTATTTTAAGAATAATTTTCATTTGTTCCGTCGTATGCTCATGTAGAACGGGATAGGGATTTGGTCACTTAATCTGCAATTACATAATTTGAAAGAGTTTTAAGAAACTTAGTCTTTAATTGTAAGACAATAAGAAACTCTACACATCATGTGTACGCTTGAAAACGCTATCCATCGCTTACCTTTAGAGACAACAGCATAGTAGAGCTTCACACATGAACTACATATATATATATATATATATATATGCGCAGTTCAAGTGCATTTCATTAGATGTACTTAGTTTATTACAACTCATTTATGTGATTACAAGCACGATTATTGAATTAAACAAAGTATCATGCACACGTTCACTCACCAACTGTCATCACTCATCATACTACCGAGTATCGCTTAATAACATTGCATGCTGATGTACTAAGATGTACTCTGCTTGACATAATGTGATGTTCGATATTTTCCATATTGAGTATTATACTGTTTCGATATAAAATGTACATATTTAAGAATATGATATTGCGTTTAAAAATTTAAACCGAATTATTGATGTTTTACATAGAGTTATGTCATACTGCTTATGTACAAAGATGTACTCTACCTGAGTGAATATCATGATGGATATTTAACAAATAGAGTATTGTACTGCATCTATATAAAAAATATATATGTTAGAATGTGACAATTGCAAATAAAAAATTAAAAAGTTTTAATTTTTAGTTACAATCTAATTAGCTTGTGTGGTAGCGATATCGCTAGTATACACGTTACAACAGTTAAACCCTAAGCCCCAAACCCACAAACCCGCAGACCCACAAACCCACATAACCCAGAAAACCAGTTGGCGACGGGGTTGCGATAGTGCTAGTTAGTAGTTCAATTAAAAAAAGGCTTTTTGGGTTACGAACTCGCTACTAATTTGAATGATTCTTCCGTAGCGAGTTCGCTACATGATAAGAACCCATCAAAAAATGGTTTTTGGGTTTGGGTCTATATTGGGCGTATAAGTGTTGGGCATTAGCTTGTGCAAGTATTGGGCCATAGCCTATGTAAGTATTGGGCCTCAGCCTTGGTGTTTCATGTTCAGTTTGCGCTGGTCGGCGACTTATCGAACCCTTGTAAAATGTAAGTGTATATAAACTGAAAAATCACCTTCTAATCAGCCGATGCTGGACAAATGTTGGCGATCTTTCTTACGAGATCGCTACCTGTGTAACTTATAGTAGCGATCTCGCAACAAGTCGTACTCAGTCGACAGAGCCTGTTGTGAGATACTCTAGCGAATTCGTAACAACAAAAGCTTCACACAATTGTCACGCAACGAGATAAGGGCTTTTGGTTGTATATTGGGCTGTAAGTATTGGGCTTTGTCTGACCTGTGACATCAGTAAAAACCTTCTAAATTCCATCAGTAATTAATTTATTTTGGGGGTTTGCATGGGGTGTCCATGGAAAGGTGAGAATGCCTTTACATTTTCCTTCCATTAATACCATAGTGACTGCTTTTTGTCTAGGAACTCTGACATATTTTTGAATAATGGAGCACCTCAACCCTTTAAATATCAACCCCTTCTCTATTTAGAACCTCAGTAGACCCTTCATTCACACATTCCCTTCTGCCTTATCATATTCCTTGCCTTCTGCTTCCAATGGATGTGTCTCTATTCAGCGCCCTACCAGATGACATGATAAATCTGGTATTGATTCGTGCTGAGTTCGACTGGGTTCTTCGTCGCTACGTGAGCGGAAGAGCGACCGAGTGGGCTCGACAGTGGCTCACCGAAGCTTCTGCAGTAGGTCACACACCGTCGACCTATGTGTTGGCTGTTTTTGCAATCTGCGAAGGTGACATTCAAAGAGGCATGAATGTCATTACAACCATGAAGAGAACCGACAAACAGGGCCTCCGTCTAGCTCGGCAACGCGTCAAAAGAGGTCTGAGATACGCTTGGGGTTGGAGACACTACCTCAGGTACTTCTCAGAAGTAGCAGTTAGGCCTAGGCCGATCTGCTGCATTCCGCATGCTGGCCTCAATAAGTTTGAGACGTACGATCCTTGGGCACCCCTTGATCCAGCGGACATCACTTGTGATGCATGCACTTGCGATCAGGAACTGCTTCATGTCCTCGGTGAACGAACGATCTACTAGTATTAGTTGTTTGTTCTTCACTATGTATTTTTGTATCACCAGTTTGTTTCTATTGTAATGAACTTGTGTTTTACATTTTGGCACATGTACATGTATTTTTTTCTTGTTTTGATATATTGTCCCTTACATTTTATTTATTCATCCTAAGAGACAATATGGTATCAGAAAAATCATTCACTTTTTGTATAGTGCGTGGTCCTAGCGAGATCGTCACTGTCACGTTTCATGATGATTTATTATGAACAGAACACCCAGCGATAGCGCAACTAACTAGCACACGTTTACGAGGAACTTCCGATATCGCAACAAGCCGTATTCAGTCAACAGAGCCTAGTTAGAGACTCTGTAGCGATGTCGCAGCGTACGTTGTCTACCCTTGCGAGTTCGTAACAACAAAGATTGACACTACGAACAACAAAACTTAAATAGCATGTTACACGGCGTCGTTTAGTTTTGTGCGTAAATCTGTTACGAAATCGTAACCAACCTGAATATAAGCTGTCTTGGCAGTGACGATATCGCAAGACGCGAAGCTTTAAATATCAAATTTGGGGATCTTCTGATTTCTAACATCGATCGAACGTCTCAGAGCTTAGAAAAAATAAACAAACCAAAATCTCACATACCCATCCGACAAGAGCAATGGAAAGGACTAAGAATTTGGCACCCAATCCGTTTGTGCATGGTGCCCGACGTGATGAAGGTCGGGCTTCGGGATCTCAGCCACGGGCGACGGGATCTCAGCCCCGGGCGACGGCGGGAACAAGTTCAACCAAGTATGATAAGCAAAGATTTGTAAGTTTTGATGCATCCCAAGCCTATTCTAATTACATGGAGCATAGTCAATTGCTAGATTGTTATGTTGTTGATTTTGATCAGATAGAAGAACTAGGTTTGGGGAATGTGTTAAAGATATTTCAATTTCATGAGTTGGGTGACTTGTTAGGTTTGAATTATCCGGCACATAAGGATGAGACGTGCCAATTTTATGCTAATTTTCACCAGTTGATTGAGGAAGAAAAGGAGACGGGTAGGTGGTTCACCAGGGTTAATAAGAAGGACTACGAGATTGGGGAGGAGTTTTTTAACAAGGCATTGAACGTGTCCTATGCTGTTAACGAGAACGATGAGGACTATAGCAACCAACCCCCTCCGGGGTTTTACATTAGAGAACAATGGCCTGAGTGTGGGGTTTTGGATCGAGCCCAAGTTGTAGAGTATGCTAAGAAGTACTTTGATAGAGATGCTGACGATTTAGGGGTGCCTAGATCTTATAAGTTGGATAAACTTAGTGGTGAAGAGAGGAATGTTTATGAGATGGTCGCTAGGAGTGTCGTGCCTAAGGGTGGTTGGATCACCGAGATGAACTATACTACTGTGAGCATATTTTACTGCGTCATGAAGGAGATACAGTTGAACCCGGGCCATGTCATTTTCGAGCACATGAGACAAAGTGTGGTCGAAAATAATAGGACAGTCAAGAAGCTCCCTTACGGTAATTTCATTACCATGTTTCTCACCTCAGTGCATCCCAAGATAAAATTATCTCCAATAGCCCAGGAGTGTTGCTTCTATACGATGTCATATTTTGAGAGGAAATGTAAATTTGAGTTGATTGATGGTGTGTGGCAGAAAGTAGCGGATGGACCCAAGAAACCGCTACAGTTGAATCCTGAAGAAGTCAGAGAGAACGTCGAAGGTTAGCCAAACTAAACCCCTACCGTTTATTTTCTGTTTTATACAATTTATTTACTATACTCACCCTTTTTTTGTTTCACTTACATGAACAGGTGTACCCTCAGAGGCATACTACAAGGGTGTAGAAGAGACAATCGACCTTTTCAGGGATAAAGTGGCCAAAATCAATCACGAAAACTGGTTAACGGAGAAGGTGATACGTGGCATTGAAAGGGCTAGTGCGAGGAAAAAATCGAAGGGTGCTCCACCAGCACCATCACAGACACCACCTCCTAGCAATGATGATTAGATTTGCATTTGTTCATGTTGGCTAGTACTTGTACTCAAATCCAAACAATTTCATTTTCAATTTGTTTTTATTAGTTTGTCTAACAACATTGCAAAGAATATTTGAATTTGAATGTCATCTATTTTATTATGTATATTTGATTATTTAAACTTCCATTAATTATTTAGTGTGGCTAAATTTTCAAAATCTAATTTTTTGGTATGTGGCTTTATACTAGCGATCTCGCCAGTATCAAGTTTCTCACCTGGCGAGCCACTAGCGAATTCGCTAGTTCTAGTTAATCAAATTTATACAAATTTGATTAAATCAAGCGAGATCGTAACCTGTCAGACTCAAGAGATAGAAGCTTATCTGCGAATTACAGCTTTTTGTTGCGAAATCGTAACCGGTTCGCCAATGTTGCGAACTCGCAACGCAACAAGTTAACATGCATTGGTTTCTAGCGTGTTTCGTTACGGTATCGCCACGTCTACAGCAGTGTACAAATTTTTTTAAGAATTTGAAGATTTAGTGTACTAACATTAATTAAATCAAAATTTAACTACATGAACCATGAAATACAGCATAATATTCAAAAACAATGGTTATCAAATAGCTACTTTTGTTTTTTACTCTTTTTACTCTTCTTCTTCTTTGATTGCCTCCCCTTCCTCTTTGTAGTTTTCCCCGCAGGATTAATCCACATGCCTTCCTCATGATCCATTCTGCACACCGACGCGCAAACAATGTCATCATCCTCCTCCAGAGTTTCGTACACCAAGGACGGAATGGTGTCGGTAGAAACAGTGGAGTCATCGTCGAACAAGCTGTCACCATAGATGAATGTTTTCTTACCATCAACAACGATCTCCCATCGAGCATCAGTTGGATCTTCCACATAGAATACCTGATGAGCTTGAGCCGCCATGATGAATCGATCATCCCTAGACCCGAGAATTCCTCTATTAACTAGAGTCATGCCTAAATCCTCTGTGCGCACCCCTTCACCTTGATCTACCCATTCACATTTAAATAATGCGATTCAGACATGAACAAAGTCCATTTCCCATATATCAGTAATGGTACCAAAAAAACCATTATCACCCTCTCCAGGTACTGATACCCCACTATTTTGGGTTGCAGACCTATCATCACTCCACTTAGTACCAAACGTGTATCCATTAATGTCATACCCGCTAAACGACGTAACTGTGCATAGGGGTCTCTTGGCAACCCATTTTACAACGTCGGGGTGTTGACCGCCATTCTGCACATGTATTTTCAGCCAACTAGTAAAGTCTCTGCAATGAGTTTCTAGAACTCTAGGTTCCGACCAGCTCGGGTGTGCTGACCTAATATCATTAAGGTGAACATCAACATAAGGACTCACTGAATGATGGTTGCGCAGAATGTACAGATGTGCTGTAGATATTTCATCGGAAGAAGGACTAAATTTAGACTTATGGCATAGTCCGACACCATCCAATCTACCATCGTGTCTGGAGACTGGCAGTCCTATAGCAGGTACATCCTGTAAATAGTTGGTACAGAATTCTATTACCTCTTCCGCGACATATCGCTGCACTATACTGGCATCCGGTCGATAACGATTCTTAACAAAATGCTTGAAAATGCTCATGTACCTCTCAAATGGGTACATCCATCTCAAGTACACCGGTTCACACAGCTTCACCTCCCGCACCAAATGAACTATCAAATGAATCATTATGTCAAAAAATGAAGGGGGGAAATACATCTCTAGCCTGCACAGTACTTCAACTACCATATCTTGCAATTCATCCAACTTACGACGGCTTACTCTCTTGCGGCATATTTGTTTTAAAAAATAACAAAGCCTTGCAACTGCGTCTCCAACGTGAGAAGGCAAGCAACCTCTCAGAGCAATGACATTCAAATCCTGCATCAGGTTGTGGCAATCGTACGACTTCATTCCCACTAATTTCAACTCGGCGGTAGATACACAACTACTAATGTTCGAACCATATTTAGAAGGCACCTTTACTGATTTTAGAGTTCTACAAAAACTCTCCTTCTCCTCAGATGACAAGGAATAACAAGCAGGTGGTAAGTATGTCGTACCTGCTTCTTCTTGAACGGGAGCAAGTGACGTCCTTATGCCAAGATTGACTAAATCATTTCTACTTTTCAATCCATCCTTACTCTTGCCCGGTGTATTCAATAGCGTCCCAACCAAAGCTTCGCATACATTCTTCTCTATGTGCATGACATCTAGACAGTGGCGCACATCCAAGTGCTCCCAATATTCGAGCTTGAAAAAAATCAAACATTTCTTCCAAATCGTAGTTTGAGCGCTTTTCTTTTTTCCCTTTCCCAACACAAACTCCATGCCCGCTACCTTTTCCAATATTTCAGTACCTGATAGTGGGACTGGGGCAAAACCATGCTCTTCCTGACCGTTAAACCACTTCTTTGCACTCCTCCACGGATGGCTTCTTGGTAGAAATCGTCTATGACCTAGATAAACAGGCTTACCACCGTGCTTTAATTGACAATGACTAGTATGGCTCTCACAAACGGGACATGCAAAATGCCCTTTCACAGAACACCCTCCAAGGTTACCCAAAGCAGGGAAATCATTGATGCTCCACATCAACATGGCTTTAAGTTGGAATGTCGCGTCCCCTCGACTTCCGTCAGGAATATGAATCCCATGCTTAAACAATGATTCCAACTCCTCAACGAGAGGTGCTAGATATACATCAATGTCATTGCCAGGTTGCCTAGGCCCCGAGATCATAGTGTTCAAAAGCACATACTATCGTTTCATCATCAACCATGAAGGTAGATTATAAATAACAAGCATCACTGGCCATGAACTGTGGGTGCTGGACATGTTCCCGAAAGGGTTCATTCCGTCAGTAGATAGTCCTAAGCGCACGTGTCTAGGTTCGTCAGCAAATTCTGGGTACATAGCATCCATCTTCTTCCACTGATCACCATCAGAAGCGTGAGATATAATATCATCATCTTCCTCTCGAACCCTATCGGCATGCCATGTTAACAATTTTGCATCAACTGGATTGGCATACAAACGCGTCAATCTCGGTTTCAAGGGCATGTACCGCATCACCTTAGCAGGACCTTGCTTTGTCGATGTTGTCACTGTTTCTCCACATACCTCGACCTTTCCCTCCTTCTTTTTCCATCTAGACTCACCGCATACCTTGCAATCATCCCTCAAGGAATCAACAACCCCCTATACAACATACAATCATTCGGGCATGCGTGAATCTTGGTAAACTCCATGCCCATAGGACACAATATCTTCCGCGCTGCATAAACCCTGTCAGGACATAAGTTGTCCTGAGGAAGTAACTCTTTAACCAACTCTAACAATTCCGTCATTCCTTTATCAGAAAGACCATGCCTTGCCTTTAGGTTCATTAACAACAATGTTGCTCCCAGTCTAGAATGCTTAGCCCCAACATATAAGCTTGTCTTTTTATCGTCATACATTGCCTCCAGCATACTTTTCTTCCCAACAAACTCCATAACAACATCGTCGCACATGTCTGAAAGCTAATCATTATACTGCAGGATTTCCTCGGGGCTTCCCTCCTCCATCTCCACCTGGTCACTTCCATAATGGCCTTCCCCATGCCAAACCCATTCTGTGTAGGATTTGTCAAAACCTTTACAGATTAAATGTTCACGCACGACAGCAATATCTTCAAATATGGAGTTGTTTCTACACTTGTTGCATGGACATCTAACCCCTCCTATGCTGTTCTGTCTACAATGTCGCAACCCAACATCTAAGAACTGTTCAACCAAATCTAAGTACTCCTTCGATAATCGAGCATTCTCCTTCATTATTCGTTCGCGGTCCATAATTCACAAATCAGACAAACAGCTACACAATACTACTAACCCACTGACTTTAGATGATCAACACATAAACTACACACTGCATTAACAAAACAACCAAGATAAACCAAAATGCAACCAAAAATTATGCATAAAATCAACCATAATCAAGAGACAAGCCAGTACATTACGCAAGTTAAACCTTACCTACACCAAGACGGGAACAATGAGACCTCCGAGAACACTTCAACTGATCACCCTTCAATACCCACCTGTTTAGACCCTTTTAAAGTTTTTGTTTTTGGAGTTAGAACGGCCGGTTCAACTTAAATCTGTGACCCATACAGAGTCTGTTGCGAACTCGCTACGACCTCGCTCCAACATTTGAGTAGCCAGCGATCTCGTAACATTTCAATCACCCTCACATGCACTGTACATTGAGCAATGGCAAATTTGACCTTTTAAGAAGCGATACCGTAACAGCAAACGCAATATACTACCGTCCCAGTTACGACATCTCCCATATCCTCGCCTGCTAAAATTAGGGTTTAGCAAAGTTTACGATATCGCAACGAACAAACCTACGACTACCGAGCTATGCTACGAATTCGCTACAGACACGTTTATATTACTACAAAGGTTACGAGATCGCAACAACCAATTCAATTTAAGGCGGATACATTTTTTCCGCCTTGGTCAAGTATCTTTTAACGTCAAATCCCAGTTCCGCCTTTAACTGCCTCTTTCCGTCTTGAATGTAATTTTTTTTTACTAGCTTGAAGAGGTAGCGAACTCGCTACTGTCAATCAAGGCGTAAAAAACGCGCCCCCATCAAACGCCTTAAATATGTGCCTTGCATCCACCCCTTTGTAGTAGTGCAACTATATTGAGAGTATTATACATACGTTATTCTTAACCTTAGGGGAATCCTAACACTACGATAATACATAAAAGATATGATCAAAATTAACATATGCCGATCAATTTCCAAACAAAAATCGAGAATTTTTAAGGGTATAAGAGGGTTCCAAACCCTACTCATTGAACTCAGTACAGTTCACATAACAACGAAATGTGTTGATTTAATTAAAAACGTACGTGTATTGATGGGCTCATGCACTTCGCTTCCTCTAAATTAAGTTATTCGTATTTCTAAATTTAATGTTTTATATCTGCGTTATTGGGCTTAGTTTATATTATTATTTTTGTTACTGTTTAATTATAAAAGTTCATCGCTGGGATGCAACGTGAAATAGAAAAGAATGGTGAGATTGTAAGAGTACGTATTGAACTTGGTTTATACTATTCTGGAACAAGTAAGGGAAATTAGAAGTTGAGTGAGGAAGAGAGATATAGAAACTATACCTTCGATTAAGGACCTTAATTCTCTCCCGCCTCGATAATTTTCCATTTCCTTCTAAATCGGATTCTGGTTAAATGGTCTAGGAGGAAGAAGGATGGCTAATTTTGGACGAGGTTGATTGATTCAGCCCAGCTATTTACTGCAATCGTAAGTATAATCTTGTTTTCCAATCTCAATCATCTGTTTGGGTATTAAAAAGAAATCCTTGCACGTGTTTGACTTAAATATGTATGAGTCTGGACATGTGTTTTGTTTATAAGAAAAATTATAACATGAATATGATCTGCTATACTTGCTTGGATGATAGTTTATGGGTAAACTAACTTCTAAAGACCATAATGTTTTACCCGTAGATTTGTTTTGGTTAATCTTTATGTATAAGTAATATTAGAAGCTTGAATTGTGACGTAGAACAAAAAATTAATCAATTTGGTTAAGGAGGGGTCAAGCAAAATGGGTTTAAGTTATGGTTTTAATCAATTTGAACAATTAAGGAGTGCTACTACAGTTCTGGGTAGAACCTAAACTTTTTCTTTTAAAGCATAATTTAACAACAGTAGCTTATTTTTGGTTGAGTTTTGAACTTAAGTAACTTAGAACTTTAACCTGTGATTTAGAAACAAGAATTAATTAATCTGGTTAAGAATTGAGACAGAAACGTCATTTTAAAAATTTTAATTTTATTTTCTGATAAAATTTTCTATCAGCACTCTGATTACTACTTTACAAGTTCATGACTTGATAATTGTAAACTCCTTTTTTACTTATTTATGAACTATTGTGATCCTTGAAATAAGAACTATGATCCAGAATCAAGAATATGCTAATTTGAGTAAGAATTGAGTTAGATAAAAAGATTTAAAGTGACTGTTATATATGTCTTCATGGGACTGGAATGTATTAAGAAATAGTATTGTAGGTTGGAAGCATTTTAATAGGTTTATAAGAATTCTGCGAGGATGGATATGTGAGATTTTTGTTGTGAACTTATGGTGTAAACTTATGTGTCAAAAGAATTAGATATTGTTATATTTATATAGAAAGGAAATATGTTACTGGAAAATACTTACCTAACGTTCAATTTAGCATGGAACTTGTTACAAAAACTGAAATGACCTACTTTAGGCATTTAAGGGTGTGCCTTTAAAGCCTGAACTAATACAATTTATATAGTATTACTACTACATTCATCTTTTCAAATGAGAAATTATAATAAACACATTTAGTCATTTATAATTTGGGGTTGGGAGTACATCACCATTCTAAACAAGTCTTGATCATTAAGATTACCAAACAAATTGGTCTGAGCCGAATGCTAATAAATCGTGATCCTTCTGATAATTTTTTTTAAAAAAAATCGTGATGCTTCAGGAAGGGTGAGAACTGAGAAGTCCTTCACATTAGCGGCACGTGACTGGAGTGACTAAAAATCGGAAACACGTGACGGGATTGGAGAAGTGTGAGTGAGCAACATCAGACAATAAGAAAATGTGATGTTTTACTAATATTCTTCCATTAATGGATTTTTTTTCTGTTTTTAAGAAAATCATATCATTCGGATAGACCTTATAGACTAGGCATGACCTAATATGAATTTGTAATAAATAAAAATTTCGGTGCTTCAATATAGAAGTTTAAACATATATTATTAAGTAAGTTAAATTAAAATGAACGGAATCAAATAAAATTAAATTGATGAAAAAGACACGATGCTCCATAATATTTGGACTTTGAGCATTTTTTCCTTGAAAACATAACCTACATATATAGTTTGCATTGGATATTCCAAATAAAAAAATATTTTACAATTTATAAAATAAATCAGTGCGTACAATTACACTACGTAATTTAACACTTTTTAATTATAACATGTTCTTTTCAATACATTTTCACTTAAATTGAATGATTATGATATTTTAAATGAAAGATGAATTTTATCAAATTATATTTTATTAAAAATATATTTTTCCAACTTAGGACATGCTTTCTTTAATTAATTAATTTAAATTTCAGTTTAGTTCAGTTTTAATTAAATTTAATTTGACAAAACATTAGGTTAATCTAGTTATTAAATAATTTTTATGTTCAAAAAAAGTTACTTCAATTTAATTTTGGAGACTGAAAAATATTTACGAATATAGAAAGAAAAAAAGAGAAAATAAAAAAGAGGCATTTCTTCCTAGTTAGAGACATAAGCACGAGTGTGTTGGCAGTGGGGTTAGTCACATGTGAACCTCTCCGCTCCATCACCGACACGACACGTGTCCCAGTAGGTATATTATTAATCCAATTTATTATTAACCACGCTATGTCGACCAATCCTGATCACATGTTCACCCTTCTTCACCTCAATCCTTGATTAAAATCTTATAATAATACCATACCTACAAAACCTTGTGAACTTCGTTCTATGAAGTTGCATCCCAATAATTAAACCATCATAATCTTTAACGTTTCACTTTTTTAAGGAAAAAAAACAATCACTGCCTATTAGTTTTTGGGTTGATGTTAAGTACAACTTATCTGATTATTTTTCAGTTCAGTTTAATATTTTACAATTCAATTTGTTTAAGTGCATTATACATTTATTTTTTAAAAAAAATTAAACAGGCCCTCAGTATAGTTTAGTTGTATCAAGTTCAGTTCAGTTCAGTTCAGTTCAGGCGTATTAAACAGGCTCTTAGTATAGTTTATCTAAATGTTTTTCAGTTTAGTTCACTTCAGTTTAATATTTTTCAATTCAGTTTAGTATTTTTAAGTTCAGTTTAATTCATTACATTTTATTTTTTTATTTTTTCAAAAACAAATTATATATATTAATCATTTAGTTGAATTCAGTAAAATTTAATTTTTAGCTCATACTCTTTGAACTCACAAGGTGCGTTGAGGGTGGTTTTTTCGTCGGATTCAAGACCCCTTTTTCTCTCCCCCATTTTTCTCCCAAAAAGCCCCCAAATCTGGTTTTTACTGAGGCCGCCGGTGCTACTCCGGCCGGCGGCCTCCACCCACACCTTTATTTTCAGTATCCAAACCACCCCTCTCCACCCCACACCCGAAATCACCTATCTTTTTCGATAATTTACAGTTTCGATAATCCACCCGAACCGTCCGGCGACTCCGTTGCGTGACTCCAGATTTGGCGAAGTTAGAGCCCGGAATGCCTTGTGGTCGGTGCGAGCGGGTCGCAACCGCTCGCCGCAACCACCATTTTGCCCTGCATCGAAGCTTCCGGACAGCCTTTTGTCCGGTCAACGCTCCACCGACAAGCAACCGACGACGACCATACAGGATCGGCCGGGGGTCGGCCGACCAGAGACGCGCACGACGAGCCCACAAGGTCCGGCCATCGACGACGAGGGTGGGCCAGAGAGCAGATCCGGGGCTGCTCGATCATCCGTGGGAGACTCAGATTGGCAGGTCAATGATGGTTTGGTCGGCTCGATCCGGCTCGATCGGCTCGGTCGGCTCGGGTCGGCTCAGGTCGGCTCGGTCGGGCCGGGCAGATTTGGACAGGTTATATAGGAACTGGCACAGTTAGACTGAGAAGGTGGTTTTATTTCTTTTTTTTCTTTTTAAAATTTATTTTCAGTGTTTTGATGATGATATAGGGTTTTTGGGATTTATTTCTTTTCTTGATGATGGGCTTTATCACCTCTAAGGAGAAATTTATATGGCAATCTCTAGTTATATTTCTAGATGAATCCTTCTTAGTTTTCTTTGCTAGATGTAAGTCCGGTATGCTTGATGGATTACTCTACTTGCCCTAAAACACAATCAGGAACTCCCTTTTACCGTGGGATGCCTGCAACGTGATTGAGGGGTACAGGTAGAGAGTCTTTATTTTAATAGAACCGGCTGATTTTGCACTGTTAACTGAGGGGGTGAATTCTTTGGAGCCCTAGAATGCTGTACATTGGTGAAGAGTCTAGATTCAGGGGAGGAAGAAAATCTGTTTGTTTTTTAATAAGTTTCCCTAGCTTTAGTACTGGTAGTTTAAGACAGAGAAGATTTAGAATAGTTGTATGTTTAGAAACTTCTCTGATCTCACAAATCGCCTCCACTTGTGGAGATTCGCACTGGTTGCCTCCTTTTTGGAAGTTATCTGTATTTTATTTCTGTCATTTCACGGTCTAGGGATGCCTAATAAAAGTCCCCTCCACTGATTTCTTGGTGGTTTAACTAAAAAAAAAAGTAAAATTTAATTTTAATTCAGTTCAGTTCAGTGAAAATATAATTTTTATGATTTTAAATTTATATTGGAAATTCAATTCACTTCAGTTTTTAATTCATTTAAGTGTATTTCACTTCAGTTCTATTTATCAATACATGAATTTGCCCTTAATTCATGCTATGTTCCATTCTGTTAAGTTTACTTTAGCTTAGTTTTGTTCAGTTAAGTTCATTTGAGTGAAGTTCAATTTAGTTTATTAAGCTATGTTCAGTGTAATAATTCATATATGATGAAATATGATTTGATAAAAGTGTTTGCTACATGCATGTCCAGTTTACTTCTGCAGGTCCAATGAAAGTGGGAAAATACCATAATTACCCTTCATTCGTCTATTAATTTTTACAAATATATTTCTAAAATCCTAACCTAGAATGCAAAACCCCGTCTATGTAAGGATTGAACACGTATTCAAATTATAAATTACTTTTTCGTGAATTATAATACATATTTAAGAGGGACATTATTGTCACTTCAGATTTAATTTGGACCTGCAGAAGTAAAGAGGACCTGCATATAGAACCACCCTTTTGATAAAATATAGCTTCATCAGTTATATCAATGCATTGATTTTTTTCCCTTCAATATAGTTCAATTCAGTTCAGCATGATTCAATGCATTCATTTTAATAAGTTATGTCCAATTTCTTAAGTTCAGTTTGATGAAAATATGATTTGATAAAATATAATTTAATTTGGTTGTATCAAGTTGACATCTCAGTTTGAGCTGCAATTCTTAGAATATATAACATAGATTGTAGGGAAATAGACTCGTCCTTTGATTGGTATCAACTTCGAATTATCAAATTTAGTTCTATTTTGTAACCCCTTTCTTCTTCGCGCCTCTTTCTTTAAAACCATTTTTTCGATCACTTTTCCGATCACCTTCTCCGACGAGTCCCTTCCGGAGCGTAACAAGTCCCATTCTCCCATAATGGGCTAGGTCAAAGCCCAGGTCAACAATAAATAACTTGCTAAAATTAAGCAAGTCTTCATTTTGTAACAGTCTGATCTACCAATGACTGCTTGGTAATTAGCTCAACGGAGCTGGATTCGATTAAACGGAAAAACAAGAGTTCAGATTATAATTAGCAAGATAAAATGAATCTACACAGTACAACCAGCTACCTAACCTAGCTGAGGTCACTAATTGACTGTTGACTACATTCAATTGCAACTTGGTCCTTTGACTTCACTAATTTACTGTCAACTCCTTATTTAAGACTTAATATCATAAAACTCCCTCCCTGTTAGACACATCTTGCTCTCAAGTTTAAAACTTGAACTCTGGGAACTGTTTCCGGATGAATTCATAATCTTCCCAAGAGACTTCTTCAGCATGGAGGTTCTGCCACAGTATGAGCCATTGAACTAATTGCTTCCCTTCCTTTGTGATCATTCTGCGCTGCAATATCTTCTGTGGCTGTAGAGACTCTAGTTCAGATATACTAACATTTGTATAAGAACTTGGAGTGATAGTGGGATCCCCAACAAAGAACTTCAGTAGTGACACATGGAACACAGGGTGCACCTTGCAGTCTGTAGGCATTTTAAGCTCATAAGCCACCTCACCTATCTTCTTTGTCACCAGAAAGGGACCATAGTATTTGAGAGAGAGTTTGGATCTTGCTAGCTCCTGAATAGACTGTTGCCTATACTTGTTAACCTTGAGCAGCACCCAATTCCCTACCTTAAATTTTCTTTCACTTCTTTTGGAGTCTGCATGTTGCTTCATTCTGTATTGTGCTTGTTTTGTATTTTCCTGAAGTTTCTGATGAACATTGGCCCTCTGTTGGAGTAGATCTTGAGCAATATGGAAGATTGAATCAGTTAGGGTTCCAAGAGGAAGAGTGAGTGGTTTCACTCCATAGATGGCTTCATAGGGAGTCATTTTCAAGCTGGAATGATAGCTTGTATTATACCACCATTCAGCTGATGCAAGCCAGTTCTTCCAGGAGGTTGGAAATTCTCCACAGAAGCACCTAAGATAGTTGCCAATGACCTGGTTAACTCTCTCAGTCTGGCCATCTGTTTCTGGATGGTAGGATGTACTGTAATTGAGTTTTACTCCCAATTTCCCAAAGAGCTCATTCCAGAAGTAGTTGGTGAAGATCTTATCTCTATCTGGATGATGGAGTAAGGCAATCCATGGAGACTATGAACCTCATCCAAGAATAATTGTGCTACTTCCTTGGCTAAGAAGGGGTGAGCAAGAGCCATGAAATGACTATATTTTGTATCTATCCACCACTACTAATACTGTATTGAACCCTCCAGAATTAGGTAGTTTCTCCACAAAATCCATTGTGATGTGCCTCCATGCAGTTGTAGGGACTGGTAGGGGTTGAAGGAGGCCATGAGCAAGACAATGCTCAGTTTTATTGATTTGACAAGGAACACACTTTTTGATGAACTCCACCACTTCTTGTTTTAGCAAAGGCCAAGTGAAAACACTAAGGATCCTTTTTATGGTGGCACTCTAGCCTGAGTGGCCTCCTATAGCAGATAAGTGCATGGCTGCAAGTATCTCCCCTCTGATGCTTCCTTTATTGCTAACATAAATCTTGTTTGTGTTTGAGTACTCCATTAGTGTAACTCCATTCCTCTCCATCCTTGTGTTGTTGCAGTATTAGTGATAAATAATAATGATAATAATAGATAATAATAGAATAGGCTCTTCTAATATGAAAGGGCAAGTAATACAAGAGAACTATTACAATATTTATAGAGTCATATATGACTTACTACCTAAGAATGTAATATATGTAAATATATTTATTCCTAATATAATACTAAAACTGAATATATTTATTTTCTTTCTTTAATCTCAATATTAGTTATCATCTGTTGAGCTTCCATGTCTCCCTCATAACTGTCTTCAATCTGCTTCATCCAATCAGGCACTAGGGTAGCAGAGATGGCCAGTAGCTGTTCTTGGTTTGGAGCTTTGGAGAGTGCATCAGCAGCCACATTACTTTTCCCACTCTTGTACTGGATTTCAAAATCCAATCCAAGTAATTTAGTCACCTATTTATGTTGCACTGCTGTATGAAGTTTATGCTCTAACAGGAATTTAAGACTCTGATGATCAGTCTTAATTATAAATTTGTTTCCCACTAGGTAATGTCTCCACTTCTCAACTGCCATGACTAGAGCCAGTAGAATCAAGAAAACTAGTATAATATCCCGTGCCGATGCACGGGAATTCAATTTAAATTTTTTATTATTTAGTAAAAATTAATATAATGTAAACTAAGTAATTTTGACCACATATTATTTTGTGAAAGTTAAGTAATATTATGTAATAACCTTTTGGTTTTAAAAAAATCGCCGCTAAAGCATTGTTACATTTTCAAAAATTTAAGAAATAAAAAAAAATTACATAACTTTATTACCCTAACTTCTTAAGCACTTCCTTATAAACTACACTAACGGTACTATGGATCGGTTTATCATTCTTGTTACAAATCAAAATGCACTTATTAATTACTTTACAACAGAGTTCCAAACATTTCTCTGAGTGGCCATGACAACAAATAACATTAGGTTGTAGTGGATTTTAATGGATTTTTCTTAGAATATTTGTATCAACCGAGAATCATTAGGTTCAATTGATTAAATACTAATAGAATATAGTTTTATTTTTTATTTGACTTTTATGAAACTTTTATCATTTAAATATATTTTTAATAAAATTAATCATTTTTCAAATCATATGAAATTTCGTATGCATATAGTATTCATATATTATCGGTGAATGAAAATATTAATAATTTTTATGGCACAATTTGTGAGAACAGATCAACACATAATAAAGAATTTGTGATGATGAATAAGCACGATTTTTATTTAAGAGAACGTTACAATTCGGGTTTTAAAAATAAGTTTTACCGTTACAAAATAAAAATCATTTGTGAAGATCATTAAGTGCAATTTTTATTTTTGGAAGCGTTACGATGGAGATTTTTAAATTAAGTTTTGATTATGTTTTCTGAAATAACTGCAGGATATAAAGAAGAAATAGTGCATGAATTACTGGCCCAAAAATAATAAAGAATCGGAGAGGATGAGTTAGTACTGTTTTTATTTCAAGAAACGTTACGAAGTAGGTTTTACAATTTATCTTTAAAGTTACAAAAATAATGAAGAATTGGTGAGGATGATTAAATCCAGTATTTATTTCAAGGAACACTAGGGTGCAGGGTAAGTTTTAATGATATAATTGCAGACTATAAAAATGAAAGGGCGACTAAATGCACAAATCAAATACCAATAATCAGCAGCACTATAACTAAGCTTTTAAATTGTGAAATATATAAACTTGTAAATGAAGATAATTCAACTACAAAATGAAGTGAACGAAACCAAATTACACAAAGTAGTATAGATTTGGCACAGAACTAAACTATCAATCAATGAATACCTACAACTCATGCGTACTGTCAACCCATTCCGTTCTTTGCTAATTGAAAACCATGGCATTTTCCCTTTCCTTCCTTTTATAAAGAAATTGAAGTAATTGCACAACAAACAAATTACAACTCGGTAGCATCATGCACAACAATCCCGTTAAAACAAACTAAATTTTATAAAGTGTTACCTTTTATAAGATTTGAGAGTACTGCTACAAACATTAAGCGTAGTTGCATCAGTTGCAATATCAGGCATTGAAATGTTAGTCTTTGGGCTGTAACATAATGAGCATACCTCTTCATCTAGGCTCTTTCATATTTTTGACAGTCGATAATTGATTTGAAACATATCGGACAACAAAACCCGGAAAGAGATCATCCTCTTTTTAGAAAAATCCTTCCCTGCAGGCTGCAACATGTATCAACCATCATCCTAGTATAAATATTTTAGGACTTAAACATTTTTGTGCAATTCAAAAACTCATTGATAGAGATTTTAGGGTTCAGGGCTTATTGATAAATCTATTACCTTAACGCAAGGCCACTTTACACAAATATTTCTCTATATTATAAATTGTTTAACTCTATGAACATCGAAAAATATAACATTTAGCTTTTTTTTTTGATATAGTAACACAACCTCTTTAAAATTTATCATATATTTAATAATTATTGCTGAGTAAATAGTTAAACAAATTGATTTTTATATTTATATAGCATTAACTATTTTGGTATTTTATTATGATAAACTATAAATAGAGTATATGGTGATATGGGCTTTGGCCCATATCTAGGCTCCGGCCCAGAGAGTAGTCCAGTCCATATGACGTCAGCTAGAATGGCGTTATCCGGGGACAAGGAGACATGAATATGGCCTGTCTCCGGGGAAGGACAAAAGGACAGGACCACTGCCTCTGGGCTTGAGGCTGACCACTCACACCTATAAATACAGCTTTGGACTTGTGGAGAAAGGTATGTTCTATCAAATAAAAACTCTCTCAATATATCCTTATTCTCTCTCCTATTCAAAGGCCCCTCTTTCATCATCACGCCGGAGTAGCTATCCTCGGGATACTCCGGGGCGTTGTTTTGCAGGGCTTTAGGTGAGAGCGCGCGGAGCACGGACAAAAGTCTCATCCGGACCGGAGACTCACTATTGATCCGGACCGGGACTGGAAGCTGGTAGCATCAGTTGGCACGCCCGGTGGGATCTTAAAAATTCCAGTTGCAGGTTACGTTCATGCCGCCGCGCGGACGACCAAGAAAGAACCCTCTCCCGGCGGAGGAGGAAGCGGGAGGAGGGCCAAAAACCAGAAAAGCTGCTACAGTTAGAGCTCAGAAGATAGCGGCCGAGAAGGAACGGATTCTCCAAGCCAAACAGGCGGCAGCAGAGAAAAAGGCCGCAGCTGAGGAGCGTCGGCGACAGCGCCTAGCAGCTGAAAAGGCAAAAGGGAAGAAGCCGGCTTCTGAACGAACTCTGGCTGATATACAACGCGAGGCTAGAGAGCGTCAGCGAGCGGCACGAGAGGCGCGGAATCAGAATCAGGATGATGACCAGGAGTCGTCGGAAGGGGATGAGACGCCCGATCCGGATCGTCCCGAGGGATCCGGTTCTGAGGAAGCTGAGGATTATGAACCTGAGGAATCTCCGGAGGGGTATAGCACGGAAGACGATGCTCAGAGCCGGTCAATCAGACCCCGAGTTGGGCGGAAGGCCGGACGGGAGGAGCGTAAGCGTCATGATTCCGGACTGGGAGGCAACATCCTGAGGACCAACATGACGGAGTATCAGCAGTTCCAAGAGTGGAAGGCAGCTCAACGAGGTGAGGCGGACAAGCCGCCTCCGGACCAACCGAGAGCACCAAACCTAAACCCATACCCGGGCGGACATCAACAGCAGACTGCTGGTTTGAATCCGAACGCACCGCTTTACTGGGGAGCACAAACCCAGCAGGGATACGGTACCCAGCAGGGCTATGGGATGGGTGCACCCGGAGGACAACAACAGATGATGTTTGGGATGCAACCTGCCGGAGGACCCGGGGGTCAGCAGCAGATGATGTATGGGATGCAGCCTGCCGGAGGAGGATTCCCTGGAGGTTTTGGTTTTCAAACACCTTTCTGTCCGGATTCCATTGAAGACCAACTCAATCGCCTAATCGGACGGAATGGGATCGGCCCACAGTCACCTTGGGTTCCGGAGGTGTTGAGTTTCAAGTGGCCAGCCGGAACCAAGGCTCCGGACGGACTACCTACCTACAACGGAGAAGGCGACCCGGAGGAGTTCGTTCATACTTATGCGAGTATCATGATTGCTAGGGACATTCCGGAGGAGTTACAGTGTAAGATGGTGCCTTCATACCTCCGGGGCAATTGCTTAACATGGTTCAAGGGTCTTCCGAACGGTACGCTCCGACATTTTTGGGATTTCGCCATAGCCCTGGTCCGGCGCTATTCCGCTATGAAACATACATTTGTGAACCTCGCCACGGTCTTGGCAATGAGGCAGCTGGAGACGGAGACTACCTGGGAATTCTACACCCGGTACATAGCAGCGACGATGAAGGTGGTGGACCGGCACTTGCAGGAGAAGGCCATTATCCACAACTTCGTCAACGGACTGAGGGACAACACCTTCTACATTGAACTCATGAAGAATATGCCTACATCATACTATCACCTCCAGTTGGTGGTGGAGATGCATTGTACGGTGCACGATGCCAACCAAGTCCGGATGACAACTGTGGGCTTTTTCGAGCAAAGGTCTCTCACGGTGACAGGGACCCAAACCACTGCTGCACGGACTACGGCCCGGACGGATCAAGCCAGACGAGTACCCGCCCCGGCGACTGCAGCACCAGCACCGGCAGCCGCTGCTCGTCCGACCTACACCCCTCTCTCAAAAACCCGTACGGAGATCCTTGCGGTTCACCGAGGTTTGTTTACGGATCCGCAACCCATTGTTGGCGTACCGGCGCCAGCAAATGCGGACAAGTGGTGTGAGTTTCACAAGTCACACGGTCATACCACGGAGGGATGTAGGGCGCTCCGTTCGGACATTGAAAGATTGATCGGAGCAGGCCAGTTAAGAGATTGTGTGGCAGGGGAAGGACTTGGACGCCCGGCCCAAGCTCCGGCAGCTGCAGCCGGACAAGGCCGGAAAAGAAATAGGAACAATCGCCCCCGAGGGGGAAACCAAGCTAACCCGGCACCAAGACAGGCCGCACCAGCACAACCCCCAGCTCAGCCCCGGATGATCAATGTGATAAACGGAATCGTCGGCGACGGACTCTGTTCCATGACGGCGATCAAGGCCAAAAGCAGATACGTGCCTCCGGGTGAGATACAAGAAAAGAGGTTCAAGCCAAGTGAAACTATCACCTTTTCGGATGAGGATCCGGTACCCCCACAGGTTCCCCATTCGGATCCGATGGTGGTAATGGCAGATGTCGAAGGAGTGCTGATCAAACGAGTGTTCGTCGATGATGGCAGCAGTGTGGAGATCATGTTCGCGGAATGCTTTGATCAGCTCGGGATCGGACGACAAAACTTAAAACCGTGTCATACCCCCCTTTCAGGGTTTACCGGACGGACTGTCCATCCGCTCGGAATCATCCCTTTGAAAGTTACCTTGACGGATTTCCAGGATCCGACGAAGCGGGCCACGGTGGAGTGTAATTTCGCCGTCATTGATGCTGTCTCCCCTTACAACATGATCATTGGAAGACCTTGGTTGTCACAGGCACGGGCTATATGTTCGCCTTTCCACTTGATTATGAAGTTCCCCACGGAAAACGGTATCGCATCCGTCCGGGGCCACCAGCAAACCGCCCGGAGTTGCATGCTGACCGCCATCAAGGACGCCCGATCCGGAGAGGGCCAATCCAAGCTGTCCGCCTCGGACAAGGGAAAAGCCAAAGCGGACTTGGTAGGAGCCATCCATGGAGAAGCACCATCTTATGAAGTGGAAGATATGATGGTCGGACAAAAGGGGGTAGTCAGTGTGGGGAAGAACATGCCGGATGACGTTAAGATAGAGTTGCAAAGCTTGTTGGCGGAGTATGAGGATGTGTTTTCCTGGGGGACGGAGGACTTGACTGGCGTTCCTGAGGAGATCGCAGTCCACAAGCTCAATGTCTTTCCGGAGCTGAAACCGATCAGGCAGAAGAAGAGGCCCCTCGCCCCGGAACGCGCGGAGGAGATCCGGGCGGAGGTGGGTAGACTGTTGAGTGCCGGAATCGTGGAGGAGATATCATACCCGGAGTGGATAGCAAACCCAGTTCTGGTGAAGAAGCACGATGGTTCGTGGAGAATGTGTATTGACTTCACAGACCTGAACAAATGCTGTCCGAAAGATAGCTATCCACTCCCCTCCATCGATCAGTTGGTCGAGGCTATTACTGGTTACCAAGTGTTGGCATTCTTTGATGCGCACCGAGGGTACCACCAGATTACGATGGCCAAGGATGACCGCCCCAAAACATCTTTTATCACTGACTTCGGTACTTTTTGTTACAGGAAAATGCCTTTTGGACTGAAAAACGCAGGTGCAACATACCAGAGGATGGCGGACAAGCTGTTTCGGAACCAGATGGGACGGAACCTGGAGGTCTATGTGGATGACATGGTGGTCAAGAGCCGGACGTATGAGTCTTTCTTGTCCGACCTTCGGGAGATGTTCGACGTGCTCCGAACGGCGAATCTCAAGCTCAGCCCAGGAAAAGTACCATCGGAGTAGGAGCAGGGAAGTTCCTTGGCTACATGGTATCGACTCGAGGAATCGACGTCAACCCGGAGAAGATATCGGCCCTTATGGAGATGCCCCCTCCGAGAGGGGTGAAGGACGTACAAAAACTGACCGGGTCGCTAGCTGCGTTGAGCCGGTTTCTGGCCCGGGGGGCTGAGAAGCAGCTCCCGTTTTTTAACATACTCCGCAGAGCCAAGCCGTTCGAGTGGACGGAGGCATGTGACCGGGCATTCACGGATCTCAAGGCTCATCTAGCAAGCCTCCCTACCCTATCCAAGCCGTTGCCCGGAGAAGAGCTTTTCCTCTACATAGCTGCGACGGAACATGCTATAAGCTCTGCTCTGGTCCGAGAGGATGGTAAGGTGCAGCGTCCGGTTTACTTTGTGAGCAGGGCACTCCAAGGTCCGGAAACGAGGTACACTGCTTTGGAAAGGCTGATACTGGCACTGGTCCATGCTTCCCGGCGCCTCCGACCATATTTCCAAGGTCATCCGATCACGGTTCTGACGAATCATCCGTTGAGACAGATCATGCTGAAGCCAGAAGCCTCGGGTCGGATGATGAAGTGGGCAGTTGAGCTTGGGGAGCACGAGATCAAGTATCATCCCCGGAAGGCTATTAAGGGGCAAGCCCTGGCGGACTTTTTGGTAGAAATGACGGAACCTTCAGGAGAGCCGTCCGGATCGGAACCACCCTCTGACAAATGGAAGTTGCATGTGGACGGATCGTCTCATGCTAATGGGGGCGGGGCTGGCGTCCTGCTTACTAGCCCACAAGGAATGGAGTACAGGTATGCTATCCAGTTTGCTTTCCGGGCAACCAACAACGAGGCAGAGTATGAGGCACTCCTGGCCGGACTCCGACTGGCATTGGAGATAGGGGTCGCGGACGTTGAGGTGTACAGCGATTCTCAGATAGTGGTTCAGCAGGTGAATGGAGAATATGAGGCAAAGGAGCGGAGTTTGCAGAAGTACCTTGAGGCGGTTAAGCCATTACTGGCCAAGTTCCGTGGCATTACCATAACACAGATCCCTCGCGAGGACAATGGTAAGGCGGACGCTTTAAGCAAACTTGCTTCTTCTGAGATCAAGCCGGACACAGAAAGCAACTTAATGATGGAGACCCTGTCCGCCCGGAGTTACGACGTCCCACTGGTGGCAGCAGTGGAAGTGCAAAAGGAGTCATGGATGGCCCCCTTCTTCGACTATTTGCAGCACGGAAAGCTCCCGGAAGACAAGGCACTGGCACGGAAAATCCGACAGAAGGCACCGCACTACACCATAGTTGATGGAACCCTGCTTAGACAAGGATATCTCCAACCGTGGTTAAGATGCGTAGACTCGGATGAGGCAGCCCGGATTGTGAAGGAGATGCATGAAGGACCGAATGGCAGTCACCAAGGAGCCCGGACCATAGCGAGAAAAATAATGTGCACGGGTTACTACTGGCCGACCCTGTTTGAAGAAGCGCAGAAGTACGTCCGCTCCTGCGTTCAGTGCCAAAGGTTTGCCCCCCTCATTCATGTTCCGCAAGAAGAAAGGGTCGGGATCACCGGCTCGTGCCTTTTGATAGATGGGGCATTGATCTGGTCGGGCCTTTCCCCTCCGCCCCGGGAGGATTCAAGTACCTGATAGTAGCGATCGACTACTTCAGCAAGTGGGTGGAGGCTGAACCCCTTACAAACATCCGTGGCAGCACTTGCGTCAAGTTTTGTTGGAAGAACATTATCTGTCGCTACGGAATCCCGAAGTACATTGTCACGGATAACGGAGCTCAGTTTGAAAATGACCTGTTTCGATCTTGGTGCAAGGAGTACGGAATCACGCAGCGGCTCACATCCGTTTACCACCCGCAGGTCAACGGTCAAGTGGAAGTTACCAACCGGACAGTGGTGAATGGGCTGAAGACTCGCTTGCAGGGGGCACGAGGTAACTGGGTCGATGAGCTGCCAAGCGTCCTTTGGGCATACAGGACGACGGAAGGATCCGCGACGGGCCAGTCGCCATACAGTTTGGTATACGGGGCGGAGGCAGTTATACCAGCTGAAGTGGGAGTCCCCAGTCTCCGGACCCTCACTTGGGATGAAGACCAGGCCGGGCGGAGCTCTCCGCTCGGATCAAGCAGGTTGCTGGATTTGGCCCTCCTGGAGGAAAAAAGAGAACAGGCAGCGCTGCATGAGGCCAAGGTGAAGGAGCGGATGAAGCGTTACCACGACAAGCGTGTCAGGAAGGAATCATTCGTCACCGGAGATTGGGTGATGCGGAGGAATGATAAGAGTCTGAAGGAGGCCACTGGCAAACTGGCACCAAACTGGGAGGGTCCGTATCAAGTCACAGCCTCATATCCGGGTGGGAGTTATGAGCTGGCGGATCAGTCCGGACGAGCAATCCCCAGAAGGTGGAACATCACCAACTTGCGAAGGTTTTACGGAGCATCCTGAGTAGGTACGCTTTCCGATAGAGTTCTGCAAGTATTTTCTTTTCAGCAAGTATGTAGTTCCGGATCCTATGGCCAGGGTTGAGCCTAGGATTCCGTTCCGTCCTGTTAACTATGTACTTGGCTCCGGCCGCATTTAGACAAAGGGTATGTCTAGCCGGAGTCCGATTATTTGAATGAAGAGTTGTTAAGTTTTATACTTGTTCAATTTTACTATGTACTATTTTTCAATCCTGCACAATTAGAATCCTCCGGATCGTTTGGACAAACGGACGGAGTGAGCAAAGACGAACAACTAAAATCCTCCGAAGTGTTTGAATAAACCAACGGAGGTGAGCAAAACAAAAGGATAAAACGGTTTGATCAAACAACAAGGAAAGACGCTTGAATAAGCCATCCCGACATAGAAATCACATTTGAATAAATGATGCAATTGTACAATCTGTTACGTCCGGACGGACGCAGATACAAAAGAAATAAAACCTATCTAGTGGGCCAAGGAATGTCCCAATCGACAGGTGGAGAGGTGGGCTCCGGAGTAGGAGGTTCCGGAGTAGGAGGTAACATAGCTCCGTTCTCTGGAGACGGGGGCCTTGCGTCTTGTGCCCTTTCCTGATCCAGGACAGTGGGAGTCTGCTCCGGAGTGTCGCCTTCGAGATTGTGGACCTCATTCCCACTGCTTTGACCCACTGGTCCTCGATACGGAAAGGGAGGAATGGGCGGAAGTTCCGATGGACCAGCTCCATCCGGATCAGAGCCAAAGATCTCGTCAGAGTCAGATTCGGAGGACTGCATGGTCTCCTTTGTGGCTTTGGCCTTTCCTTTACCCTTGACCGGAGGTCCATCTCGAGACGGACGGAAGGGATTCTGGCTCGGATATCGCGAAGGAGAGCGAATCCGAACGGGGACTTGGGGACGGCGAGCTGGTTGGATGCTTCTTCCCCTTCCCCTTGCCGCCTGTTGGGCACCCCTCCCCCTTCCCCGTGCTAACTGCTTCGCCATTCGGTTAAGGACAGAGTTGAGGCCCCGACTGTTCCCGCCACGAGCATTCTGGCTCGCCCGGACACGAGTATTCTGTTCCCCCCGGAGACGAGCCTGACGTCGCCTCGCCAATTCGGCTAGTTCCCTAATGATGAAGGGACGAATGACGGAGGCATCTTGACGGAGCCGCTCTACGCGACGGGCAGACTCTTCCGGATCAACAGAAACCTGGATGCCAGTATACCTTTCGAAGGTGAAGTCTATCGCCACCTGGCTCGGAATCAGGGTCAGCGAGGGAGGGAGAGAACTGCCAGCATGCATCCGCTTCCACCATTCAACGGCCTCCTCGAACGCAGAACAATACAGAGACTCCCGATCGTTCCACCCCAACTTGAACATCCGGACGATCAAAGCACTGACGTCACGAGGGAAGTTGCGGTATATGGTCGGAGTGACGAGTCCGAGGCGGAGTCCGGTCAGATGGTATGAGAGCTGCAGGGTCATCAGATTCTCCCGGAGGACCATCACCCGGCCGGCAAGCACTTGATTTTCTTCTTCCAGCTTCAGATAATCTCGTTGAAAATCCGTCCGGCTGGCCAGCCACTTCAACTTCTCGGCATAGAACGGAAGCAAGGACCAGACTAAATCCAACTCGGTTTTCAGCTTGGCCTTGTAGTCTTCATGCTCCGCTTGCAGCATGGAGATCGTCTCGTCCGCATCACTGGTCGCGCTGATCCGCTCGCGAGCAAAATCCCGGCATTGGGACAGAGTGCCGAACTCCTCCGATATTTCCCGGAGGCAAGCGGCCAGAGACGGAATGTCTTTGAACTCTTCTATTAGAGGCCCCATTCCGGAGCGAATAAAAAGTTCACGAGTCCGCTCTCCACCCATCGTCCACCCGGAAAGTTCAGACTCCAACTCCGCGCATCTGGAGCACGGAGGGCTTGTTGAATGAGAACTGGCAGGTGAAGTACGGACATCCGCATCTCCACTTCGGAGCACCGGACCGGAATCTTTGGGCTGCGGACAAGCACGGATATAAGAAGAATAGACACACAATATAAAGAGAATAAACACACAAGTAGAAGGAAACTCGTTTTATAAATAGAAGAGAATTACATCGTTCGGAGGGTTGTCATCCCCATCCGAGTCGTCGCTACCATCCTTCCTACACTAAATAAAGCAAAATTAGAACTAGGACGGAGGTAACTACAAAAGAAAAAGAAAGACTAGGAAGTTATTCTACATCAGTCTCCTCGCTGTCCGTGCCACCGGGCTGACGACCATCCCCGTCTCCTCCACCTTCACCCTGATCAGTATCTTCGTCAACGGAGGGATACATCTTCAAGACCTCAAGATATTTGGGCTTGGCAGGGGATTCCGGACGGATGCTCTCTTCAGGCGGGGGTACAGCAATACTTAGATTCACCAGCCCCTCGCCATAGGCGCGGATGGCCCCAGCCGACACCGGCTCTTCAACATTCTCCTCGAAGATCCCCAGCACGGAGGGATTCATCTTCTCAACTCCGCCCCGGTAGAATTGATCCACATCGAAGTTGTACTGATGGGCGGCTGTTGGTTTGTAATAGCACTTGGAGAACCGCTCCCTCTTAGGCTCCGGGACCCAACCCTTCATGCTCTGGTAGACTTGATGGGCGGAAATCTGGTTGGAGGAGCGGAGAAGACCAGTCAGGCTGCTCTCAAAAGCCTGGCTCCGGAGTACCTTATCGGTGAAGGCAACACACATCTCTCGCTGGGCGGACGGAGAGACCAAACTCTCCAGCTCCTTGATCCGGGCATCCGCCTCGGCAGCTCGGATCTCCGATGTCTCGAGCTGGCGACGGAGAACCCCATTGGCCCTCTCAAGTGCGCTCCGCTTCTGAGCTTGCCTTGTTTGCTGAACATGAAAGGCCTTGTTGATGGCCTCGGACACCCCCGGCTGAGCGATTAAATAAGCAGCGAAGTCCTAAAGAAAGAAAACAATGAGACTCTGAACAAAACGAGAAAGCCGAAACGGAAAAGGAAATGTCACTTACCCTGCTAGTATCGCCCCGGCTGCTGCTGTGAGTGTGCTCCGGGTGTGTGTTGTCGGGATCGATCGCCAGCTTCCTCCCATCCCCCTGATGATCACCAGCGCGGGAATGCTCACTTTGCTCTGGGATTCTAGGAGATTTAGGAATCCGGAGCTTTGCGCGCTTGTGGGAACGGGAGGACTCCCCTCCCTCCTCATCGGAAGAAGACGGAACACGGATTTGAAGGAGTTCGGCCCTATTCCCGGCCGAATCCGCGGTGGTGTGAATGGTCGCTCCTCCCGCCTTCTTATCCGCCTTCTTGGGCACGGTTTCATCCTCCTTGTTGGCCGCGGCCTCCCTACCCTTCCGAACCGAGGCTTCCTTTTCCTTGACGGACGCCTCCCCCGCCTTCTTATTCGCGGTCTCCTTCTCTTTGATGAGCGCATCTTCTTGAGCGCGCTTCCTCTTCTTCTCCGTCTCGGATTGCTTTTCTGTCGGTATTTTCATGCCGGTTACCGAACCGGTTGGTGGATTTTCCGCCTTGTTGGTTATCTTGGGTTGGCGTCCGGACGGATCAACGCCATTCCCTATCTCCGGATAAACTGGCAACACCCGAAACGGATTAGAAGAAAGCGAGAAAAGCACAAGGTAAAACAGAAGATACCAAAGCAACTTACTTGATGGATCCCGGGGGACATAGAAGCGACACTTCAAGAACACCTCCGGCTCGTATGCCCTCAAAGGAAAAACGTACTTCCCTCCTTTCCAGAACGGATCTAGGTCGATCTGATTGGCGGCCAGTCTGGCGATGTTCTCCTCCTGCCCCTCCGGACTGAACACCGTCTTTTCCTCCTTCTTGGCAGTGTGACCCCAGACCGGGCACGGATACTTGTCGAGGTCGAAGATGAAATAATGTTTCTGCCAATTTGAGTAGCTATCGCGCCGACCCTTGCTCGGATCCTTTACCCCCTTCCGCCTCTGGAAAGTGAAAATCCCCTCATCTTTAGTGCCCTCCAAGTGGTAGAAGGCCCGGAACAGATCTAAACATGGCGTCACCCCGCATCTGTAACAATTCAGGAGAAACGCCCGGACTACGGCAACTCCGTTCGGTTGTAGTTGGGCCGGAGAGATGCCGAAATGATGAAAGATGGCGGAGTAAAGGGGGGAAAGAGGGAAGGTTATCCCATAAAGAAAATGGCTCCGGGGGATGGCTGCAACAGTGGTAACGTCGCCCGGAAATGAGCTCAGTTTGGCATCGATGGCGAGCGGAACCACCATCGCCTCCACTAACTCCCTTACCGCCGGGGTGATATCGACATCATCACCCTCATCGGGATCGCCAACCTCCGGCTCCGGATTTAGGCCGATCTCCACTTCCCCACCAGACAAACCGGCGAGCTGTTTGTTATCTTCATTTTCCATTGTATGCGAAGAGTGAAGAGCGCTAACGTGCTTGTCCAAAGAAATGAAAAGAGAATATAGCGCAGAGAGGAGAAAACAGAGAAGAAATGCAAAGAGTGAAAAAATGAGAGTGAAAGGGATGGTCCAGTATTTATAAGAAGAGAAGTCGCATAAAAGCAGGATCGAGTCCCAAGGCAACATGATTGCCTTTTTTGAAAAAAGGGTGAAAAGAGAATTTCTCGATTAGACAGCTCATTTATGACGGTATAACACGCCTCATAAATGCGCCCATAAACACGCGCGCAGGAAACCCAAGCGCCGAGCGCGTGTTCTAACGCACCGCGCACAATCCGGAAATAGAGATCCGGGTCGGATCGCATGCCTCCGGGCGGATCCCGATGGTTAGATTAGACGTGAAGAGACACGGGACCCCTCCTCCGGATGAGGCCTTCGGACGGATCCCATGTCTCGGGGGGCTAGTGGTGATATGGGCTTTGGCCCATATCTAGGCTCCGGCCCAGAGAGTAGTCCAGTCCATATGACGTCAGCTAGAATGGCGTTATCCGGGGACAAGGGGACATGAATATGGCCTGTCTCCGGGGAAGGACAAAAGGACAGGACCACTGCCTCTGGGCTTGAGGCTGACCACTCACACCTATAAATACAGCTTTGGACTTGTGGAGAAAGGTATGTTCTATCAGATAAAAACTCTCTCAATATATCCTTATTCTCTCTCCTATTCAAAGGCCCCTCTTTCATCATCACGCCGGAGTAGCTATCCTCGGGATACTCCGGGGCGTTGTTTTGCAGGGCTTTAGGTGAGAGCGCGCGGAGCACGGACAAAAGTCTCATCCGGACCGGAGACTCACTATTGATCCGGACCGGGACTGGAAGCTGGTAGCATCAGTATATATGCAAAGTGTAACTTTTAATAGTTATATTTAATCATTATTATCCTTAATTAACCGTCTACAATAATTTGTATTAAAGGTTAATATACTAATCGACACATTTTCCAGTTCATTTTTACGTGATAAAAGATACATTCTTTTTGCCTTTATATCTTCAATTCTTCATCATCATTAAATAATATTTTTTGCTATAAATATAATAAAAATGAGATATTGTAGTCCTAAAACAGGAGAAAATGGAATATCTTGCAAGTTGTGAATATCTCAATGTCTCATATCAGCGATTAAAGTCATACTAAAATTACTAATACAACACTTGAAAGAATAATCACAAATTGATAATTTTCTTTTGAAGTATCACAAATTGATACTTATAATTCGGATACTTTATTATTCCCACACAACTTTACTAACTCAGAGTAATTTCATGTTTATCATTGACAGTAAATTTTCCTGTCCATCTGTAGAGCAAAGGGAAAAAAAATCTATACATCAGTAACTGAATTATCTCACAAAATCTGAATTAGCTCACAACATCAGCAGCAAAGCACAAACAATATATTATATCCTACTGATCAATGATCATCATCAATTGTTGCTGTTTAACAATCAAATATTTTGTGTTCAATCCAAAATAAAGGTAAAATACTTAAATAAATTTAACAAAAGTTCTTTTAAATTGGTAACATCTTATCTACTGCTGGAATATATTAGAAAAACACCCTGAAAATATAGCTAGTATTAAGTACTTACAGTTGGTATTTCGTGTTCCTTGCCACGTACGATCGACTTTCCATTCTTCTCCTATTCACAGTGCCAGTTCCCGCAATCCTTCTCAAGGTAACTTCTCTTGGAGTCAAAATCATCTTCCACACCTTGCAAAACCCTGACTTCAACCATAACAGTAATCATTAGGCAATTTTTACATCAAAATAAATCTAAAAACAACAACATAATCAATGAATAACCAAAACCCCCGCAACCAACAAATTCAAAGACATCGCATACATCCAAACCTCGATTTCAATCCAATCCTGACTGTCCTCCGCTATAGCAAGGCCAAATATATACAGCCTCCCGAGTTATAAGAAATTGAAAACTACATCCCACGAGGGATTAATGGCGTTAAACGGAAGAAGAATAGTGGATTAATAAATTCAGTAAATTGAATTGAAGAGATGAGGAGTTTTACAGGTTAAGAATGTGGAAAATTTTTGTATTGATGAAGATTCATGAATGAGAAGGGGAGTGAATACCAAACAGTTTAATATTGAAAAAAAGGCAAAAAGAATGGTCATAAATGAGAAGGGGGAGGGGAAGGAGTTAAAAAAGATTCCAGCAAGAGATAATTGAAGTACAGAAAAGAAATGTTAAAAAATAATTTAATTCATGCTAATGTGTCAATTTGTGGTTAGTACTAAAAATAATTCAAAATTCTGAGAAAATTAGAAATCATTCTCTTTTAAAGTATAGTATAGACTGTGCTAGGGTCAAGATTAACATTGGAAGGAAATTCAACGCGCGTGAACATTACATAGACATCTGAGAGAAAATGCTACTTTTGTGAAGGAGTTGGAAACATAGGATGAAATTAGGAAGGTTGGGCGAACTTGGAAACGACTAGGAAAGTCGCATTCATGAAATGCGACTTCGATTAAAAATTAATATTTTTAAAAAAACATATGGATCGGTCGAATGGGCTTATGTGGCAAGGCGTGATCTACGTGGAAAGTCGCATTAGGGTAATGCGACTTTGGTCTTATTTCGGTCAACCCCCAAAAAACAAAAGACCCAGAAATTGATCGGGCAAACGAGACAAACACACACATAAACAGATCGGCGGGTGACGTGGGACACTGGGACGGCGACGGCGACCGAGTGTTGACGGCGGCGGGCAACGTGGGACTGGGACGGCGATGTTAGTGAGGCGGAAGCGGGGAGGCGGCGGCGGGACAGCTGAAGCTGGTCGGGAGGCGGAAGCGGGTCGGGAGCGATCTGAATCGGAGGTCGGGAGGCGGACCTGAAGGCGGAAGTGGGTCGGGAGGCGGCGGCGGAAGCAGGTCGGGAGGCGGCGATGGGACGGGCGCGTCGGCGGAAGGAGTGGCAGAGAATTGGATTTTTCCGGCAAGTAGGGTTATTTCCGACAGGTAATTTCCGACGGGTTCTAGCCAATTTTTTGTTATTAACAAGTGGCTTATGTGCTGTTGAGTTAGTTGATGAGACTAAACATTTTTATAGGTGGATTTCAGTTGGTTCAAACTTGAAATTTGATTGAAGACGAGACTTAGATGATGTCGGTGCGTCTTGTATTGAAGGTATGACGTGTCTTGCTAGAAAAACCCTGTCTTTTCTTGAACAAGATTTATTTCAGTAGCAACAGAGGTACCAAAGTGGTAAAAAGATGTCTGTGCTGGTTGATATGTACATAGTGATCCAAGAAAATTAGGCGTTTCCTAATTTTATAGATGATATCTGGGCTTGTTTGGCTCAGTAGGTTCTTACTTGTTAGTGGTGGTTATAGGCTTATTTTAATGGTTATTTGTAAATTTAAAGGACCGTTAATTGCCTACCAAATTCTTGGTAGAAGGCTGTAAACATGTTAGACATGGTGGAATGTTAGGCTTGAAATTATTATTGACAAAAATATGTTCCTGATCCACAATGATATTGCATTTGCTTCCGTACGAGCGACGGGAGGCAGAAAAGGCATTTTCCGGCAGGCAGAACAGGTATTTTCCGGCATGATTTGATGTTTTCCGGCCAAATCCCCTCGTTTCACTGATTTCGAGAACAAAAATGAAACCCCAGATCTTATGATTCATTTCTTGGAGTGAAGATTTGGTTTTTATGCTTGTTTTCTCTGGTTGCTGTAATGGGTTCTCTTTAAATCTGTGAAAATTGTTTTTGATTTCTCGGGAATGGTTACCTTTAGCTCAATGGTTACCTTTACCTTTACCACTCTCTCCATGTGTTGATAAATAAAACATTCGTCAATATATAAAAAAAATATACAATTGAAGATATATAAAAAAAATAAAAAATAAAAATGCAATGTCGCATTCGCTGAATGCGACTTTATTTAAAAATAATTAAAAGACCTGCCGGGGATTCGACTTTATTTAAAAAAAAGAAAAAAGTGCTGTTGTACCCCCAAGAATTCAAAAAAGTGCTAATGTACCCCTAAGTTTTTCAAAAGTGCCACTGTACCCTCAAATGTATAATTTGAGCAGATTTTTCTTTTGCCAAGTGTAAAATGACAAGAATACCCTCACTATTATTTAATGGTAAAAAAGAAAAAATTTATGACGAAAATGCCCCAACCAAATCAATGAATAATCCTCCCCTACCTAATTATTCATCTAATTCTCGTTTCCCTTTTTACATTCCCAGTTAAGAAAGACAATCCAAATCCATACCACCAGTCACCGTTACTTTATCGGATGAAAGCGTTTCAAGTCGAGGGGACCAAAACCACTGTAACTGGAAATTAGTGTGAGCCGGTGGACCGAAACCGCCACACCTAGTAATAATTAGCATGACTAACTCAAGGTGTCGAGATTATGGTAATTCAACCAATTTTTTCACTTTGTTGAATTTTTGGATAAAAATGTTAACTTTTTTTAATACTGGCCTGCTAGATTTAGTCCGATTTTTGCTTATTTGCAGTCCGTATTTTTGTTATATAATCATATATACAATAATTATGATATATAACTGATTTGCAAGTGTATGCAATAGAAGTAATATATATATATATATGATGCATGTGTCTGACATTCTTAATTATTGATCATATCATATATATCAAAGACGTATTTTTTTGGACTATAAAATAAGCAAAATATGGACTGCGTCTAGAATTGCCCCTTTCAATAATATTGTGCATTTATTTTGTAATTCAGTGATATTAATTTCTTGAATTTTTTTCGTGCCCATGAGCATTTGGGTCAAGGGAAAAAAAATCCAACAAGTGAGGGTAAATTTATCTTTTAATTCAAAATGGTGCTGAAAATGGGTTTTAGAGATACATTTTTTTATTCAATATAATAATAGGGGTACATCAGCACTTTTAAATTACTCGGGGGTACATTGGCACTTTCTTATAAACTTGGGGGTACATGAGCTTTTAACCCTAAAAAAAAGAAAAAATAAAAAATAAAAATGCAAAGTCACATTCGCTGAATGCGACTTTATTTAAAAATAATTAAAATCCCCGCCGGGGATGTGACTTTATTTAAACAAAATAAAAAATAAAAAATGTAAAGTCGCATTCGCTGAATGCGACTTTACGACACGTCACCCCTCCTATAATTTAACATAAATATTTAATTGAAGTCGCATTCAGCGAATGCGACTTTATGACACGTCAGCACCCACCTTTGACGTGGCCGCCATGTCTCTCTCACCATCAACCCGTCATAAATTAATTTGCATTTAAATTTAAAGCAAAGTCGCATTCACTGAATGCGACTATCATACTGGTTTCGATGTTTTCCGGATCTTCCCTATTTTGCCCATGGTTTTGCAAAACCATGCTACTTTGAGAAAGCTCTCAGACATCTGAATGGTGTCATGATGTCTGTTGAATCATTTCCCTCATATCTTTCCTCGTTAGAATGTGTTTCAGAATCAATGCTTTCGAGAACAGCTTTATGCTGGTTATCTAAGTAATCAGCACCAAGTTCCGTATTTCCATCCCTGCAATCTTTGTCTTCCGTCAGGGGGTCTTGCTGTATTTTGCATGGGAATCGTTTCCCTCATTTATTTCCTCATTAGAACGTGCTTCAGAATTTGAGCTTTCTGTTGCAGTTTCATGATGTTTAATCAAGTCATCACTGAGCTCCAAACTGAAATCCACACGGACATCTTCTGCTGTGGAGGGTGTCCTGATGTCCTTCGTCCCATAATCATTTCCCACCAAATTTTGGCTTTCTAGAACAGCTTCATTCTGCACAAGTGACTCGCCAATAACAAGCACCGTATTTCCACCCGAGTAATCTTTTCTTTCTGTCAAGGGTGTTCTCATGTAAGTACACCATAACTTTCTCAGGAAATGGTCAAGAAATTATGCTGAATGTGGCTCAGACAGAATATTAATAAATGGTATATATACAAACTCAAGAATATAACGTCCCATGGCATAATATTCTTGACCATTAAAACTCAGATGGCTCAGACAGAATATTGGTCTAGTCAGTCAGGAACCAGTATTGTTCGATACAACAATACGGGAGAACATAATGTATGGTAAGGATAATGCTACAGATGATGAGATCAGAGAAGCACTTGAAGTATCTGCAGCTGCATATTTCATGAATGACTTCCCACAGGTAATGAATGATTCATGCTTTTGTCTTCAAACTCTTTAAGTTGTTAATGATTATTAATAATAATGATCATTGATTCCATTGTTTCAGGGCCTGGAAACAATGGTTGGGAAGGGTGGAGCTCAACTCTCGTGTGGACAGAAGCAAAGAATTGCAATTGCACGGATGAGGGATCATTTTGAAGGACCCTAGAATTTTTCTCCTGGATGAAATAACAAGCGCATTGGACACGAGAACAGAGAAGGCTGCTTATGATGCAATCTTTAAGATTGCGCATAAACGGACAACCATAATCGTGACACACAATTTCACTAGTATTCAGGATGTTGACAAGATTGCAGTTATGCATGGAGTATGGAGTACAACCGCCTTTTTTACACCAATGGTAGGCTATGTAAAATGATTAAGAAATGGTGTAAATTGGTCAAAAACTAGGTAAAATGTTCAAAAACTACGTAAAATGATCAAAAAATGGTGTAAAATTGTCAAAAACTATGTAAAATGATCAAGAAATCGTGAAAAAAGGTCAAAAACTATATAAATTGATCAAGAAATGGTGTAAAATGGTCAAAAATTAGGTAAAATGTTCAAAACCTATGTAAAATTATCAAGAAAGGTGTAAAATGATCCAGAAATCGTGAAAAAAGGTCAAAACTATGTAATATGATCAAGAAATTGTGTGAAAAGTCAAAATCTATGTAAAATGATAAAGAAATGGAGTAAAATGGTCAAAACTATGTAAAATGGTAAAAAACTATGTAAAATGATCAAGAAATTGTGTAAAAAGGTCAAAAAGTATGTAAAATGATCAAGAAATTGTGTAAAATTGTCAAAAACTATGTAAAATGATCAAGAAATAGTGTAACAAGGTCAAAGCTATGTAAAATTATCAAGAAATGGTGTAAAATGGTCAAAAACTATGTAAAATGATCAAGAAATGGTGTAAAAAGATAAAAAACTATGTAAAATGATCAAGAAATTGTGTAAAATTGTCAAAAACTAGGAAAAATGTTCAAAAATTATGTAAAATGATCAAGAAATGATGTTAAATTGTCAAAAATTATGTAAAATAATCAAGAAATGGTGTAAAATGGTCAAGAACTATGTAAAATGATCAAGAAATCGTGAAAAAATGTCAAAAACTATGTAAAATGACCAAGAAATGGTGTAAAATGATCAAGAAATTGTGTAAAAAGGTGAATCCATGTAAAATGATCAAGAAATGGATTTAAATGATCAAAACTATGTAAAAATTGTTAAAAACTATGTAAAATGATCAAGAAATGGTGTAAATAGGTCAAAAATCATGTAAAATGATCAAGAAATGGTGTAAAATTGTCAAACACTATGTAAAATGATCAAGAAATGGTGTAAAATGGTCAAAATGGTCATGAACTGGATTGGTATGTAATATTGGGGATGAAAGTTTGCAGTAGGTTGGTACTGTGTGTTGAAGGTTTTGTTAGCAGAGAGTATAAACTTTGTGATGGTACTGGAAATTTTGAGCTCTTTGATCCTGGCATTATTAAGAAGATTTTGGGGAATTCTGGTCATGTTAAAGGATAACTGAGAGTATAGTTGTTGTTCTCTCTCAAAAGTGCAGCATCTACAGGACAGAATCATGTTGCAATAATGGATTTATTGAGTTGGACTTTGATACACTTGTGACTGATGCTATGTTTGTATTGAAAGGAGGATCTCTTTTCTTGGCAGAACAGTGGATTTTCAAAGGAGATGGTGTTGTGCAAAGTTGTTCGGCTGCAGCTTGGAAATTATTCAGGGAGGACAAAACTTGGAAATTAGCAAGAATAATTATTGCTATAGGAATTGAGGTTCTGAATTTGCTATGGCACCATGATCAAGTACCTGACTACAATTCTGATGCATGCTACTTTCATAATAAGCTCGAGGGCAAGCTTCTATTTAAGGGGAACGGGGAACTCCTGAATAACTCAGATGGTGTTCACTGTGGTGGAGCTGATCATGCAGCACTTGTTCTCAAAAGATATAGCATTTACATTGTTGAAGTGAGCTTCTTGATGTTGCTGCAACCAGGATGTAATTTTCTGAATTCAGGTGCACTTTATTTGGGTACATTAGCTCAAGGAAAGATGATTACAGCACTCTCTCTCGAACTGCTAAAACATGTTGGAAACTTCCTGGAAGTACTGACCCTGTTCAGGGTGTACAACATGTTTATGAGCAGCTGGAAAATTGGAAATCTTTGTATTGACAAACTGTAATATGAAAGGGTAAAGTCGGTTCTGATACATGAGATGACAATGCTGTTTGATGCTACATTCACTTTGAAATTCAGTCTTTGTTTATACCATCTGGACGTAATGCTGCTACAAATGGTTCTGAATCCTAGAAATGATCACACCCTAGCTCGGTTGATATCTTGGTATTGCATGATTCTGTTCAGTGCTCACAACAGTTCAATGTTTGTCAAGGAAATCTTTAATTTTGGAAGGAGAGTTCAAGGTTTAACTCAAGGAAGTTGGACAAATGGAGACTGGTTTTCTGTTGTTTATGAACCGGTGAGGCTGCTACAACCAGAGAGTAAAATATCATCCACGTCAATGTCATTTTGTAACTTGAGTTTATCTCTTAAGTTGGTAAAAATTCCTGGAAAATACCAACACTTTATGTGGTTGATTGCATGGGGAACAAAAGTGGAACTGGGGACTTATTTACAAAATCAAGTCATGCATTTAGCATATCAGCAGCATCGAGTTTTGTGCAGCATTGTGGTAATGAACATATTAGTGAGGCTACATCCATTAGATGAACTTACAGGTGCAGAAAGAAATCTCCATTTGTACCAAGTTTGGTGGAATCAGCCGAAAAAGCGAAACGATGCAACAATTTTACAGGTCCAACTTTTAAATTCTTGGGATAAAGTTGTGACAATATTCAAAGGTGGTACAAGCTTACTGAACCTTGTTGGAGCGGTACAAGAAATACATGACACCTCTTATTTTTCAAACCTAAGCACTTGCAGGATTATGAGTGGTTCAGATGGTAAAAGCTCGGTTTGTGAGGAGTGCTTAAGTTGTAATTTAGCTGCCTCCAGTTTATGGGTAACAAGCTACCTTACTGCAATGGTTTGGTGCATTTATTATGCTAACTTTCTTAGTAGAATTCATGCATCAGTAGGTTTCTGCAACAAGTACATTTGGCTTTTTGCAAACATATCAATGCATGCATGGCTCATTGCGAGGAACAAGAATATTGCGTGGCCATCATTCTTGTTTCTTGAAATTCTTGTTAGAGAATTGGCTTATGTCACTCAGTTGTTGATGAAGTGCTTGAGGACAAGCATGGTTTTAGGGAGAAGGATTTGTCATGATTCTGGAATAATGGTGAGGGCAGATTGGTAATTCCCCAATAGTCAAAGCAGTTGGTTGACTGGCAGTTACACGGTGGTTACACCGTGGTGAAGCTGGGGGATTAAATACTTTCTGTCACGTTTTAATTGGGGAAATTCTTCTGTAATCTTAGCTTCTCGATTGCTAGCTTTCATTTGATAACTGCCATCCATGGTATAAAATTGATATGTGATGTGAAAGAATTGAGTCTGACGACTTGATTTCATTAACTTGGTCACGTGTGTATATATACATGTAATACAGAATCCTATACTAATTTAGAGTCTTATGATCTGTTACAACAATAGAATCAAATCAAATATATCCGAGATATCTTCGATCGTGGTGGTTACAACATGCACGTGTGGACAACACGTGCGTGTATTGCAGGTAATTGGTGGACAATACGCACTCGTGAGAATAATGTAGACTATATGCATTGCGGTTATCTGGTGACGTACAGATACGGAAAATAAACCAAACAAATAGTAAAGATATGTATCCCGAAATATCTGTTGCCGTTTGCTACTAGAGTTGACTAATTCAATAGCCCCCCTCAAGTTGGAGCGGGAGTGGGATTTGAACGCACGCCCAACTTGAACAAAAGTTTGCGAAACTGATCAGCTCCAAGGGGTTTGGTGAAGATATCGGCAAGTTGATTGGCAGAAGATATATATTTTGGAGAAATTAAACCGGACAATAATTTTTCACGAACAAAATAACAATCAAGTTCAATATGTTTTGTATGTTCATGAAAAACTGGATTTTCAGCAATGTGAATGGCTGCTTGATTATCACAATACACTGGTATTGGTTTCGGTATTTGGATGCCAAGATCGATGAATAAAAATGAAAGTCATTGTAATTCAGCAGTTAGATTGGCCAAAGCCCTATATTCGGCTTCGGCAGAACATCTAGATACAGTTGGTTGCTTCTTTGACTTCCAAGAAAGCGGACTAGTACCAAGCATAGTAAAATAACCAGTTGTTGAGCGGCGAGTTACCGGACAACCTGCCCAATCGGAATCTGTATACCCTTGAAGATGTAGAGAACTGGACGAAAAAAGAAGGAGTCCATGAGAGAGGGTACCTTTAAGATATCTTACAATACGTAAAGCAGCCTCTAAATGGGCAGACCGAGGTTGTTGCATGAATTGACTGAGATAATTGACAGCATAGACTATATATGGTCTAGTTACTGTGAGATAGAGTAAACGACCAATTAAACGTCGAAAAATGCTTGGATCAGGCAGTAATTCCCCTGATGTAGGACGAAGTTTGAAATGTTGATCCATGGGGAAAGCTGAAGTTTTGGCGCCAGTAAGGCCAGAATCTTGAAGAATATCAAGTATATATTTGCGTTGGCATAAGAATAGTCCATGAGTGGACCTTGATACTTCTATGCCAAGGAAATATTGTAATTTTCCTAGATCTTTGATTGATAATTTTGATTCAAGTCGAGATTTGAGAGAAGCGATGGCAGATGTATCATTGCCAGTGATGATAATATCATCGACATAAACCAACACAAATATAGAGGTGTTGTTCTTATGAGAAAAGAAAAGTAAATAATCTGCACGCGATTGAGTGAAACCTTCATCAATGAGGGTTGAGGAAAATTTTGAAAACCATTGACGAGATGCTTGTTTAAGACCATAAAGAGACTTATTCAAGAGACAAACACGATTATCTCCTTTCTTATGAAAACCTGGGGGAATCTGCATGTAAACCTCTTCATTAAGGTCTCCCTGTAAAAATGCATTATTGACATCAAGTTGGTGTAGAGATCAACCTCGGATTGCGGCCAAGGATAATAGGACGCGAACTGTGACTAATTTAGCAACTGGTGCAAAAGTATCATGATAGTCAATACCTTCTTGTTGGGTATATCCTTTCGCAATAAGTCTAGCTTTTCGGCGCTCAATAGTGCCACCAGATTTGAATTTAGTTTTATAAACCCACTTGCAACCAACTACGGATTTACCCGGTGGTAAAGAAATTAATGTCCATGTGTTATGAGCTTCTAAAGCTGTGATCTCTTTGGACATAGCTTCACGCCATTCAGCGTGTTTCATGGCCTCAGTAAAGTTTCTCGGCTCATGGGTTGTAATGATAGAAGTAAGTAAAGCCTTATGGGTGGGGCTGAATTTGTCAAATGACAAATGATGAGTGAGTGGATGAGGAGAATTAGCAGTACATGAAATATTATTGCATATATAATCCTTCATCCAAACAGGTTCTTGGCGATCACGAGTGGAATGACGGACTGGAATTCTGATTCATTTATGATAGAATCACTCGATAGTTATGATTTTGTGAGTTAGAAGACGAAGGGCATGCAGAGGAGTTTGAAGGAGTATTTGAATTAGAATGAGTAGCACTTAATGGAGGTTGTGGACACGGAAGGGAGTCCAAGAGATGAGTTGATGTGGAATGAGGTGAGAGTGGACTAGACGATGTGTTCGCAATAGTGTGAGCATTATCTCTCTGTGAAGACTGTGAATTAAATAAAGAATCATCATCATCATAATATAATGGTGATGTCTCTGTATGCGAAAAAAATTCGCTTACAGGAGGCATGGAATCATGGAATGGGAATATATGTTCCTTGAACACAACATCGCGAGAAACATATTTTTGTTTGGATTCGATGTCAAGGATTATATACCCTTTATGGTTAAATGGATAGCCTAGGAAAATGCTTGGCTTGGCACAAGGATCAAATTTTGTTCGGACTGATGTATTCCGAGCAAAACAAACACAACCGAAAATTCAAAGATGGTCATATTTCGGCGGAGACTGGAGGAGAATTTCGTGTGGAGATTTGTTGGACAATATCGGAGTTGGCATTTTATTGATTAAATATGCAGCGGTAAGAACACATTCACCCCAATATTCAATAGATATATTTGATTGAAATTGTAGAGCTCTTGCAACCGAGAGGAGATGGCGATGTTTTCTTTCAACAACCCCATTTTGTTGAGGAGTATAAACACAGCTTCGTTGATGGTGTATACCATGAGATTGAAACCATGATTGAGTGTCTTTTGACAAAAATTCTGTCCCATTATCGGAACGAAACTTTTGTAATTGGGGTAAAAATATTGAGAGGGATCCCGTCGAAATGGAATTGATCCTTTGTGAATACTGTGTAATGACAAATTGATAGAAATATTTAATGTACTTAAGAGTCTCAGATTTAGAACACATAAGGTAGACCCAAGTACATCTTGAGTAATCATCAACGATAGTAAGAAAGTATTTAGCGCCATCTTTAGATGGAATAGAAAAAGGGCCCCATATGTCACAATGAATGAGTTCAAAGCAACGAGACGATGAAATAACTGATTTATTAAATGATAAACGAGTTTGTTTTGCTCGAGGGCAAACATTACATTCTGAAGAGAAATTGGAATGAATGAAATCTACTGTCTTACATAAAAATTTAAAACGGTTTCAGTTTGGATGACCTAACCGGCAATGCCAAAGATCTATTGGCGTCTTATTACATGAAGAAATGAGAGAAAAGCAAGCAGCCGAATGATGGCGGAGTTGATAAAGACCAGAAACCAGATCAGCCTGACCAATCGTCCGATTCGAGCGAAGGTCCTGAAAAGTGCATGAAGAATCAAGAAATTCAGCTTTGCACTGTAGAGATTTAGTCAACTGAGATACATAGATAAGATTGAATTTAAATGCAGGAATATGATAAACATGTGATAATCTCAATGTTGGTGAGAATATTATTTCACCAATATGATGTACAGTGACAAGAGTTCCATCTGGTAATTCAACATCAATATGCTTTGAAGGAGAATAATATTTGCTAATAAAGACAAATTAGTGCAAACGTGATGCGTTGCACCACTATCAACATACCAAATAGGATGAGAATTAGTCATATTACCTGTGAGATTCACTTTAGGTGATGCGTCTGGATCAGCCGTTGGAGTGGACAACATTGCAATGAGGCGACTGTATTGATCGGCTGAAAGTGATGGGAGGAGTTGCTCACTAGATGAGGTTGCAGCAAACGCAGAAGGATGTGTGTTTCCTTTTGGTTTGCTGTTAGGATAGCCATGGATTTGATAGCAAGTCTGGCGAGTATGTCCATATATGGTACAGTGATCACAGTATGGGCGCTGTCTTTTGTTGGTGTTGTTATTCTGCCGAGGACGAGAAGGGTCATACTTGTTGACATTAAGGGCAGCAGCATCAACACTTGGATGTGCAGTAGCATTAATGAATTGTTGTTCCTCTTCTTGCTTGACGAGGTTGAAAATTCGCTGAGCAGAAGGCAGCGGTTCAATCAACAGGATTTGACTGCGAAGACTTGCGAAACGATCATGGAGTCCTTGCAAGAATTCCATGGTACGCCCTCTTTCATGACGTTCAAGAAAGATCTTTCCAGCACCACAAATACATGGCTCAAGGGGATTAAGAGAATCAAATTCATCCCAGAGTGTCTTGAGTTTGGTGTGATATGCTGTAACAGAAAGGTCGGCTTGCTTGAGACTAGAGATAGTTGTTCGCAGTTGAAACAACTTTGGAGCATTTGAGTGTGTGAACCTCAACTTCAGATCTTTCCAAATCGCATGAGAAGAATCAGCATACATCAAGCTCGAACGGATGTCGGTGTGGACTGAATTTGTGATCCACATCCGACCAAATCATCGCATCGTTTCCAGCCTGCTTGAAGCACAGGATCAGTTGGACGTGGGATAGAACCATCCACGAATCCAAGCTTGTTCTTTGCATTCAAAGATTTTGAAATTCCACGTACCCATGTCGGGTAGTTGTCACCTTGAAGCAAAGGAGAGAAAAGCACCGTCGTAGGATTATCGGACAGGTGAATGAAGTGAGGACCATTGACTGATAAAGATGATTTAGGAGTATCATCACGAGTTTCAGATTGAGATTTAGCTGAGTTATTCTCAACTTGAATTTCAGAAGAATTGATTTCTTCTGTTGGCGTTCCTGACATGATTGATAGGAATGTTTAGAAAATATATCGCTATGATACCATATAAAATTGATACATTGCTTCTGTGGAATGGACGGTTTTACTCTGAAAGAATAGTTCAGTTGTAGTGCTTGCATTCAAACTCTCAAAATTCCAAAACAAAATCCAAACTCTCAAAATCTTCCTCGACCAAATACAACCTCAATGATCATGCATGAATCGTAAATAGATCACCCAGACCAGTTCATTACTTTAATATCCTTTTTTTCATGTCGATATAATTTCGTTAAAGTTTTACAAAACCATCATATTCAAAATAGGTTATTATACATACAGTAACAATTTTTTCTAAATTTTATCTGATTTTAAAAATTAAATTTTACTTCATTGTTTTGCAATACAATGCTTAATTCACTACAATAAAAACCTAATATACAGCCACCTTTTCTGTTACGAAATCTTCATAAAGCGTTGTAAATGGACATTTTACATTTACAACCATGCATTCATAGGCTTTTATACATTCCGACGCAAGGTCGTACAGTTGATTATTTAGGGATGTTCATACTTTACGTCAACTCACGTGTCCGGCCGTAAATACAGTATTTACAACCGAACTTGTCATTGTAAGATTTCACAATATATTATTCACTATTTTGTATGCTAATTATATTGATTAGGCTAATTGATTAATCACCAATAGTCTCTAAATTTTGCTAAAAACGTTGCAAATTAAGTAAAATTAATCGAATGAATATAATTAATTGATTTATATCATATACAAATAAGTCACAATGTTCAATGCGTGAAGTGTTTTTGACACCCATATAAAAATCTACAAAATTAGAATGACATCATTATTGTCATGTTCGGCTCCAAGTCAAATACATTATTTTGGACAATATATATGGTCTAGGTCATACACACAAACACAATATTTATTTTACAGTCACACTGGCCCAGATAAAGAAATTAAAGAATTGAAACTCCGACCCGACCCGAGAGTCCATGATTTTATCCAACATGGGGGATCTCAATGACGATCTGGAAAGAGTTGACCCACACCCAAACCCGACCGCAGTCGAAATCTGTGGTTACAGAATTTCCTTCATCCACGATAATGGCATGAACATTAGGGTTCTCCTCCTCTATTCTTGTTTTTGCAACCGAGGCATGCTCACCCTTCAGTTCTGGCAACGATTGCTTACCTGAAAAAATTAGTCTTCAATGGATTAATTTTGAAAAACGGTTAGTATTATTTGGTATGAAAAATGTTAGAATTGTACTCACTCGATTATTTTCAGGTCTTCTATACGCAGTCCGTATTTTACTTATTTGCAGTCCGTATTTTTTTCAAATAATCATATATACAATGATTATAATATATAACTGAATTGCAAATGTATGCAATAGAATTAGTATATATAATGCACATGTCTGATATACATAATTATTGACCATATCATATATATCGAAAGCGTATTTTTATTTTGGACTGCAAAATAAGCAAAATACGGACTGCGTATAGCATGCCCCATTATTTTCGAACCACATACATCTAATTAATGAATAATCTAACACAGATCTTATCTCTGGATCTAAGATCTAGTATGGCAAATATAACATATCTGATTTAGTCGGAAATATGCAAAATTACTCGATGATATATGTACTATCTACTTACAAGCCGCGTCCATCAAATTAACTTTATTATGAATTAAATTAAACAAAGCATCGCATAACCTTTAAGATCTCATGTCACGTTTTTAACTATTTAAACTGGATAAAATAAACATGAATTTAACCGAATTAAATTAAAATATGCAACTAGCTAGCCACTGGTTTTTGTTTTTAGAAAACCAAAACTATATAAAATAAAACAACATCACAAAGCTAGAGTTTGATATCTTTAAAAAATATCGCTCATAAGTTTTGAAATGGAGGAATTACATGGACAAGTGTCTCCCACATCTGATTGGTAATTTTCTCTGCTTCCCTTTGTGTATAGGCAGTTTAGAACTCTGTCATGAACACCCCAATACTAACTACGGTATATAAATTGCGATGGATTTTTTTTTTTTTTTTGAAAAGTATATATAGCGATGGAGTTGATTATTAAGTTAGGTGTGAAAATATAGACCATTATGAGTATAATGTTCTATGATAATTTACATAACTCCCCAAAATAGATAAATTGTCAAAAACTCTTTAGAGATCATTCAAACCACGTTAATTCAGTCCCTGTCAAGTTCAGCTTAAATTCTCCACATTTCAGTTAAGTTAAGCAGAGTTCAGTAGACTTCAGCGGACTTCAGCAGACTTCAGCGGATTTCAGCTGGGTTCAGCAGACTTCAGCGGACTTCAGCGGAGTTCAGCAGACTTCAGCTGGCTTCAGCGGATTTCAGCGGATTTCAACAGATTTCAGCGGATTTCAGCTAAATAAAAAAAAATTCCCTATTTTCACTTTTTTTTTTTTGAGTTAAAACCACATAGTGGAGTGAAATTTATTTGGCTCACCACACCCATAATAATCAAGTTGTGAAAGTACATATGTTGAAAAATGAGTAAAAAACAACAAAGGTTTTCTACAACTATATGACTATAAGGGAAAAAGTCCTAATTTACACCTATGTCATATTTGCAAGCATGTTAGGCATCGACTCGCGAAAACCAATTCTGCCGACAAATTGACTCATTACTCGCAAGCATGTTAGGGATCGCTATGCGAAACCCATCTCTGCCGACGAGCACGAGGTTTCAAAAAGGACTTAAGATTTGCTGAAGTCTGGGAGTACAAGTCTTGATCCAGAGTTGAATGTCAGCTTGATTCTCCAATTCTTTCTGCTCAACCTTCCTCCAAAATGTATTGGCCTTGCGCCTGAAAATTCAAGAGATAATTAGCAGCATCTACACTCTTAAGTAGGACACATTTCTACTATCTAGCATTACCAATCCTTTCACTTTTCTAGGTAGAGTGATATGTGTGAAAGTGAAATTACTTCTCTCTCCACTAGCTAATCTAGCTAACGAATCTGCTACAGAATTTGACTCTCTATATATATGTTTAAAATTAATATTAGAGGGAGAGATGTCACTTACAAGCTGCCATATATTTCTGATCAATGGTTCGAGCTTCCAGGGAATCTTATACTGTCTTGTGATTATTTTTAGCAGAATCAAGGAATCCACCTCCACTTCCAATTCTTGTAGTCCTTCATAATAGGCTGTCTGTAAACCTTCGGCCAGTGCCAATGTTTCAGCTTCCAGACTTGTTCTTCTGCTCAGATATATCGATTTTGCTATAACAACTTCACCCAAAGCATTTCTTATAACAAGTCCAGCTCCTGCTTCTCCTGGATTTCCTAAAGCGGATCCATCCGTATTGAGTTTGAAGCCTGTGGGATGTCTCCAAGATACCTGTTTAACTAAAAATGTCGTAGAAACAACAGAACAGATAGATGTTATATCCAATAGATCATTATGAATATGACCAATTTCTGAATGTTTCCATCTCAGATGATGAGCTTTTATGGTATTCTGTATATTCAACAGAATGAGTTTCTTCATATTGTTCAATTGTGGCTTGATCTGATCATGCATAAAAGCATTTCTGGAGCACCAGATAGTCCAAGTCACAAAGAGAGGCATTATTCTAATGAGCAATCTATGTAATTCCGATTTTACTGACAAATTCCAATAATGAAAGAACCTATTCCAGAGATTCTCAAAAGATACTGGTGTAATATCAAAAAGGATATGAAAATAATTCCATAATACCTTAATGAATACACAATCATTAAACACATGCTGCAGATCATCAGAATTATTTCCACAGTAACAGCAAATCGATGTTATATAGATCATACTTTGCTGTAAAACATCACTCATAGGTATCAATCTGTTTAGAAGCCTCCAATTAAACATAGATAATTTCTTTGGCACATACTTCATCCATAGAAACTTATAAGATGGAACTATCACTTTTTTCTTTCTCAGCAATTCGTATGCTGAAGATATAGAAAAGGTACCAGTAGGTTCTGGTTTCCAAATAAGCTTATCAGAATACCCTTCATATATTGAGAAATCTTTTTGCAATGTGACAATAACATCTTGTGAAAATCCAAACATAAGGCTATCAAGTATATTTTGTTGATCATAGAAGAATTCCTTAACTGTTAGGTCAGTCAAGGGGATATTAAAATCAGAATTCCATAGATCAATCAAACATCCAATTCCCAGCCAATTACTGTCCCAAAAAGATATCTCACCAGCTCCTACCTGTATCATTGAATTATTATGAGCAATGCCATCAACCTCCCTATATCTTTTCCAGGTTCTGGATTTCATTTTATAGCCTGGCAAAGACCACATAAAGGATGCCCATAGACTATTTCCAATTTGCAATTTCCACCAAATTTTCAATGAAAAACAGTCCATCAAAGTATGTAAATTTTTAACTGCCAGACCATTTTCCAGAAACGGATAACACAAATTAGACCAAGCTCTCCAAACTTTATTTTGACCATATTCAGATTTTCCCCATAAAAATTTGGCAAATATGACATGAAGTCTATCCAAAATCCCATTAGTAGGTTTTACAATAGTTAGAATGTGCAGTGGGATGGCAGACAAGACATGTTTGGTTAGAATTAATCTTCCAGCCTGTGTAAGCATTTTATTTTGCCATGATACCAATTTAGCAGTTATATTGTCATATAATGGTTGAAAATAAGAATGTTTCTTTTTTCCAGTAAAAACAGGACAACCAAGATACTTAAATGGGAAATTTCCTTTAGTCATTCCAGTAATATCAGAGACCATTGCATGATAACTATTGGGTGCTGATCTAGACAGGTAATATGCTGATTTTTCAATATTTATTTTTTGACTGTAGCAGACTCATATTTCTCTAGAAAACTTATTAAGTTGATCATGCTGTGTCTATTAGCACTCAGGAAAACACAAGTATCATCAGCAAAAGTTAAACTAGTGATCTTTTGTGTAATATTTGGCAATCTGTAGTAATCAATTTTGGACTGTTCATAAAGAGATCTTAAGGTTCTAGTGAAAGCTTCAGTTAATAGAATAAAAAGAAAAGGAGATAGTGGATCTCCTTGCTTTATACCCCTTGAAGCCTCAAAAAAACCAAAAGGTTTCCCATTGACCAAAACTGAAAACTTTGTTGCTTTTATGTTACCCATGGTATTACTGACAAAAAGGTTTGAAAATCCCATTTTCCTTAGTAACTTAGACAGAAAATTCCAAGATACTCTATCGAAAGCTTTCATCATATCCAGTTTAAAGAATATATTAAATCCTCCCTGTTTAGTATTCAAAAATTCAATTAGCTCTTGCATTAACAGAACATTGTCAGCTAGCTCTCTACCAGAACATTGTCTTGCATTACATTCAATTTTCACTAAATTGTTTTAAAATAAAATTTCCTACAATTCAAAAATGTCAATAAAATACTTTTTTTTTGATTTATCAAATGAAATTAATTGTGAAAAATGTTTCTTCAATGTATTTTGTTTTAATTTATCAAATAAAGTTATTTTTAAAAGTTCTAATTTATACTCAAAATTAACAAATTCAACAATAAGGGTTTGTTTAGTACAACTTATCTGAATATTTTCAGTTGAGTTCATTATTTTTCAGTTCAGTTCATTTTAGTTCTGTTCAATTCATTTCAGTAGTTTCAGTTCAGTTCAGTGCATTATACTTTAATTAAAATTAAAACAAAATATATGTTAATGATTCAGTACAGTTCAATCCAATTCAAAGAAATTGTAATTTATTTTAATTCAGTTTCACGAAAATATAATTTGATGATTTTAAGTTTATATTGAAAATTCAGTTCATTTTTGTTAAATGAAGTTCAATTCAGTTCATTTTAATTAAATGTAGTTCAATTCAGTTAAGTGTAGTTCAATTCAGTTCTATTTTCTGTTCTTGAATTTCTGTTTCTCTACCATTAGATAGAGATTTCCATTTGATTTGGTGCAATATTTATTCGATTCAGTTCAGTTCAGTTCAGTTCAGGTGTATTAAACAGACCCTAATTACGAATATGTCCATTAACAAACAAAATAATTATTGCGAAATATTTATTATTTGATCAAATAATGACTGCGAAACAAAGTATTTCATTTTTTGATTTGTATGATATGTGTAATTTTTGAAAAACCATTGTACAAATAAAATAATTACTTTAAAATCTTTATTATTTTATCAAATTTGAAGTTGAATGTTTGAACTCAAATTAATAATAATATTATTATTATTATTATTATTATTATTATAACATTTTGTAATTAATTTCAGCACACTTCAGCAAATTTCTGCAGACTTCAGCAGATTTCAGCAAATTTCAGCGAAGTTCAGCGAAGTTCAGCAGACTTCAGCAAATTTCAGCGAATTTCAGCAGAATTCAGCGAATTTCAGCAAACTTCAGTTAAGTGAATTTCAGTTAAGCTGAACTTGACAGGGCCTCACTCACGTGGATAAAAATTTTAATGGTAAACATGTGTGATTCGTATAGTTCTTGGAGGAGATCTTCTATACTCTTAATTAACGTTCCTGATTCCGCAGGAAATTTTTTATATGTTGTAATTTATACAGTATACCTTTAAATTTGAACTTTATATTTTGTTACTTAAAAATCTAATTTTATATAAATTTTTTTGAATTTTTGCATTAAAACATGTTTTACTAAATATTTACTTTAAAATGATCGATGTTTTAACACAAAAATATATCATTTAAGTTTAAATACATAGCAGGTTTTATAGTATTTAGAATAGTTGGTCTTTCAAAGGATTTTAACTAATTATTATCCATCACACTTATTTATCTATTACTTTTTTTTTTGAGCAAACCACTATATAGTGGGTGATATTATATTGGACATCTCAAATCTCAAAAAAAGTACCATTACAAAACTATGATACACCATATACCCCAAGAACGGGTATAAGTGTACGGAGGTAAACTCCCAAAGCATTGGAATGCTTTGCAAAAAGAATAGGCTTTAAGCCCTATACAAAAAAATATAGGTATGAAAATTTTAGGACCTATTAGACAATTGATAAGCAAAACCCAATGTGATCCCAATAAATTCATACACTACTCATATAACTAAGACTATGTATCCCTAACTAGGTAGAGCATTATAATAGTAGGGACTGAGAGCTTGTGATTGGTAGCAGAGATGTTGCTTCAGTTTTTGGCATCCAGAGTTGAGTGAGAGGAGTATGGGGCACTCCAGATTTGTTGCAGCTCTATTTGTTTGTGCTGTGCCTGGATAGCATCTCATCTATGGGAGGTTATCTGCAAGTTAAGATCAGATAGAAGAGATAATGTGTTGATTATCACAATGCAATTAAAATTCATAATGTAAAACTAAAATAATGTGTTGATTATCACAATGCAATTTTCCAGTTTTTCTGCAAAATTTTAATTTGGATGTATTAGAAAATCATGGATCAAAATCCCACGAGCACAGCAACAAACTTTGAACGAGAAAATGAAACAAATTTGAAATTGGATGCCCTCGCCGCAAAATATTAATTGGCTGACACAGTGACACTAATCGGCGTCGAACCATTCCCAAATCTAAGTTTAGGCTGTTCCCAAAGTTAGTAGTAACCGTTTTGGTGTTCTTGTTGGCCGTGTTTTGGGAATTGAAAGTGATGGTGAACAGTCAAGGATTCACATGAACAGTCAAGGTTAAACGTATTTATCACTTAATGTGTACTGAAGTGATGGTGAATATCTTTTCCAAAGTGAGTTTATTCAGATCCTCTTTTTAGCTCTCTTTTAAAACAACATTTTTCAAACTTTTATCGGAGTCAATCTTGTCCTAATAACACTAGTGGAATTGGCACCGGAACACGGCGGTTCCGTGTGCGTTGGATGGCGGTTTTGACCGCCGTCCTTGGTGGCGCCGTGCAATTGGCGCCACCGATGCACGTAAGTCATAACTGCCGTGTATTGTTCCGGCTAAATTTTCGAGTTCGGAAATCTATCCGGATGTTTATAAGTCCGGCTAAGTTTACGAGTTCGGAAAGTTAGCCGGATAGAACAAAAAAAACGCCGGCCAAATTGTCCGGCGAAATCAAAACCAGCATAAAATCAGTTTCATCCCCAAACCATGGGTACTTGTGGATCGAATAGATCGTACCCCAAAATTTCAAAAACACAAACTATCATACTAATCTATTGATTTTCAACATAAATCATATGAAAAACACTTATAATTTAAAGTCAACCTTTTGTTAGAAGAAGGAGAAGGAGGGAGAGAGGGAGAGGGAGAAGAGGGAGAGGGAAAAGAAGGAGAGGGAGAATGAGAAGGAGAAGGTGAAGAAGGAGAGGGAGATGGAGATGGAGAAGAGATGGAGATGGAGAGGGAGAGGGAGAAGGAGAAGGAGAAGGAGAAGGAGGAGAGGGAGAGGGAGAAAGAGAAGAAGGATAAGATGGAGAGGGGGAGAATGAGTGGGAGAAGGAGAAGAAGAAGAGGGAGAGAGGGGGAGAGGGAGAAAGAGATAAGTTGCACAAACTTACAAGGAGAGATCGTGTTTGATAACAAGCATCCGGGTAAGTTTCTGAACTCTGAAACTTAGCGGGATGGTAGTAAAATGGCGGTTTCTTAAAAAGTCACGCGGAACCGCCGTGTAAACCATCCGGCTAAGTTTCCGAGTTCGCCGCCACTTAGTTTCTGAACTCTGAAACTTAGCGGGATGGTAGTAAAATGGCGGTTTCTTAATAATTCACGCGGAACCGCCGTGTTCCGGCCTGATTCTACTAGTGTAAACAGGTAAAATTGCACTATTTGGCTAAGTACATTGTCAAGCCAAAAGGACATTATTATTATTGTCAAGTTCTGAAATGATTTTGAACAATATGGTCCAGAATCTCCAGATATAACATGACTTATTAATACAGAAAAGATACATACACAAACACAATATTTAATCCACATTTACACTGGTCCAAAGACTTCATAGTTAATTTCAAACTGTAACCCGAGTCCATGATTTTATCCAATTTGGGGGATCCGAGTGACGACCCAGGAAGAGTTGATCCAAACCCAGACCCGGTCACACCTGAAATCCCTGGTGACGGCAGTTCCTTCTTCCACAATAATGGCATGAAATTAGGGTTCTCTTGCTCTATTCTTGTTTTTGCAACCCAGGCATGCCCACCTTTTAAATCTAGCCACGACTGCTTACCTGCAAACATTAGTCTACAATGATAAGTGGATTATCTTTGTAGTTTACTTTTTTAAAATGACGAGTGTACATCATTTTAAGATATTGAAAAAAAAGTTGAAGTATCATTTTGATGCGAAATTTGATAGAATTGTGTTTTAAATTACTAGTTTCGAACTATAAATTAATTTCACATATTTGGGTTAACACTTTCAGATCTATGAGGTCTAGTAAAATACACAAAAGTTAACACGAATACGCGAAATCACTTGATTATGGCTATCTTACTTGCAAGATCCTACCTCAGAACCACATGATTATAAATTAAGACTAAGCAAATTCAAATAACAACATTTTCATTTAAGATTTCATGTCACCTTGTTGTTTATTTAGACTAGACTGAGTTAATATGAATTTAACCAAACTAAATTAAAATGCAACTAGATGCACACCATCCAAGTTTTGAAGTGGAGGATTACCTGGACATGTCTTATTCTGGTCCTTTTCTCTGCTTCCTTTCTGTATAGAGGCAGTTTGGATTGGAACTCTACGAGGATCACTGATATATAGTAATGGAATGTGATTACTAACGTAATTAGGTGAGAAAATAGATAAATTGTCAAAAGAGTGACAATATCATATAAATTAAAACACGTTTAAATAACTCACACCCAGCTTAAATGAGTTGATAAAAATTTCAAATGGTAAACCTCTTTATTGTACGTGTTGATGCCTGGTAAACACGATTCATGTTATATATATACACACATATACAGCGGGAGCGACGATGCATATGCGAATCCGAGTTTAAGAGGCCAGATTCTGCCCAACCCCAACCTCAGGATATTCTCCTTCTCAGAAATTTCAGGAGCGACACGGTTCTGGGAGAAGGCGACTTCGGAAAGGTCTACAAAGGCTGGCTTGATCCTGACAGATCATCGTCGTCGTCATCCTCCTCCAACCACCACCCTCAATCTAAGCGGCTCGGTCATCGCTGTCAAGAAACTCAACTCCGAACTCGCTCGGTCATCTACAGGGATCTCAAGGCATCTAACATACTCCTGGACGGCGTAAGTAAATGCAAACTCTTTTTATAACACATTGCCTGTAATTGTCTTCAGCGCCGGCCCTCCCAGTACACTCCTGCTTGGGGTCTCAAATTTAGGGGAAAAATAGGAGCCCCTTTTTTTAGTATTTATAGTGTATATATACATTAAAATGGCAAATAATTGATTAAAAACATGCGCATATCTCCTGATGGAAACTCTATTTATTACCATCATCTTTTTATTTTGTAAAAAATATTTATATTCTATATAAAATAAAAACTAAATGGTAAAGTAGTTTTAAAAATTGTGTATTCCTATTATAACTCTAATGGTAAAAGACACGCATTCAACATAAAAAAAAACTTAGGAACATACATAAAAGAGGTAACTAGTTAAAGAGTTCGTATATTCATATCTTTCTTCTTCTAATCCTAATAATATAATAATAAAGAACACAATGATCATGAATAGCTAAACTCATACAATTTGGTGTTTTGAATCAAAATTGGTTACATATTGACTTGAAAATCTAATTGTAATCCATTTTGTTTTGAATAGATAAATTTTAAGAAGAATTTTGGATGTTGTCTGGTTCATTTTATCATTAAAAAACTTGAAAAGTATTGATGATTTTGAGGTTGGTTTCACTTTTACACATGATTATTTGATTATCTATTATATTTTTATATTCTTATTGTCATTTATTGATTTAGTTTTATTTATAAATGTGAGATTGTGTTGTGAAATAGAACAATTAAGTAAGTGCTAGTTTTTCAAATTTTCCAATAAAATTAATTTGTAGCGTTATTGATAGTTGTAATTTGGTGAAAATTTTTCCCAAAAATGAAATATACACGGGGCCTTTTTTTATTCCCTTCGGGTCTCACGAATTCTAGGACCGTCACTGACTTGCAAGCTTACATGTTTGTGTGATTAGGGATCAGCGGAGCTTGATGGTTTGATGTAAAAGTGAGAGTATTATTGTAATCTCCCTTTTAAATATGTTTTACAAAAAAAATTTAAATTAAACCACTTTCCTTCTTAAAGATTAGGTAAGAATTACACCCTCTTTATAAATAAACAAAGTTCCACTTCCCCTAATCTATATTTTCCCATTACAAAATGAGTTAGATTTCGATCAAAAAGATTGGTAGGATTTCGATCTTTCAAAAAAAACAACTAACTAAACATCTCAACTTTGAAAGATTTAAAAATTCTATGGAGATTCCACACTTATTCATAAACCAAAATCAATAAAAAATACCAAGGATTTTTTCACACCAATCTCCTCGAGGTGGAGGGGAGTTAGGAAGAAGATGAACGTGGTCAGTGTTTATGAATTTTTTAATGTGATTTTTTAAAAAAATTCAAAGATGAAATCGTCTTATATAAGGCAAGTCCAACGAATTGCTTTTCAGTATCCTCTTAATTCTTAAAAATCAAAATGCAAAGTCTTTTACTGCCACGAAGAAATTTTACTTCCTTTTGTTAGTTTTACATCCAGGTCTGGTCACACACATAAAACTACCTTCTCCGTACTCCCCTTCTACTAGCTCGATACTATCGACTCTGACGCTATAGGCTCTCGATACTATCTTTATAATGTACTTGTAATAGCTTCACTAAGAAAAGTTGTATGTTTCGAGTTTATTTACTTATCTAAAGCATAACAAAGATTTTAATTACTTAGAACTCTGAGCTTATAACACAACATCATAGATTTATGGAGGGCGAGAAATTAGAGTACAAAGGGGAGAAGGTATTGAAGGAGCTTCAGAATCTGACAGAAAATGCAGGTCAAGTTCAAGAAGGTATACTGAAAAAAATATTGAACCAGAACAAGGGAAGTGAGTACCTGCGCAAGTACTTGTCCTCTGACCTGGCAGAGTTCAAACGTTGTGCTCCTGTCATAAATTACAAGGACATCAGCCCCTACATCCAAAGAATTGCTCATATCAGAGATGCTATGCAGGTTAGTGTACTTAATATTTTGCTTCCTTTTCTGTTCTCATGCACATTTAACAAACATATCTAAGATACAAGTATGTTTTTTTTTATAGCTCTGGAACATCTGCGGGAGAACCCAAGCTGGTGCCATCTACTGAAGAAGATCTGGATCGTCGAACCTTCGTTTATAATCTGATCATGCCCATTATGAACCAGTTAGACTTCTCTTTTTCTCTTCTTAAATCCATGCAGCATTATCTTCAACAACTACTAATCACTTTTCAAATGAACTAGGTACATTAGTCAAGGCAGAAACCTCTACTCCAGGTGGCTTACCAGCTCGGACTGTGCTAACCAGCTACTACAAGAGTCGGCATTTCAAGAACCGCAGCCGTGATCCTTACACTGACATCACCAGCCCTGATGAGGCCATCCTTTGTCAAGACAGCAACCAAAGCATGCATTGTCAGCTACTTGCTGGACTCATCCATCGCCACCAAGTCCTACGCATTGGAGCTGTATTTGCATCTGCATTCCTCCGGGCTGTCTCCTTCCTGGAAAGAAACTGGCCCAAATTTTGTGAGGACATCCGTACTGGTAAACTTGATGCCATGATTACGGACCCCGATTGCCAAGCAGCCATGTCCAGTATACTTTCTAAGCCACAGCCTCTTCTGGCTGATGAAATTGACAACATCTGCACGGGGAGCCGGTCCTGGAAGGGAATATTGTGCAGACTTTGGCCCAAAGCCAAGTACATTGAGGCTGTTGTCACAGGCTCCATGTCCCAGTATATTCCTACCTTGAAATTTTACATGGATGGAGAACTGCCTTTGGTGTGTACCATGTATGCCTCCTCGGAGTGCTATTTTGGAGTCAACTTGAAGCCACTGTCCGATCCAGCAGACGTTTCCTTCACGCTGTTGCCTAACATGGCTTACTTTGAATTCATTCCTATTGGTGAGAACGGGAACCTAAGCGATGAAGAAGAACAAGTGCCTTCATCCAGGCTAGTTGATCTGGTTCACGTTCGAATTGGGTCATACTATGAACTGGTGGTTACAACATTTGCAGGCAAGCAATTCTCATTTGATTCATTACCTGTTTTTTCAAGTTGCTAATCAAAAATTTTATAAATAACAAACAAACAAGGTAATACGGAAAGATCAATAATACCTGGTTGTTGAATTATGGCAGGATTATACAGGTATCGCATCGGTGATGTGCTCCAAGTGACTGGATTCCATAATCAAGCCCCGCAGTTTCGATTCATCTGCAGGAGAAACGTTGTCCTCAGCATTGACAATGACAAAACTAATGAAGAAGACCTGCACAAGAGCATCACTAAAGCAAAGAAGCTTCTGGAGCCCTTGAATACTATACTCATGGAGTACACTAGCTATGCTGATACATCCACTGTACCAGGCCATTATGTGATCTTCTGGGAAATTTTTCACAGTAATGGAACAGGAAAGAAGGTGGTACCAGAGATTCTTGAAGAATGTTGTGCTGTTGTGGAAGGAGAGCTTGACTACACATACAGGCGGTGCCGCACTCTTGACAAATCCATTGGGCCTCTGGAGATTCGGATTGTGGAAGTTGGAACTTTCGAGCAGTTGATGGACTTGTTCATCAACCAAGGAGCAAGTATCAATCAGTATAAAACTCCCAGGTGCATCAACAGTAAAGCTGCCCTCAAACTCCTCAACTCTAACGTGAGGGCTTCCCATTTCAGTCAGAGGGATCCACACTGGAATGCTTGAAACCATCTGTGTTTTCTTCAAATAACATAAGATCTTGCTATCTCTCATATATGATTTTTAGCATTGTACTAGCTGCATCTATTCCATCATCTTCCCAATTTCAGAAATGGGAAATACTTAATATAATTCATAGATAATCTGGGGAGGACAACCTTATATGCAACCTTTTACAAAGGCTGCAACTTATACAGGGTAATGGGAACGCTCATAAAAATGGGGAAGTAGAGGAGCAGAATCATATATTAAGTGCACAACTAAAGTGAAGGCAATGTTCTTACATTCACAAAAACTTATCAAGCTGATGCATCAAATATGTGATAGTATCCACACAGATACAGGGGAAAGGAAATTATGATTACAACATACCATCTCTGTTTGTCCTACTGCTGCAATAACAATATCTGCTTCACGAATTTTTGTCTCTGGATCACTCGTACGTGAATGCACGATAGTCAATAGAGAGACAGGCAATCCAACTATATTGCTTCGACCAACCACAACATCATTTTTACCCTTAATGGTAATTCCAACTTCGCTTCAGAAGTTCGATACAACCCTCAACTCTGGTCGCTGCAACCGGTCCTCCTTGTTAAGAACAGCGAGCCCCTCCATCTTTTCCGCTACAATTAGGTAATGGAAAATGCAGCTTTTGGACATCAAACTGGACATGATTTGGTCCTTTGTGTGATCTGATCCCACCTTCCCAGACTATCATTCCTGAAGACTGCACAGTCCAGCACTTAAAAGGTAACAAATTCTTATATTTACAATCTATTGCAAATTTTCCATCTAATGTCCTCACTGTGTTGCAAGAATTCGAATGCACAATCTCCAGAGAAGATAGGTTAATCTGGAAACCTAGCTTTTTTGGTGATTTCACTTTTAAATATGCATACCAGGCTTTGAGGGCACAGAGAGGTACTTTCCAATCTCTCTCAAAACTATGGAATCCTAGATTTCAGAAAAGAATTAGTATTTTCATGTGGAAACCGATAATGATCACTGAGACCACTGCTTGATCTCGTCAAGCATATTAATTTCTTTTGATTGTATATAGCCAAAACATATTTCTCCCTCTCAGCTTATTCATACATTACAACACATATTATCCCCAGCAGCATTAACTACTGTGAAAAAGGGAGACTTTGTGGGATTGATATAGTTAGAAGTCTAAAATAAGCTTCTTCGGCACTACATGAAATTTGTACAAAATTTTGACGTTAAAATAGCATAAAATTTTACATTGCCAGATAAACATAACAGTCAAAATCACAGATACCCATTTCAACAACAAAATTTGAGATCATAGATGGGTTACAGAAGAAACCTAACTACCTCACTAAAGCAGAAAAAATCCATCAAGCAAACCAGTCTCAGCGCTTGATCACGGCCTATATATCTACTCCCATAAATGTCGTCTATTTTGTTCTGGCTAAGCTGTAGATTTGCACAAGAGCAGTCACAACATGGTTAAGCTCTCATAATACTTATACTGGCTACAATAGACCCACTTAATACATTTGACTTAACATTTAAAGCCCCCTTCTTTATTAAAATATCATCAATCAAATTCAAAAACTTTGAATTCAGAAAATGTGATAACTGAAGCCTAAAATGCAATTTTTATTCAATGATACGTACATATTTCATCCAACTTTATTTATATTTGTATAGCCTTTAAATACTTGTCCACAATTAAAATAAGTTTTACCATTTAGCAAAAGCCATCTGTTGCATGAATCATGATGAACACAAAGTTGTGATCACATAGTTCAATAATTTAATACACAAAAGAACTAACATAAAAAGCAACAGTTAACAGGAACGTATGAAGCTGACGTTGCTAAAGTGATTTTCTAGTTCAGAAATATTAAAATGCAAGGCAACACATTGTTGTAAAAGAGTGAACGAACATGTTTAAGATTAGAACAGTGCAGATTCTGAAATGAGATTTCTCTCGACACATCACTCATATATTCAGTTTTCATGCGCCAGAATTCAACCTCAACTTTCAATGAAATGAACAAATCCTCACATTTCCGTGCATATTACTCCGCGTGTTCGTATAGTGTACCTTGCGCCTTCAATAGTAGCACCCGTCTGGTTCAATAGATCCAAAAAGGTCCAACTTCATCAAACACCTTTACACTTATCATAATCAAGCCCTCTGATTGGAAATGTATGATCCAAGCAACTTTCTGGATACCTAAACTGAAGAAGGCCAAAAAAGGAGATATTAATCTCTTAGTTGGCTTGTCCCTAACAATGGTGTTTCCACCGGAACAAACATCTTATAAAATGTAGAATAACCAAGCAAAAGCTCCAGAAATTACAAGTGCTTACTCTTTGTGCGAGCTTCTCTTGGACCATTTATCAAACACCTTACATGCACTAATCTCAAGCTTGCTTCATTTTATCATCATCATGTGATTCTTATTCTTCTCCAGAAATAAATACTTCATTGAGTTTGTAAGCCAATTCTGCTCAAAGAAACTACTTCTATTGTGGAAGATTGGTGGAAGAAGAGAGCAAAGAATGCGTGGAAGTCTCTGGAGCAGCACTGTATCATCGGAAATTAGTAAAAAAAATAAAAACGCCGGAAATGACAGCGACGAAAGTTCACTGTTGAATTGAGATCGTCGCTTTTAGGTACCCACAAAATGTTAACTAACTTTTTATTGGCAATGTCACACTTCGGTCCTATTTAATCCAGTTCAGAATAAATAATGAATTTAAAAAAATTTAGCTAAATTTACTTATCCTAAAATAACTTTCAATCTTCAGGAAACATTAAAATAAAAAAAAATTAATATATAAAATTTGATTCTATTCTATTCAGCAAGAAAAAAGAAAATTTTAATTTATTTTCAGCTGGGAATGTTTGGTGCTTTTTTTAAGTTTTACGAATCTAATTACTAGTTTATTGTTCATAAACAGTTAATTTATTATTAAACTAGTGTAATACCCGTGTTATACACGAAATTCTAAACTATATATAATAAATAAATAGTAATTATATTTTTATGTAATTATAGCTGTTGAAAAAGTAATTGTAAAATAATAATAGGATCGTGTAAAAAAATATAAAAAAAATTATATTTTATGATTTATTTATATGTTATATTTACAAATTGTTATAAAATTATCACTGATTTCCAATTTTTTTAAATGACGAATTATTATAAATATTTTAGTAATATGTTTATGTTATAATCTTTGAATTATAACACAAAATTTAAATAATAAACTATCTTTAATCTTACGCATTCACATTTTGAAACAATTCTTTACCATGATGTGACATTTATAAGAGATTTTGTGATACATCTATACTAATAACTCTAAAATTATTGATATAGTTGAATATGACATTTTCAAATCATTCTAAGTGTCGTTCTAATCATCGTTGTTTCATTGCACAACTTGTCAATAATATTTTAGTTATATTATTTTTAGTTTGTAGACACAGTTTTTTTTTGGGAAAATAAAATAAATTTTATAATTAGTAAAAAATTAGGTACGAAAATAAGATAAAGAGAAAGTGACACTTGGTTTTACCATTTTTTACTATAATTATTATAATTTTTAGTATAGAGAAGATAATAGTGATGGAAAAATTTACATGTAGAATACCAAAATTAAAGTAAATAAATATCGTCAATTAATTTTAAAGAGATTTTCATTAGAATATATTAATCTTACTTTGTACATATAATTCACCTATTCTCAAACTAATTTTACACCAAAAAAATAATCAATAAAATCAGGCCCATTAAATTACCAAAAATAATGCTATATATATATATATATATATATATATATATATATATATAATTCACCTGTTTGCCACATAATTTTGAGTAACTAATATCATGATTTGATAGCGTTAAGACTTAATAATATTTATGGGGTGGTATTGCAATTTCAATGGTATTATGGATTACGTGGAGTAAAACATTTGACTGCGTATAGCACTTCAATTTATTGTGTCACGGAATCAGCATTTTTTTTCAGCATTTTTTAATTCAGTTCAGTATATTCAAATTTAGTTCAGTTTAGTAAATTTCAATTTTATTCAGTTCAGTTCCGTTAAAGTGAAGTGGACAGAATGTTGTGTTTAAGACTGGGCTAGGCCCACTACACGACTCCTAATCCAGCTCGACAGTGGCCCAAATATCGTAGCAACTGAATAGGGTTTAAGGACTGCCGCGGAGCCTACATATAGAGGATTTGTTCCATTTCTTAAAGCTTCTTTTGTATCGACGGCGCGCGACCTCCAGGCGATTAACCCTAATCGGCGGCAATGGTGCACGTCAATGTCTACCGCAACTGTATGATCTCGCTCTCTCTTCTTGTCTTTCGTTAACGATTTATCCATGCCTTCTGTGTTTTGACATGATTTGCATCTGTGATCTACGAGTTTTTATGTGAGAGTTTGTTTTTGATTGTGCGAATTAGCTGTTTATGCATTTTTATGGTTTCAAAACTCAGCTTTTTTCCGTTCAATCGTGTAGAGAAGATGTGAAAAGAGTAGATTTTTGACTGTTGTTTGTATCTGTTGTGTAAGATGGACGCTTAGAAGCTTGATTGTAAAGCTTACCATGTCTTGTTTATTGATCTATGTTTAAGTCTGTTATGGGCATGAGTAGGGGTGTTCCAAAAAATGAGTAGGACTGTTTGATGATGATCTGAATTTGTTGAATCAGATGGGAAGACCTTCAAGAAGCCCCGTCGCCCTTATGAGAAGGAGCGTTTGGATGCAGAGTTGAAGCTGGTTGGAGAGTATGGACTCAGGTGCAAGAGAGAGCTGTGGAGGGTGCAGTATGCTTTGAGCAGGATCCGCAACGCTGCTAGAATGCTTCTCACCCTTGATGAGAAGGACCCCCGTCGGATCTTTGAGGGTGAGGCTCTTCTTCGCAGGATGAACCGATATGGACTTCTGGACGAGAGCCAGAACAAGCTCGACTACGTCCTTGCTTTGACCGTGGAGAACTTTTTGGAGCGCCGTCTGCAAACACTTGTGTTCAAGACCGGCATGGCCAAGTCCATTCACCACGCTCGTGTGCTCATCAGGCAGAGGCACATCAGGTATCTATGCAGCCCCTGATAGCACCTTGAATTTAGTTTTAGTTGAATATTTGTGTTTCTTGCTTGATGGTATTTAGGCCTAGATTCTGGAATTGATTTCTGAACCTTTCAATTTATATTCACTTAGTGCAAGCTGCATAAATGAGTCATTCTTTGGGGTATAACACCTAGTATTGTCATGATAGAGTTAACGATTTCATTATGTGAGAAGTTTGTGATATTCTAGATGCCTGTGAAGGGTGTCACTTAGTCCATAGCCCAGTATGTTTCGAAGACTGCATAAATATCTGTGTATCTTAGTCTTATGATTGTTGCCATGGTGAAAATTGTTGTGAAATGGAATGAAATATAGTTTGAGTTTGAGTGTTTTATCAAAGGTGATAATCGTTTCCTTTCCTTCAGGGTTGGAAGGCAGGTGGTGAACGTTCCCTCATTCATGGTGAGAGTTGATTCCCAGAAGCACATCACTTTCTCCATCAGCAGCCCCTTTGGTGGTGGTCGCCCTGGAAGAGTGAAGAGAAGGAACCAGAAGGCCGCTGCAAAGAAGGCTGCAGGAGGTGATGGTGGTGACGAGGAAGACGAGGAGTGAGCCATCACTTAAGTTTTGATGCTTTGCTTTCTTACTACCATTCCCTAATGTTTTGTCTCGTACTCCAAGTTATGCTGTTTGGTATGTAGTATTATTATGTCAGTATGGATTGTTATCAGATTTATGCCTTCGGATATTAATCAAGCTATCTGAGTTAGCTTCAGATAACCTTTCTTCATTATGATTTTCATCATTAATGTTAAGAAACCCGTTTTAAAACTGTCTTTGATCCTTATTATGATGTGATGCTTGTTTAGCTGAAACTGATGAAGAATGATACCGGGATATTCAGATATGTGGGATCTGATTAAGAAACCGGCCATGACTAATAATATCAGCTTGGAATAGAATACTGGGAATCAGTTAATACGTGTTAGTGTTGGACTCCAGAAATTAGATGATGAATCTCAGTGGTCTTTAAGGTCTAACACAATTTAGGGACACGCAATTGTTTTTGATGTGATGATCAATGGAACTGCAACAAGTGTATCGCTCAGCCAACATCATCACCTGTGAATCCTGCTACACGTGTACAACAATTGTTTGGAATGTTAACTAATTTTATTAAGATTTGTGAGGCAGTTTTTAGGATTTGATAAAGACTGGTTATGCAATCTTTGTTGTCCACATAAACCATCCATTTTCAGAGTCCCTTGAACGGTAAACCTCGCGTCAACATGAAAGGTTTGAAAAAATGAAGGTGGAATTGTTCTTTACCCTTCTCATATTTTTTAAATAAATGTCAAGAGATTATGAGAATACAAATTATACAAAATCAACATACTTTGTAAAACTTAACAAACTTAACAAAATATCAACCATTGATATTTTTATAAAAACGGGATTATTCATGACTCTTACAAACCGAATATAGCTGAAAAGGTGATTAAAAAATATCAAAACTTATCTTAATTATTATTATAATATTACAATACATTTCCGATTTCCCTGTAGGGATAATCATAAGTTAAGATTTAAACCATTAAATATTAATAAAATCACCAATACAATTAATTATGTTATATACTTTGTAGATAAAATTACTACAACACATGTATGAAATTATATCATGGACCTAACTATTACTAAATTAGTGTCCTTTTAAATTTAAACTGTATTTTTAGTTTAAAATTGAAAAAACTATAATAAATGATACTTTCAGTTTGAAACATGTTTTAATTAAAATATATAATATAAGTGGTTAAATATAGTGACTCATGATTAGGCTTCGATAAGGATTCTCTATCCTTTTAATCACGATATCTTTCCTTCTATTTTCTCCTCTTCCCCTATTTTACAATGTCCATTATTATATTTCTTACCTAAACAAGAATATTTATTTATATAAGGTTGAAAAACATAATATAGGAAGTCCTCTAGTATCCGTTTACGTTTGCATATTGAAACGTTTTTTAAGAAGGTTTTGATTTTACTTTTAGCAACTTAGTTTTTGCTAATATTCGTAAACAAAAGGGAGGAAAGAAGAATTTTTTTTTTAATAATTGAATTTCCATAAAGAAGAAAATGAATTTCCATAATGTATTAAAATTTCCATTATGTGTGATAAAAATCCGATCACATGATTAAAGTGGGATCATCCAATACATGTGTGTGCGACACGTGGATAAGTAGGTGCACATAATTCAGACCTTGGCCTAATTACCACGGCTACTAGTACTAGTATAAATACACATGCAAACACGCAAAAACCACCAAAAAGAAACGCAAATAATTGCATCGAACGATATGGGGGTGAAACAAGCTTCATGTGATGAGTGGGCATCGGAGATGGAGGAGTCACCGGTTTATACCAAACGCACGGCGGCGAGGAGGCGGAACCACGGCGGAGGAGATCAGGGGATTTATTTGCATAGCCAAATTCTGAAGATCAGAGATGAGGATTCACACCTAGGAGTGGACGACATGTGCAAAGTTCTCAATTTGTTTGTGAATGTTAAGGTACCACAGGTGGTGTTGCCGGCATCGAGGTCAAGCTTGCCGTCTTCTCCTCTCGGAGAAAAGACGGCCATGGCCACCGCCGGTGGACTTTCCGACTAAGATCTTTATAAGTTCTAGCGCATGTACATATCTAGTCTAGTCCTTTTTTTAAAAATGTCAAAAAAGTCTAGTCCTTTTTTTGTTTGGTTGGACTAACTTCGCTTCAATATATTATGAGTGCCTAATCTTTTCTTTAACCAAACTAAGATACTATTGTTTTTTTATTTTTCAGATTGATTTTTTAGACACCATTAAATTTTATACAATTCAATACTAACCGTGGGTGAATCGACAAGAAAACAGTACTACTGTTATTGAGCACTAAATTTGATGAGCTATGATTAGTTGATACTTTCTTACATCAAACCGTTAAAAGGTGAAAATTGAGGACCTTGGTCTTATGTTTAACAAGTTTTAATTCATACTGATACTAGCACACAAGGATAGTATACTACTTTAAATTTTGTTCACATCTTTGTAGTATGATAATTGTGTATCATGGTCAGATTCACATCTATTCCACTATGCCTGAATTTCATCCTTATCCCGTTTTCAATATAGTTTGGTTGGTTAGATTGAACCAAAAGAATTGATGTTTTAAAAATAATCAACAATATGACAAAATAACTCTGAATTTTTTGTATTATATTTCACTAAAATTGAGCTAAACTAATCTAAACATGATCCAAGTCTCCAATCCATATTAAGTCATGAGTGGGGAAAATAGAATTATATAATTTTTCAATGACCGACTAAGATGTAATCAATTAAATTATCAGTACCAAATAACTCGATCAAAGTTCGATTTTGAAATAGGGCCGATCAAGGTCAAACTCAAACGCTGTCATATTTTTATTACATAGTTCGAAGTCGAGTTCATCCATCAATCTCTAAACAAACCAATTGGTTGAGTTAGATTTTTTTTCGAGTGTAATGACAAGACTTGGTTCATGTTCGAGTTCAAATTTCATCAAGTTCATGAGTTGAGCTAATATCAAACCAAATGAGAACAATTGTCTCAAGCTCGAGTTTGAGCGCATCACTGTTTCTGTATTAGCACATCTCAACTCTACTCAACAAAACACCAGACAGAATGCGCAAAAAAAAAAAAAATTTAATTACTCACAGGAGTAAGGTGGGTGTAGTGACAGCCTTCATGATACGATGGTTGAAAAGTGATACTCACGATTTGCTATGCACCTAAGATAAGGAGTAACATACAAGCATATATGATACCATTTCATGTGAAATTATACTACTTTTGAAAACAAAGTTAAATCGGTGTTCTAGAATCAGGGTATCAATTTTATCTTGCAGGTTCTGACCATCTCTGGTTTTGATTCTTGCTACCTTTAGCTAGCTGATGGAATATATTCCCATCAAACAGAGATCTTAGCATTCAATAGAAAAGTTAACTGAGAAGGAATAATCGTAACACATTTGGATTAACCAAGGAATGAGCCAGAGTACCATTGCATAAAAACTGAAAATTAACAAGATCCATCATGAATTGTTCACCCCAATGAGAACATTGGGTACATTAGGTTCAAAGAAACACAAAAGCAGTGAAGATAAAAACCACACCAATCCAGCATTCAAGATGTGCATACTGCTCAGTACTCATCATTCTCCTCGTCATCTCCCTCGCCAGACTCAGCACCAACTTCCTCGTAATCCTTCTCCAGAGCAGCCAAGTCCTCCCTAGCCTCAGAGAACTCTCCTTCCTCCATACCCTCACCGACATACCAGTGCACAAATGCACGCTTGGCATACATGAGGTCAAACTTGTGGTCAATCCTGGAGAACACCTCAGCAACGCTGGTGGAGTTAGAGATCATGCAAACAGCCCTCTGAACCTTGGCCAGATCCCCACCTGGAACCACAGTTGGAGGCTGGTAGTTGATACCACACTTGAATCCAGTAGGGCACCAGTCGACAAACTGGATGGTCCTCTTGGTCTTGATGGTGGCAACTGCAGCGTTCACATCCTTGGGGACGACATCACCACGGTACATCAGGCAGCAGGCCATGTACTTGCCATGGCGAGGATCACACTTGACCATCATGGAGGATGGCTCAAATGCAGTGTTGGTGATCTCGGCAACTGAGAGCTGTTCGTGGTAGGCCTTCTCAGCTGAGATGACTGGAGCATAAGATGAAAGCATAAAGTGGATCCTTGGGTATGGGACCAAGTTGGTCTGGAACTCGTTCACATCCACATTCAGGGCTCCATCGAACCTCAGGGAAGCAGTCAGTGAAGAGATTACCTGAGATGTTACAGCGTTAATCACATGACCTGATTGTGCGAAATCACACAGAGAGAATACTGATATAATGACCCCCGCACACAGAGACTATGTATATAAATTGTAGATTAACTATATCAACCAACTGCCTGCTATAACTATCATACCATATACCAAGACACCATTCCTAATCCATTTATAAGAAGATACACCATAATCAATGACACAGAAAGCAATCATGCTCAGATTTCAAAGTGGTTGGCAGATTGCAGAAATACAGCATAAACAATATGAACAACTCAAAAACCAACACATAATAACCCTAATCAACTGCACTGCACAAACTTCACACAACTCTCAACATTACAATGACAAGGCTAATATCATACAAACAAATAAGGCATGCTTTGAATCCAACAGTTAGTCATGCAACAAAGAGACATTGAACTGGATATACCTGTGAGATCAGACGGTTGAGGTTGGTGTAGGTTGGCCTCTCAATGTCCAGGGACTTGCGGCAGATGTCGTAGATGGCTTCATTGTCCAGAAGGACTGCAACATCGGTGTGCTCCAGCAGAGAGTGAGTGGACAGCACAGAGTTGTAGGGCTCAACCACAGCAGTGGAGACCTGAGGGGACGGGTAGATGGTAAACCCTAGCTTGGACTTCTTTCCATAGTCAACAGAGAGCCTCTCAAGCAACAGGGATCCCAGCCCTGATCCAGTACCTCCACCAACAGCATGGAACACGAGGAAACCCTGCAGCCCGGTACAGTTATCAGCAAGCTTCCTGATCCTATCCAGACACAGGTCCACAATCTCCTTCCCAACTACACAATTGAACACGCAAAATCAATCAACATTTACACCCAGAGTTCAAATCAAAGTCTCATTATTGAAGTTCTAGCATGAATTAACACGGCATGAACACCCAAAATTCAAATTAAGGTCTAGTTATTGAAAATCTAGCATGAATTACGAATAATTAGGTCAAAATAAGTGCAAATTGGGTAAATCGAGGACTTACTGGTGTAGTGACCACGGGCGAAGTTGTTGGCGGCGTCCTCCTTGCCGGAGATGAGCTGCTCCGGGTGGAAAAGCTGACGGTATGTGCCGGTCCTCACCTCGTCAATGACAGTGGGCTCCAGATCGACGAACACAGCACGAGGAACGTGTTTGCCGGCTCCGGTCTCGCTGAAGAAGGTGTTGAACGCATCATCGCCTCCACCGACGGTGTGATCGCTAGGCATCTGTCCATCAGGCTGCAAAATCACACACACATCACACAAGGAGTCAATTCATCGATCCAAACCGTCAAAACACTAGGTACAAAATCAGATCTGACAAATTCATGAACGATTACACACCTGGATCCCGTGTTCGAGGCAGTAGAGCTCCCAGCAGGCGTTTCCGACCTGGATTCCGGCCTGACCGATGTGGATTGAGATGCACTCCCTCATGGCGGCGATTGGGGGTTAGGTATCGGAGAGATCTGGGAGAATTGGAAGGTTGAAGAAGGGGAGAATTCACCAGAAACGTATACAAAGACGTTTCTGGGTTTGGGGGAAATTGTAGATCTGGATGAAATGGATGGTGGATTGAGGGGGCTAGAAATGGGCGGTTTATATAAGAGGGGCGCTGGGTATTAGGGCAAAAGCAGTGGCGGTTGAGGAGCCTATTTTCTCATTTTTGAATAATTGAACGGTGTGGATTCCCTCACCTAATATCGATTTTGAATTTTGAATTTTGAACTGTTTTAGGCTGCCAGCTGGATACTTTTTGAGGCCGTTTCCCGCTCTCTGTTTGGGCCTGGTCCAGTTCAAAATAGGCCTAACACTCCCCCTTCATAATAGCTTCAAGCATTAGCGGGATTCAATAATTAAAACTGGTAATTCGTCTATTGTAACATATTGTGAAATGATGGTTGGCAATTTGGGGTGATTATTTGAATAAGAAAATAAACTGCAAGAACTAAATTTCATAACAAATTCTGGTTCTATTTAGTTTTATGGTGAAATGCTGTCAAGAAATTAACTGATTAATTACGGTCATATTTTCAATAAATTAGCAAGTTAGACCAACTTTTATGTGTATGAAAAAGACCCTCTATTTTTTGGGGGAAATAATGGCCATCTATATAGACTACAAGTTTGGAGAAATGCTTCTATGCAATGCAATAGTTTCAGCAATTTTCGCCGTATGGACTCCTTGTATACTTTGTGCTTCGTCATATATCCATCTTCCATCACATGTTTTTAAAAACCATCCCAAAAAAGTTTTTTCTGTGGACTTAGCCGCATCAAAGAATAATATGTTTCCATAATCTGGAACTGGGGAATTGTCAGAGTCTCTACCACTCCCAGTTGTCGGTACATTTCTGTTAAGTTCGGCGGATAGTAGTTTGCTAGCATAAACCACACAATGTTTTGGATTCAGCTCATGACTCTCCTCATGTAATAGTGAGTTTCGAATGTTGCCATAGTTGATCTAGCAAGATTGCAGCCATTGCCATTTCATTCTTGTCAATCTCCATAAGCAGATCCTGAACCCAGATACTGGCAGTCTGTTGTTGGTTGCAGAAAACCTTACTATGTAAGTTAGCCTCCAACCGAAGATTTTGTGCTAATGGGCATTGGAAAAATATGTGTTGCATCAAAGTATCATCCATTTCGCAGGTTAGGCATGCCAACTCAGCCCTACATCGTCTTTGCCTCAGATTTTCTACAGATGGCAAATTGCTCTTACACAATCTCCATATAAAATGTTTAATTCTTGGTTGAACCTTGAGAGCCCATATTTTCCTCCAGTGTAGAGATGGTCCTGAGCTACTTGTTGCCATAGATTCTGCATTCGGTAAAGTTGGAGAGTACATTCCCAGATTATACCCTGACTTTACTGTGTAATTTCCATCATGTGTAGGATGCCATATCCATCGATCCTTTACTTGTGGATCTATGCTCCTCGGCAAAGATAAGATTAACGTTGCCTCCGTCTGATCAAACATTGATCTTACAAGATCTTCATTCCACTGTGTACCATTCTGTGTCATGAGTTGATTAACAGATAGATCATCTATGTAGCTGTTTGATAATGACACTGTATTTTGGTTACTTAATCTTGGAAGCCACATTCCAGTTTTAACCTTTGTACTTCTTCCTGAACCAATTCTTCTTCGAATGCCTTTTAACAGTAGATCTCTTCCTTGTAGGATGGATCTCCAAGCGAAAGATGGATTCAGCCTAGTTTGGCCTCAAGAAAAGTACATGATGGAAAGTACTTTCCTTTTAACAATTTTGAAACCATGGAGTCTTGATTGACTAGAATTCTCCATGCTTGTTTACCCAACATAGCCACATTGAAAACCTCAAGATCTTTAAATCCTAGACCACTCATACTCATTGGAGAACACATCTTAGACCACTCCATCCAATGTATCTTTTTCTTTTGAGATGTCGTTCCCCACCAATATCGATCATATGATTTATGTATATCATCAATAAGCTTATCAGGAAGCATAAAACATGACATAGTGTAAGTGGGAATAGCTTGTAAGACGGATTTTATGAGCACTTCTTTTCCTCCCGTAGAGAGTTGTTTATGATCTCAACCTTCCACCTTTCTCCAAATTTTATCTTTTAAACCCTCTATCGCAGCTGTCTTCGAGCGTCCAAATACTAACGGCAGACCCAAATACTTTTCTTGTGTAATTGCTTCTGTCATATTCAAGGTGGCGAGTATTGATGCTTTCTGTTGGTCATCACAATTTGGGCTAAACATAATGGAGGATTTATCACGATTTATTTTCTGACCTGATGCACGTTCATATTGTTGGAGGATTCCGCATAAAGTCGTGGCTTCTTGAACTGTTGCCTCACCTAGAACTAATGTGTTATCTGCAAACAAGAGATGGGACAACAAAGGAGAGTGCCTAGAGATTTTCATCCCATGTAATCGTTTTGCTTTAACCTCTCCTTGGATCATTTGTGAGAAAACTTTCGTGCATATGATGAACATGTATGGAGATAGTGGATCACCTTGTCGTAGTCCTCTAGATGGTATGACTCTTCCGAAACTCTCTCCATTTAACATGAAAGAGAATGTCACTGTTGATATACAATTCTCAATCAGAGTTATGAACGATCTATCACACCCCATCTTTTCCAAAACTTTAAGTAAAAATGGCCATTCAAGTTTATCAAATGCTTTGCTCATATCCAATTTAATGGACATTTGACCCTTTCTTCCTGTAGTTTTACCCTTGATGTAATGATGAGCTTCATGGGCTACTATTATATTATAGATCAATCTATTCTTGACAAAAGCATTTTGATATGGTGATATGATAGTATCCACAATAGTTTTCAATCTGTTAGCTATGCATTTTGATATAATCCGGTAGACCACATTGCATAAGCTTATAGGCCTGAATTGTGAAATATCCTTTGGTTTTTTCACTTTAGGCATAAGGACAACATTCGTATCATTTAGGGATTGCAAAAATTTTCCGTTATTTAGATATCCCAGTGCCTCTTGTGTAACTTTTTCCCCCACTATAGACCAATAGTGTTGGAAGAAAGATGGAGGCATACCATCAGCTCCTGGTGACTTATTCGGAGCCATATTCTTCAAAGCATATCTCACTTCCTTTGGTGTATAAGGCCTTGTTAGCCTTGTATTCATAGATGGCATGATCTTTGTAGGGACCAAATCCACCAAGCTGCTAATAGTATATGGGGATGGATGTGAGCTCTCAAACATGTGTTGAAAATGTGTAGTGATAATATTCTCTAACTCACTTTCCTCCGTACGTCAAATTCCCCAAGAATCATTCAGACCATATATCATGTTTCTCCGCTTTCTTTTATTCGCAAAAGCATGAAAAAAACCTGTGTTACGATCACCTTTTTCAAGCCAGTGTTGCTTTGCTCTTTGTTTCCATCGGGCTTCCTCCATATTTAGATGGTTTTCTAATTCCAGTTTTAGACTAGCCATTCCATGTTGGACATGAGCAGTTATTTGTACTTGTTGCAGGGATTACAATTGGTTTGTAAGCTCCTCCCCCTTTTTATGTCGATCCCTGAACTCCGCTCTAGCCCAAGATAGCAGTCTAGTTGAGCAATCCGATATTGCAGAAGGTAAATCATGAGCTGAAGCATTCCAACATTCTTCCACTTTTTCCTTGCACTGTGGAGATTGTATCCATAGTTCTCAAACCGGAGAGCTCGATGTCTTCTGCTTTGCATTGATCTCGTAGGTGGTTTTTTCAGTCGGAGAAGAATGGGCATGTGATCCGATCGGTGATGGTAAAGGTGGGTGAGACTTGTTGTGGGATATGCAGATGACCAATCTTGTATAGCCACTGCTCTATCCAACCTAGCTTTTACCGTATGAGGATCTTTCCAATTTCGGAACCAAGTAAATTCATAACCTTCGTATCCCAAGTCAGTTAAGTTGCATTGGCTCAGGGCAAAACGAAAATCATCAATTTGTCGTTGTGGCCGCCGATTGGTTCTTTGGAATTCACTTTGATGTAAAATCTGATTGAAATCGCCAATACACAACCATGGTAAGGTTGGCCTATTATTCAGTGTTGGAAAATTATCCCAAAATTAGGGACGTTTAGATGTATCCGGCTCGCCATATACCCTAGTTCCTCGCCAAGTTTGTGGATCTTTGACCGTGAAATCAATAAAGTTAATAGAGTATCCCAAAATCGAAACTTCCAAATCTTTATTCCGAAATAGAACTAAACCCTCCGAACTAGCATTGGAATCTACACAAATTCCATGCATGTCCAAGGAGTCCCTTAATTTTAACATACTATGAGACGAACATTTTGTCTCAGAAAGGAAAATAAAATGTGGTGAAATTCTACTAATGAGTGTTTTCAAGCGATCAACTGCACGAGGGTGTGACAGACCTCGTCAGTTCCAACTCAGGAGATTCATGGGTGTCGGCGGGACCGGGTTTCCCCGATGCCGCCGCTGGTCCAAACGCGGGACTGCGCGCATTAAATTTAATACCATTTAGGATGTCGAACGGTGAGATATAGTCCATCTTCTGCTTCTTTGGATCTTGAACTGGGCTTTCTGCAACTTCAACCTGTAGTCAGCTGCTTTCTTCTTAAAAATTGTGAGTTGGGCTTGTGTGGGTGAGTACTCCTCCACCATGGCAGTATTTGACTTGGTCCTCTTCCTTCCCAGGCTCGGAGTCCACTTGGCTCGCTCATCAAACTGGACTGCTTGGACTGATCCATCAAGTAGGTGCTGAGTAGTAACTATGTCAGAATTTGAAAAGTCAAACAACAAAGGATTATCCCTCCCCAGCGTCGCAGGATTCACCAGACTCCCCTTCCCTTCTGCGAAGCCCTCGCCGGAAACTGGGTTGTTCTTCGTTTTGTGGAGTCCTTCCCACCTTCCTTTTCACATAAAGCCCCCAATTGATGTTCCTGTACATCTCTGATCACCACCGCTCCACTCCCTGAACGTGCTCCGAGCGGACGATTTGGATTCTTGGCGGCAAACACCAAGGGCTCCTTTCACAGGCGGCGATGTGGTGGCGTGTAAGCACGCGAGCCGTCTTCATTATCGGAGAGTATCTCCATGACTCTGATAAGCTCGAAACCCGGCGAGATTATTCCGGTAAAAATCTTGTCTTTGTCCGTCGGTTTCGTTTATAAATTCAACCTCAAGAGAATGAGCATTGGTCTTGTCACAAGTTCCAGCCCTGTTCTGATTCGGACGCCGGAGCTTCGAATTTGACTTTAGCGCAACCATCCAGATTGCTTCCACATTTTCCTCCGAGAGGAATAGCTCTTTGATGGACTTACCATTCCCTCTCAAAGGTATATTCCTTGGTTCCGAAACTCCAGTTATCATAATTAAAGTTTGATGAGGTTGTATAGGTTGGCTTTCTTTATGAGCGCTAATAGTACCACGATCTATGCTTTTCAGTTTAATAGGATTAGCGTCATTCGTGCTGCTGAAATTAGAATCAAAGTCACTTATGTAGCCATTTGCGTGATTGATGGGAGTGAAGTTAATTCCCGGGATCCTTGCCATGTCCGTTGAGAACACCAGAGTTTCCGCCTGATGTCCAGTGTTTACCGTTGGTGCTGTTCCGGCGGAGGTGTGCCGGGTTCCGGCCAAATCTGAACTTTTTCTGGCGCCTGATGCTGCTCTTGATAATGGTGTTTTCACCTCCGAAGTAGTGGTTTCCACCTCCATTGGCTGCGTCCCTTGTTTAGCTGCTTCAACCCGCTGTTCCTGGAGCTTTCTTTGACATAGTTGACCCGGGCCTGGTTGTGGGAAAGGCTGATCACTGCCAAAATGCAGCCAATCGCCCCATCCCATAGGCATGAGAGATTCTCGGATTGGTGTACCTTTCAGTGGGCAATCAGTCTGTTGGTGGTTCATGCGGCCACATATGGTACAGAACTTATGTAACCTTTCATATTGAATATACAAATCATGATCAATTCCTTTAAACTCAACAGTGACAATCCTTGGGAGTGGATCAGACACACTTAGCTTGGCGCGTATTTTGAATGTTTTCCCTATGCAGGAACCATTCGAGCTTCTGTGCACCATCACAAAATCACCCATACAATCACCGATGAAACCGGGAACATCAGGGGTCATAAGCACAAGGGGTACACGATGTAAGTGAATCCAAAAAGGGGCCTCATCAAAGGCCACCTCATGGACACTCTCCATGCCACTCATTACAACCAGAACCAGAAGACAGTTCTCAAAGGACCATGGTGAGCGATCAACCACAGCAGTACGATCCGCCATCTCCTCAAACTCAAAGGTAGCAAGATTGTATCCCATTAAGTGGCCCTTCACATTACCCCTACATAGATTGCCTCGCTTCCAGACTCCCGTCAGTGTTTTAATCATCCAATCAATATGTTTGGTTTTTGGGGTGAGGATTTTTGCAGCAAGGAAAAAGGATTGAGGATCATCGGCTTCACGCTGAATCGACATTGGGACAACAAGCTTGTGAGCACGCTCACTAGAAAGGTTAATGTTTTCATGGTTTGCAATGAGTTCATCAGCCATAGTGCAATGTGTGTGAATGAGATATATTATAAGTGTTTTGTTGCTGTGTAGTTTGTGTGGGTATATATATGAGTGCTAGGCTTGTGTAGTGATATATAGAGGCCGATTGAGATTATTGTGAGATGAGTTTGCTTCATTCCAGCCCTCAAATTGATACCTTGATTGCTGAAAATATGGCCATATGAATGGATGATTCAAAAAGATTGATTTGATTTTCAGCTTCCTTGATCTATGTTCCGATTTTACTTTAATCAAGCACGTATGGGTGGTGATAGAATACTGATTTTCATCATTCAAGATTGCTTGAATCAAGCACTCCGATTTTATTTTGGAAAGTTGTGATGAGATTCTTATTACCTTAATAACATATGTGATTTGAAATTCAAAATCAAGAGAAATTAAGGTAGAAAGCAAGCATTTACATGCTTGAGAGATGAAGATCGTAAAGATCTTGAAGATACTAGGGACGAAGCCTAGAGAGAGAATAAGGCAGGAGAGAGGGCAGAACATTTTTCCATTGAGGTGATTAGGCTGCCATAAAGAACATTAATTATTGGCACAAAAGGTTGAAAGGGACGTGAATATAGAGGCTAGTAAGGTGATCTACAGAGACAAGCTAAACACACCAAACAAAACCGAGAAACTATTCTGGACAAGCTAGAAACGAGACGAGACGAGACCAAATCAAGTGGATCCATATATAGATCCATCATATTCCACAGACGAAAACCTATACTCCACATCCAAAATGAAAAGACCCATTCATCAACAATCAAACACAAAAAACAATTAAACCATCCATAATCAACATCATTATCAATAATTAATCAAACAAATGAACCTATACTCCACAAATGAACCTGTACTCCACAGATCCCACGGATCTACAATTGAAATCATCAGATAGAATGTGTAGAGAGAGAGAGTGTAGAGAGTGTAGAGAGAGAGAGACTTGGAGGCGGAGAGAGGGTGTTGAGAGACCTGGAGGCCGAGAGAAAGTGTTGAGAGACCTGGAGGCCGAGAGAAAGTGTTGAGAGGAGCAGAGGGTTAAGAGCTGCTATGTAGAGAGAAAGTGTGATTTTAAGTCGAAGATCTTGTTGGACTTGATTCTGTAGTGATGATTTTATTTATTAATTCTTCACCAAATTTATCGGAGAATGATAATAAAATGAAGCATTTTCTTAATTTACTTTGATTCAGCTTAACGTTATTGTTACTTTTTATTTTTAAAATTAAAACCACCTATTGATCATCGATGGAGGAGATTTATTGGGCACTCTAAACCCGTTCAAAATTGAAGATGGAACAGAAACATGAACGGAGCATTAAAGCAAAATTCATCATCTTATATAAGATGGCAAGAATTGAGCTACACATTGCTCAGGAGCTGTAGCAACTGCTTCCAAAAGCACAGAGGGTTAAAACCCCTCTTTAGCACTAACCTAAACTATCACGGGTCACCTCGAGAAGTAGATTAGCAGTCAGATTCTCTTCTCTCATAATATGTGATAATGAGTTTGAACCAAGTGATCCATGAACTCTGTGAAGAAGATTGTAGAGTCTCCAATATCTGAGAAAAGGACTTAGAATCATTTTAACGGTTTGTAGACAATCATACTCGATTGAGATGGGATGTACTCCCAGAAAAATGTCATGTAATAAACCATCTCATATTGCTAGACTTTCAACATGAAGAGCAAAAAACAAGTCAACGTAAGCCGTAACCCCTACGAATTTCCCTAGAATGTTTCTAGTAATAATTGTTATATTGTGAATTCAAGAGACATCAACGTTTATCTTTATTCCCTGCCTAGACCATTGAATGTGACATATAGTGACACATATTCCCTGCCTACGTTATTGATAGTTGTATTTTGCTTGTTAGTAGTAAAATTCAATAATAATCTGAGCAACTATAACATAGCTATGACTCTCTTTAAACGCCATCATCTTTAATTTTCCTATCATGCCTTACAAAAAAGACATTAGAGCTATATATGAAAATGATCAAGAAATCTTAAACGTCGATGATTGAGATTAATGTGAATTTGTTGGTGTGGGATTAATATAATCATCTTCCATAACTACACAAAGTGGTTAGCTTAACTAGATTAAGAAAATGATAAAATTCAGAAAATAACTTGTATGGTTACTATCTGGAATTTATGGACTAGGAGAACTAAACTAGTATATGATAATAAAAATTTGTCTTCTAGAGATTTGGTTGCAAAGATTATAAAAAAAGTGAATCTCATTTGCACAGTAATTCCTTTGACTGGAAACTCAGATAGAAACAATTTTATAATCTTAGCAGGCTTAGCCCCTTTCTTTAAACAGAAAAGGCCAAGAATGATTAGGATTATAAAATGGCATCCAACTGATCAAGGATTCAAGGTTAATGTTGATGGCTCTTTTAAAAATAATGCCCGTGGGATTGGAATTATTGTTAGAAATATATCTAGTCAGTCAATACTGCTTAGATCTATGCACATGAACTATGACTCACCCCTTCATGCTGAGTTGTTGGAAATAAAACAAGGTTATGTAGCAGCACAGGAATTGGGACTTCAACACTTTCAAATGGAATCTGATTGCTCAGAAGTATTTAGAAGCATCACAAATCCCACACAATCTATATGGAAGATGTATTCAGTGTGTACTGAACTACACTCTCTACACTGCATACACCCTGTCCAACACATATATAGAGTGGCAGACAAAGCAGCAGACTTCTTAGCTAGAAGGGGTCTCACCAACAATCTGACAGAATCCCTCCCAGTTCGAAACATGCCAGGAATTGTCTCTGGTATAATTAGACTTGACATGTATGGTACCCCCTCTCTCAGGAGCTCATGATAAGAATAGGTATTTTGACAGTTTGTTGATGTGCAGATTAACTAATAAAGGGAGGACCAAGCTCCAACTCATCACAGGATCCCATCACATGGAATAACTTTTGAGCCAATTCAGGCTGGACAAGTATAAGTATTGTAGAGGAAATTTCTCCATGAAGGATAACTTCTCTCTCTTGGAAAGTGCACTGGAAAATCCCTCTCTATAGTCCAAGCTAATAGGTGGTTAAGTTGTGCTTCGGTATTTGTTTACTCGATCACTAATCTGCTCCCTATTCAAGCCTTGGCTATTAGATCTAAATACACAGAATCCAGTTAGCATGCTTACTTATTCATTCATTTTTTGAGAAGTTTAGATGCTTCTAAGAGCATTGCTCTTTTTTGATGTAACACAACTCTAGGCTCAGCCTAATTATATGGTTTGGGGTGCCAAATAAATTCCCCCACCAACAGTGGCGGAGGCAGGGTTTGATTTAAGTGGGTGCATTTATAAAATTTATATATGTATATATGTTAAAATTAAATAAAAAGAATTATTATATAAACATTAAATAATTTTACTAACATATCAATATATAAAATACATCATTTTATGAAATATTAAAACTGTTAAACAAACTAAGAAGTTATTATATTAATTACACTTTCCGAGTTTCATTCCTTGAAATATTGCATTACATTTTCATCTGTAACATTTTGAAACAAGTCATATGTTATACATGTAATTAAACAATCATTTAGTCACTCATCACCCATCCTGTTACGCAATTTATTTTTGACATAATTATTTGAAAATGCTCGTTCAATAAATTTATTAAATTCATAATCATATAATCTCATTACATCATTTATACAGATTATAAATATTACATAGATAAAAAAATTAGCCGTAATTCGATGAATCATGCAAATTATGAAAGAATAGATTATTACAAGATCATGACAATCAAATTGATAAGTGTTGATAATTATAATCGATAAAAGATACGTAAATTAAAACTTATTGGTATAACATACGTGCGACTGCGCCAAGCCAGCCTTTTTTTATTATGCTACTAAGACTTGTACTTGCTCTGCTGTTCTGCCCAAGCCTGGCTGAGGAAGATTTACGGAATGTAAAACAAAAAAATAGGATGATGGCGTCGGGGAATACTATGTGTAATGATTGCACCGTTCACAAAATAAAAAGAAAAGTCATTCCATTTCGACAAAAGATCAACACCCAAGTTCCATAACTTTTCACTTTTGTTACGCTATCCCCATCATTCGACCCCATAGGGAAAGGTACTTCCCCTTTGGGCCGGTTGTGGGCGAGGAGGGATTCGAACCCCCGACATCGTGGTTCGTAGCCACGTGCTCTAATCCTCTGAGCTACAGGCCCACCACGTCTCCACTGGATCTGTTTGCGGGAGTACCCTCTAAAAAGGATCATTTCCTCTGCCCAGCCGTTTCGGGTTAAGAAGATGTGAAAGCGCGTTTATCTCTATAACTCTATTTATCTCTATAACTCTACAAGAAGAGTGCGAGTGATAGAAATAGAAGTGGTAAATTAAAAGTGAAGTCTGAGGGATTAGGGATGGGTAAAGTAAATGGATATAATTTTTTAATTGTACGCAGACAACACGATACAAGTATAAAAAAGTAATCAATTAATAATTTGTGTTCTCGAGTAATTATTGTTTTGACCCCGCTCCTATTAAAATTTACTGAGGTCAATTCATCCAAAATTATCCAAAATTACTATAATATTAATTTACATCTATAAACCATTTTTATCTAAAACAAAATAACAGACATTATTTTTTTATTATTATTTGGATGTTTATGTATTCTCAAGATTACAATAAATATCAACGTATTTGTAGTACCAATATTGTAAATTCTTAATTAACAAAGTTTGATTGTTCTTGTGAAAATCTTGTTACACAGTTAATGACATCCGTTGCTTAATAATTAATATTTTTAGTGCAGCATTACAATTTATTAATATTTTTGGGCCAATTTAAATATATTGCCTTTTGTATTGCTTCATTGTTCCCCTCAACAACATTTGGGCTGGTTTGATTTTGGTTAAAAAGTGGCCTTGGCCTATGGATGGATCATTGTGTTCTCAACTTCTCATTGTCATGTTTAAGCTACCTGGAAACCTGGAAATACAACCGACTTACCTATTTTTTTATTTTTATTTTTATTTTATTTCATTGAAATAGCATATTTTCATTAAATCATCCAAAACAGTACAAAATATTGGTCATCGCCCCCAAGCCAATACAAATTGAATATGCAAGTAACATAAACAAGACTCTTCACCTTACGTCATTATTTTCTCCTTTTTTTTTCTCTCTCCCAACGAAAGTCAACCTTTTCCCTCCCCACACTTTTCCCAGATTCACTTCGTCGGAGGGGTGGCCGGAGCCGGTTCCGGCGCCTCTCGCCGCCGCTCGGCCACCCCCTCCTCCCCTTACCTTTATTTCCCGTACCTCCAAACCACCCTATACCTAACCACCCAACCTGAACCCCGATCTCCGAACTGGAAATATACGGTTTCTCAGCCACCGTGAAGCACCGGAGGAGGCCGGATCCTAAGGGATTGCAGTCGCAGTCCGACGACGATGGAAAGCACATCCGCTCGCCGCTGGACTTACCGGAGGAAACCCGAGCTCGTGCCGTCACTCAGGTGCAGGGGAGGCACTGATTCACCGGAAAAGTTAAGTTTCTCTACCAGATCTGATCGGATCCGATCGACTCCGACTAACACGCGCTGTCACACATGCCGGGGGCGTCGTGGCATGAACTACTCGGCGTACCATCGCGCTAACGCGCTTCGTCGACCACACGCGCCGCCATCAGGATGCAACTACCCGCGCGCGTGGACACACACGCCACCGGTCGCGCGTTGATTGCCTCCAAGAATTGGTAGATCCAGATTTTTGGGTTCTGTTCTTTTTTCTTTATTTCCATGTTAGGTGAAATATGTGCTCAACTTGGGTCTTTTTGCGTAGTTATCTGGACTAGTTTATCGAATATATATATATATATATATATATATATATATATATAAAATTTTCACTCCAGTTCAGTATATTTATATTTTTCAGTTAAGTTCAATATATTTATATTTTTATAAATTCAATTAAGCATATTAATATTTTTTCGGTTCAATCAATACATTTATATATTTTCTGTTCAATTCAGTTCGTTTCATCAAAAAATAAACTCACATAATCAGGCCTTATAATTAAGTTACCTTAGAACTATGTAATTTTAGTTCAGCCAGCTGACTTATTTATTATAATTTAATAAACATTAGTTAAACAATTACGTAGTAAAACTCAATATTGAGTTATTGTACCATGTTTTATTAATGTAATTCTTTTGCTAAATTAAACTAAATTAAGTAAAAGTTATGTATTGACAAAAATGATTGTATAGCTAAATTAACTTAAAATTCAAAAAATTATATTTAATTAGTATAATTGCCTTACCGCTGCACGGATGTCTATTTAAAGATAAATTATAAGAAGTTTACTTTGTAAAGTAAAAATTAGTAAACATTAAGTCAGGTACACATATAAATTTCATTAAAACAAAAGGAACGTTATGGAAATTCTAGAGAACGGGCCTAAATAATATATATACATTTCACATGATTTTTTAATATATTTAAAGTATGTATTCTTGTAAAAAAATAAAAATTAGTAAAAAATTCTAAAATGATTCAAAAGTACATGTTATATATACGGCAACACTACAACAATCCATAGCCATATTTATGGTAATACTAGGTGTATCCAATCCGCGCTAACGCGCGGATTGTTCAATTTTTGTTAAATTATAGGTCTCGATTTGTGAATCATGACTAGAAGGGGCTAAAATTATAGTTGAAAGATTCAAACACATTTGTGTAAAAGTTTCTTCTTGAAGGCATATAACTAAAGCATATTCAGCATGAAATAAACATTATATTCACATGGCAAAAATAATAAATTATTCTAGTGTAAATTATTTTACAAATTTTCAAAACAATGTCGACCATCTCACTTCCTCTTCCAAGTACCACCTTATTTTAGTATATCTGCACAATACAATTTATGTGATGATGTAAGGAAAATGGGACTTTAAAGAAAGTTATGCATATAAACATGAATAAGTTTAAAAGTGGATAAGACATGACTGAAAACAGATTCAATCAACTGAGCTCAAAGTCGAATAGGGTGCAATGTATTTATCAAATGATGGCAATATAATAAAGCAGTTCATTGCGCAGGATCAGTCCCTGTGTGCTGCCCTGGTATGCATATCTGAAAACAAAAACACCTACAGAGCTTCTAATTTAAGTCTTTTATAAGTCAACAATATAATATAATCTAATAATCAAACACCAAGATTAACAAACCTGTGAAAATCAAGAGATCCACACATCAAGAGATCCACACCTTTTCCACACATGAAACCAAGAGTAACAAAAGTGAAAATCTACAAACCTGTAACAGCTACACGCCACCTTGTTCTGTGCCCAGCAAGGCTAATAGACATTCACACATAGCAAAAAAGCCATCCCACCAGTAAAGTGATAGACGACGACCGACTTGGATCATATTTAGCAAGTGTTCGAGGAGGAAGCCGCCGAGTACATAAATGAGGACATTCACGAGCACATAAATAATCTTTAACACTGGTGATGTTAAAACTGCACATTCACTTTGTAGAAAGGTGTCTCCTCTGGAAGTAACGCGCGATCAGCATCCTCTCCTTTACGATCAAGTCATGTACAAGGAAAATCATCAGTGGTCTGTAGAGAATAAAAGGAGGTATAAAGCAGGGGCTTACATGAAAGATCAATGGCGGCGACTTAGACAGGAGTGCTCCGCGTTTCTTCAGACTCTTCTACTGAATACGCAGTTGAGTCAGGCTGACAACAAAAATAATTAAGATAAAAGCACGATAACAGAGAAGCTGAGAGAGAATACATGAGAGTTGGAGTTCCATGAAGGAAGACATGGTTTTCAGACAAGAGTGGGAAGTGCAGTAGCGAACGATGGCCTGAGAGGATAATCCATGGAGGGTCCCACAGAGAGCACAAATCCAGGCCACCGTTCTTGCTCGCACAAGGTGTTGTAGTATGTATGCCCGAGTCTGAGCATATTTGGCTCACAACAGTTTTAAGACCTCCCCAAGAACAAGTCCCCATTGTGTCCAATGGGAGCCTCCCTGCACCAGGATTCAAGACTTAGCATCTACTTACCTATGCCCCAAGGTGAATCACGTTACTCAAGTGAGCAAGCGGTCTAATACACAGAACTATCCCAAGTTCAGTAAATGCAACTCAATTTAAGGCACGAGGGAGTGCTATTCTAACCTGACAAAAAACACAAAAAGGCTCCCTTAAAGGTCCATCAGACGAGAGTTCGCTCGTACTCCCATCAATGAAGGTTCCATCATCAAAGCCGTGTTCACGACAGTGAATAAACATAATACATTTAAATTATATATTTAGGGAGAGCGCGTGAATGATTTCCATTGCACAGTTACTACATGCTAAGTAAGAGAGGATCCAAGTGAATCTCTCAAGAGAAGAACTATAAGTGTAGCTCTGATGCATAGCCTGCAGTTGCCCCAGCGACTGGATGAGTGAAAGAACTCACTGGCGAACTTCTCTGTACAGCTTCACTCCATTCAAACTTTCATACCTATTTTCTGAACTCCCAGTCAGCTTTGTTAGAGGGATAAACCTCGATGCTGAGGTGTGTTTCATATTCACAATTATATAGACAGTACATGGGTAGAAACCTTAGTTAAACCCTAGGTTGATACACATTAGGCTCTAGGCCCATAATACTATCTAACACCCCCCTCAAGCTAAGCGTCGGGTTAACCGAGACGCAAAGATTGGATCTAAAGAACTCAAACAAAGACTTTGGAAGACCCTTAGTGAAAATGTCCGCTAATTGCAACGAAGTGGGAACATGACTAACACGGACCTTAGTTGAAGCAACTAACTCCCGAACAAAGTGATAGTCGATGTCGATGTGCTTAGCCCGCTTATGAGCCACTGGATTCTCAGCTAAGAAAATGGCGCTGTTATTGTCACATAACAACAATGGCGGCCCTTCAAGAGGAAACTGTAAGTCTCGAAGAAGATGACAGAGCCAGACAACCTCTGCCGCTGTATTGGCAAGTGCACGGTACTCAGACTCTGAACTCGAACGAGATACTGTAGGCTGTTTCTTGGCACTCCAAGATACCAGATTACCGCCTAAAAACACCGCATAACCGTAGGTCGATCGTCGAGTTTCCAAACAACGAGCCCAATCAGCGTCTGAGTAAGCACAAATATCAGCACAAAGAGTAGACGAACCTCCGGAGCGAAATGTGAGACCATGATGAGGCGTGCCAGCCACGTAACGTAGAATCCTGGTAACTGCAGCAAAGTGATCCTCGCGAGGGTCTTGGAGATATTGACTAACAGAATTCACCGCAAATGACAGATCATGACGAGTAATGGTCAAATACTGAAGTGCACCAACCAAAGACCGGTAGAGAGTCGGATTGCTGAACTGTGCACTAGTGCTACTGTGAAGCTGCGAAAGTGGTACGAATGGAGTGGTTACCGGAGAAGCATCTGTCATACCCGCCCGACTAAGAATATCTCTGGCATACTTGGCCTGTCCAAGAAAGAGACCAGATGGTGTAGAAGAGACCTCAAGGCCAATAAATTAATTCAAGTACCCCAAATCCTTGATCGAAAACTCTCGATCAGTCCGTGCGATGAACTGGCGAATGGCTCCAGCATCGTTACCAGTAAGAATGATATCATCCACGTACACCAACAAGTATAGTAAAGTAGAACCTCGTGAGAAAACAAACAATGACGTGTCAGAAGAACTACACCGAAATCCAAGTTGTCGGAGATAAGAGCTGAACCGATCAAACCAGGCACGAGGAGCTTGTTTGAGTCCATAAATGGCCTTCTGGAGTCGACAAACATAGTCAGGCCGAGATGGATCCTTATAGCCAACAGGCTGAGCCATATAAACCGGAGTGTCAAGAACACCATTGAGAAAAGCATTCTTGACATCAAGCTGGTGTAAAGGCCACTATCTCAAAGTAGCAATGGCAATCACTGTACGCACCGTTGCAGCTTTGACCACTGGACTGAAAGTGTGGTCAAAGTCAAAACCAGAAATCTGAGAATATCCCCGAGCAACCAGTCGAGCCTTGTAGCGTTCAATGCTACCATCAGCTCGATACTTCAGCCGAAATACCCATTTGGAGCCAACTATGTTTGCATGCGTTGGTCGAGGCACCAACTCCCAAGTTTTCTGATGTCGAAGAGCATCCATTTCTTCATCCATAGCACGAACCCATTTCGGGTCTTTAAGGGCTGCACGATAATCCCGAGGCTCAGAATGGTCCATAACCTGAGCGAGAAAACCGGTAGTAACAAAGTCTGGGCGAGATATCACACGACGAGTACCATCCTGTTTCCTGGTAACCATATGATGTCTGTGGTGAGATGGAGAATCTGAATCAGTGGTAGAGTCGGAATCAGATCCAGAAGAAGTCCGAGAGCCTGATGGAGATGGCGGAGAAGGTGGAGATGGTGGTGGTGATAAAGGAGCGGGCATCCTCGGTGAAGGAGTAGTCAGAACAGCTGGAGATGAGGAATGATCATCTGAAGGACAGATAGAGCAAGACCTGGAAGACGTCGGTGCGGGCGACGGCATCTCAACCGGTGTAGCCAACACAGGATCAGCTGGTACAAATGGCGAACGATCGACTGGTGCACCTGCTGGCTCAAAAAATGATGAGACTTCCAAATCCGAAACAGGTCTTTCCCTAGAAGTTGAGACATAGGGAAAACATGTTTCATCAAACTGGACATGGCGAGAGAAATAGACACGTCCACTAGTAGGGTCGAGGCACTGAAAACCCTTGTAACTGGGGTTATAACCAATAAACACACATGGTATAGAACGAGGTGCAAACTTATTCTCAGCAACCGCACGCAAACACGGGTACACACGACAACCAAAAGGATGAAAGACTGTGTAGTCCGGAGTAGTCCCATAGACAGTCTCAAAGGGTGATCTGCCACCAAGAACTGAGCTGGGGAGACGATGGATTATGTAAACAGCCGAGGAGAATGCTTCCACCCAGTAAGAATGCGGCACAGATGAGTGATATAACATAGCAAGGCCGGTCTCTGTAATTTGACGGTGTTTACGCTCAGCTCGGCCATTCTGAGCAGGTGTATAGGGACATGACATGTGATGATGAATGCCACAAGAAACAAAATGAGCCTGCAAACGATGATTAGTGAACTCCGTACCACCATCACTCTGAAAGACCTTGATCTTCGCAGAAAATTGAGTCTCAACAAATTTCTGAAAGCGAAGAAAGGTGTCGTAAAAATCCGACTTATGCCGTAATGGATAAAACCATGTGAATCTTGAAAAATCATCAATGAATACAGCATAATATGAAAAACCATGTGCGGATGCAGCATATGCTGGAGCTGGTCCCCATAAGTCACAATGCACCTTCTCTAACAAACCCGTTGCCCTCTTATCACTAACAGAAAACGGTAACCGACTGCTCTTGACCATCTGACAAGGAGAGCAACTAACAGGTGCAGGTAAAGGTGAAGTAGCAGAAATGTGACCCTTCTTATTCAGCAACTGAACAGTGTCATAGGACACGTGCCCAAGACGAGAATGCCATAGCTCAAACGGGGCCCGGAGCTTTCCAGAGCGCAGCTCACTCAAAAAACAAGAATCACCAGTATCCAAATAATAAAGGCCCGCAATATGACGGCCTTTATCAACTATCTGTCCTGTCTGTTTATGCTGGATAGAAAAGACATCGTCAACAAATGTGATACTCACTGGCAAATCAAGAGTGAGTTTACTAACAGACAACAAGCTCTTAGTAATCTGAGGAACCACAAGTACATCGCGAATGGATAAACCAGAGATATTACACTCCCCAATGTGAGATGCCGGTATAGGCTGACCATTACCAACATAAACAGGTGGACCAAAGTAAGGAGTTACATTCCCAAGACAACGAGAACTATCAGTCATATGAGCTGTAGGACCAGAATCAACAATCCATTGGTTCGAAAAACGACTACAATCAGAATTATTCAAATGATTCACCTTATCTGCAATCCAGCTATTGGAGCGATCCGCCCGTGATAATAAAGCCAAATTCACCATCATAAAATCCGAAATAACCTCAACACAACGTGCATACACCAAAATAAACAAATGCAAATACTACTCCGATCCCGCAGTGCTCAAATAAACCATTTAAACTCCAATCTCATAAAGTCATAAACAAATTACTCCAGACAGCAGCTTGAAGAAGGAAAAAAATTAAAAAATGATTTTAGAGAGTACCCAGCAGGCGCGCAAGGCGCGGACAAGAATCTGTTGCGCGCGTGTAACACACGCGCTGATATGGCGCGTGAAGGGACTTCTGTCAGGCGAGTGAAGACACGCGCCAACTGGATGCGGTGTTGACTGCTGTCGAGCGCGTGTAACGCACGCGCTGTATCTGGGCGCGTGAATCTGGACGCGCAACTGGGCAAACTGTTGATCGGAAATTGGCTTCACCCGCAATTCGTTGATCGGAATCCCTGCTCAGAGACGACGACACTGGTAAAATATCTAACACATAACGGCGACAACGACAATAACGACGAGCAGTTAAAAAACGGTTGGATCCAAAAATCCAGATCTCTAAAGCTGGCCGCAGTCGGAGATGGTGACCTTCTCCTTGGTCTTTCCGCCGGACGATCAAACCTTCTCGACGGCCCTGATCACGTCGTAGCCATCGACGACCTAGCCGAACACGACGTACTTGCCATCAAGCCACGTGGTCATAGCAGCGGCGGCGGAGGGTGTTGCGATGAATTCGATGGTATTAATACAGTCGATTGCGCAGCGAAATAACAGACGGCGGCCGGCGTTGCAAACGAAAAAATAAAAAATTTAGGGTTCAGGATCGAATGCGACTGATACCATGTTAGAGGGATAAACCTCGATGCTGAGGTGTGTTTCATATTCACAATTATATAGACAGTACATGGGTAGAAACCCTAGTTAAACCCTAGACTGATACACATTGGGCTCTAGGCCCATAATACTATCTAACAAGCTTCATTCATGAAAAATATTACTATCGTTATTTAACATATCATCCAGATTTTTCTACAGAAACGTATCATCACAGATCATCTTCCAATTCCACAGAATCAGATCCAACATAAGATAAGTAGAGCAATACATATCAAGCACATATAATCAAAATTCTATTGGACCTTTCATCGAACACCTTAGGTGCACTGAAAACCAGCTGCAAATCCCTCCTTCTTCCTCGCACCTCCCGCACCCATGTGGTGAACGCCAGCTCAACTGCAATGAGCTTGGTTCATCGGCAAAAATAAATGCACTTGGAACCAATTTGATATCAAACACCTTTGTACATGATACCATATCTGTATAAAGCTCATCGCTAACATATATCGGGTTATAAACATAGTTCCCATCCGCTACGAGATAGTCCAGAGGACGATTATTCGATCTGATAAACCCCGATGACGGACAACAGAATATGGAATACCGATTAATGTACTCGTACTCGGATTCTAGGACATACGCATACTCAAACTGGGTTGCCGATATGTCGAGACCTCGCAGCTCTTTCGCGAAACAGGTTTCGAGCGGCCGGAATATGATCCTCCGAGAAGAATATGATATTCCGGTGACTTCCACTTTGGGTGTTGAGGAGGGAAGCTCCAGAACTGTGCGGTTCAGTTCATCGCAGTGGAAATAGACCAGGAGGTGACCTGATCGCTAAATGAGAAGACGCGTGGAGAGAGCTGAGCGTGCATAACTGACGGAGGTGGAAGAAAAATAATTAAAAATTACGACGACCAAAATACTATTGCAAAGCCTTCCACGCTTTATATTATTAGAGATGTAATAATCAAAAGTTAGGATTTGAAACAATCAAAACTCATATCCCTTTCCCTTTTCAAAAGGGACAAAGTAAATGCCAAATGTAAAATTCTAATAATGAATTAAATATTATTAAGAGTTTGGGTTTTATGTTTATCCATATCATTAACAACTCATTGATTAATCTATATGCACGATTGATTTAAAATTTTGAATTTGTTTTTATTTTTTGCACATCCTGTCATATTGATCAATAATGTTTTCCTAAATGAGTTTTTCTATTTGATGCTACGTACCAAAATGTCATAATAATTCACTTCTTCATTGTTTTAATTAATATGAATAAGGTGTAAGAAATAAAATGTGGACTTTGACTTATTGGACATATAACGATGTCTTAATACGTGTCAACATAAAAAAAAGTAAATTTGTGTAGTTATAAAGTTTGTTACTTCTTGATCATCATCTCTATATGCATCCCCCGTAGAGCGAATCTAATACTTACGTTAATTTTACGTTTTTTCACAGGTCAATCTCTAATAAAATGGATAAATAACGTGTATATTTTAGGGTGGATAAATTATATAGATGAGCTGATTTTTATATTATCGATCTAATTCTCAACAAAAAACCCCACAAACAAAATTATCTAATATATGATGAGAAGTTGAAATTAAATCAAAATTTTAAAACTCTTTCTTTTCTAGTCAAATTTTAGAAAAAGATGGAAGTAAATTAAAAAAACTACATAGCGGTAAAGAAAGAAGTGAAACAAATGAACAATTTTTCACCCTAACGGAAATAGCATTTTCAAAACTACGGAAAATGTACAACTTAAAATAAAATTATACTCAAAATAAAAAAAAAGTTGGCGGCATTCATATGCAAATTTTTGTGACGTTGAAACATTAAGTGCATGCTCCATGAGAACCATGACATATTGTAATGTAATTCCTTGATTAAAAAGACGCGAATTCACTGTAATTCATACAGATAATTAATTATTATAGATCCTTAAAGAGTTTAGAAGACTCAGCATTAATGTGTTGACAATTTTGTAGAAGTTGACTATGTTTAAACATGCTCTCATGTTTAAACACTTGTTCAAGAAGATCAGAAATCGAGCAACAGTCTTTGATGTGAAGTACAACTCAGATGCGATCAAACAAGATATTCGAAAGAATCAAGATGATACTTGAAGAATGATTCGGTTCTGATTTAATTAGATAAATAATATTTTTGTGAGTTGTATTTTATTTATAATTAGTCTTAAATAAGGAAAGAATATATTTCTTATCCTATAGCTATAGAAGTAGAATATAGCTAGAAGACTAAGTATTGTTGTGATGTGCTGGACGATATGATCATCCTTGCCGTGATTGAAGGATTGAGAATATCAACACGGAAGCACAGCCTTGAACTATAAATTGAGAAGAAAGCTGCGACAACATTCATCCAACTTGAGAAAAAGTATTCTGGAGTTCAGAATAGTTTTGCATTTGGAGCAGCTTATTGAAGGGAGTTCAATAAGCCTTTGCCATCGCCAGGAGTCTGAAATCAACAAGTCTTAATATTTCAGGAGAAGTGGTCAAGACATCAACGAGGAGTTGCTGACCGGCAGTGAGGGGATCTCACGAATCCACAAGGATAAGATAAGTTTTAGATAGTTAATTGTTTGGAGAACATTGTAACTGATCTGAATTATTTTAGTGGATGATTTTCAGACTGGGCAAGGCCCCGCAGACGTATGTGTTTTAGCACCGAACTGCGTAACCAATTCTTGTGTTCTTTCTTTCAGTGTTTAAACTCTGTCTCATGTTTAAACATACTTGCTAGAGTAGAAAGATTAGTTAAGAACATTGTGAAACTGATCGATAGTAAATTTCATTTGGTATCAGAGCTAGTCCATTGAGTTGTGCCTTTAACAAGGTCAGTGGAGATCCCTATCGATCATGGCGAACCAGGAGAAGGATGGTTCGTTGTATACACGCGCACCCACGCTAGATAAGAACAACTACGGTTATTGGAAGGCAAGGATGAGGCATTACATTGATGCTCTAGATGAAGAAGCATGGTACTGGGTTGAGAACGAGTGGCAACCAGCCAGACAACCACCTGTAGCAGGCGCAACCGAAGGTGTTTTGAAAAACAAAGAGGATCTGACCACTCAAGAGAGGAAGGATAAGCGACTTAACAACAAAACACTCAACTGCATCAACTCTTGTGTTGATCAAGAAGCTTTTCGCTTAATTTCAACGTGTTGTACTGCTAAGGATGCATGGGAGAAATTGAAAGCCAGCTATGAAGGGGATGTAAAAATGAAACGACAAAAAATGCATACAGTAAAGACAACATTTGATACTATGGTTATGCATGATAATGAGATCATTGCTGACTATAATTCAAATATCAGAGATCTGGTCAACATAGCTCATCAGTTGGGGAAACCGTTTGTTGAAGATGATGTTGTACAGAAGATATTGATGTCTCTACCACCAAGATTCAAAAGAAAGACTATTGCAATGGAGGAGCTACACGATACATCTGAAAGGACCATTGATGAGGTCATGGGAGCACTGGCAGCCTTTGAAATGAAGGAGTCAGCTATAATAAGGCAGAATGATCTGGCCTTTACTACAACTACACGAAAATCAGCAGAACAAAACTCTGTGTATAAACACACTTATGTGTCTAAACACACTACCACAAACAGCAATGAAGATATGGACGAGGATGAGCTTGCTCATATATCAAGAAGTTTTGCAAAAGTTCTGAGAAAATCTCAAAATCGAAGAAATGAAGGAAGGGAGCAAAGTTCAAGTATGAGTAGAAGAACAAACAATGATCAAGCAGAATCCAAATCTGTGTTTAAACATGTTGGGAAAATTCAATGTCGGGAATGTGAAGGTTACGGGCATATTCAATCACACTGTCCAAGTGGATCAGCTAACAAAAAGGGGAAAGCCTACAATGCTACGTTTAGTGATGCAGAAGATTCTGATAAAGAGCATGTTAGCAATGTTGTGCGGAATATGAGAAAACAGCAAACTAAACGTAAAAGGAAAAACAAGAACACAGAGATTTACGTGGTTCACCAATGATTGGCTACATCCACGGGAAGGAGACAGATTGTATTAGATAGGTAACCAGATTACAATGATCCTATCGTCTAATACCCAGAAAACAGTACAAACTAGGTTGCGGCAAGTGAAAGAGTCTTATAGAGCCTCTTTCACTAAACCCTAGGTACTGGGCCCGAAAACACACTTTTGACCCAAATCACCAACACCTCAGCAGAGAGGTAACCCGTACCGTTGGGCCGGGGGCGACTCCGCCCCCCCGGACCCCCAAGGCCATTTAGCGAGACCCCCGTGCTAACTCGCAGTAGTGGCTATTACGGCATTCAAGGCGTATACCAACAAGCAACCATATAGCGTCCGGAGCAATTACTGTTCAAAGCGACGAAGAAAGTGAAGAAGAAATCTATGTTGCTTTTGGTGCTACTGTCGTTTATGATAGTGAGAGTTTAAACATGGACTCTGAGGATGTTCATGAATAATACGACAAACTCCATAAACTCTGGATCAGTGTGACTGAATAGAATAAAGTGTTACAGAAAGACAACCACAGCTTGAATGAAGAAATTGAGCAACAACATATCACTATTGATGCAATGAGGGAAGAACTGAAGATAGCTCTCGTTCGAGCAGAAGTCGCTGAAGGAACCATCACCAAACTGGACAAAGGAACAGCGGCCTTGGATGATATTCTTGGTATGGGAAAAATTGCTGGAGATCGACATGGGTTAGGATATGATGGAATGGAAGTGACCAACAAGAATGACCAGACAAAAAGGAAGTTGGACAAGAAGGTGATTCAACCTAATCCTGGCCAAGTGAGGAAAGAGCAACATGTTAGAGCTCCAAACAATCTCACCAACGCTCCAAAGTTTGGTATAGGTTATAAACCTACCTATCATCAACAGCGAAATATGTTTCAACCATGGTGGGAGGCAACGTGCAATTATTGCCGACGACCAGGACATTACAAGAGGCGTTGCTTTCGTCTTTTAAGAGATCTGATGCAAGGACCAACAAACGGAGCAGGTTACAACATGGTACAATCAGAAAGGTCTCAGCATTCAAAAAAGGTATGGGTTCCAAAAACCAACTACTGCTATGCTGTTCATACCTGTTATAGCTCATATGCCAAAGATGCCTGGTACTTCGATAGTGGTTGTTCTAGACATATGACAGGTACTCCTGAGTTGTTGAGCAATATTGTTCCCTGGACTGGAACAGACAGATTTGGAGATGGGAAGAAATGTAGAATAACTGTAAAGGGGGAGTTACAAGTCAAGAACTTTCCAGTATTTCAAGACGTACTTCTGGTGGATGGACTAAAGGCAAATTTGCTTAGTATTAGCCATCTATGTGACAACAAACTAACAGTTTTATTTGATGATAAATTGTGCACAGTCAGGAATGATGAACAGGGTGTTCTTATTGGCACTAGATCATCAGATAACTGCTACATTCTGGATGATTCAGTAAGTTGTCTCAAAGTTAGTGTGGACGACAATCTTCTGTGGCACAAGAAGTTTGGTCATGCGAACCTGAAGACACTGTCTAAGGTGACAAAGCTTGAAGAAATAAGAGGAGTACCACTACTCTCTTATACAAAGGAGTTGAACTGTCCACCATGCCATGAAGGTAAACAGGTCAGGCCATCACATTCTAAACTTCATGAGATTAATACTTCCTATGGTCTTGAACTGCTGCATATGGACTTAATGGGACCAATCAGTCCAACTAATGTTTCGGGAAAGAAATATATCTTTGTATGTGTAGATGATTTCTCCAGGTTCACTTGGGTGAAATTCCTGAAAGAAAAATCTGATGCAGTGAGTATTATTATTGAGCTCATTACACAAGTTAACACTGAAAGATCACATGACGGTCTTAAAGTGGTTCGAGTAAGGAGTGACCATGGGAGGGAATTTGCAAACTCTACTATGATGGATCTGTGCAAAACTTGGAATCAAGCATGAGTTTTCTGCCCCAATCACACCACAGCAAAACGGTATTGTTGAACGCAAGAACAGGACTCTCACTAACATGTCAAGAGCTATGATGGCAGAAAATGATACTCCCAAGAAATGGTGGGCTGAGGCAGTTCATACTGCCTGTCATACAATAAACCGAGTCTATCTCCGTCCATTCACTCAGAAAACTGCCTATGAACTCTGGAAAGGGAGGAAGCCAAACGTCTCTTACTTTCATGTATTCGGGAGTGCATGCTACATTCTCAGAGATCGTGAGCCTCTCGGTAAGTTTGATAAAAGGGTTGATGTTGGTATTTTTCTTGGTTATTCTCCAAATAGCAGGGCATACAGGGTTTTCAATAATCGCACAAATGTCATGATGGAGTCCAACAATGTGGTCATTAGAGATCTGAAGGACATCAGCAGTGGAATTCTACTTGAATATGAACCTGATCTGTCAATCAGTTCAGATATTGATTCATCTCTGCCTGATGTTATAACACTGTCGGATGTTACAACACTGTCTGATGTTACAACACCATCTGAAGTTCCTGAAGTTACCACTGTATCTGAAACTACAACATCTGATCCATCTACATTTGTCAACCCTCCACCTAAAACGTACAATCTGAGGCAAAAAGAACGGAAAGACTACACCAAAATGAACGCTGGAATGCATGTGTTGCAATGCTTTCTCTCCTCCATAGAACCTAAGAATCACAAGGAAGAATTGAATGATGAGTACTGGATTTCAGCCATGCAAGAGGAACTGGAGCAGTTCACAAGGAGTGATGTATGGTATCTTGTTCCACGACCTCCAAGAGTCAATGTCATTGGTACTAAGTGGATTTTCAAGAATAAGTCTGATGGAGATGGTAATATCACCAGAAACAAGGCCAGACTTGTAGCTCAAGGGTATACTCAAGTTGAAGGTGTTGACTTTGATGCGACCTTTGCTCCAGTTGCAACGTTAGAATCTGTCCGTTTTTTGCTTGCTATGTCGTGTATTATGAAGTTTAAGTTGTTTCAGATGGATGTCAAGAGTGCATTCTTGAATGGCATTGTCAAGGAAGAAGTATATGTTGAACAACCCAAGAATTTTCAAGATCCCTATCTCCCTGATCATGTTTACAGACTGAAAAAGGTGTTATATGGTCTTAAGCAAGCTCCCAGAGCTTGGTATAAGCGTCTCATCCAATTTCTTTTGCAAAAAGGTTATCGACGAGGGGGAGTAGACCGAACGCTCTTTGTGTTTAAACATGATAAACATATTCTGCTTGCCCAAATTTATGTAGATGATATTGTCTTTGGGTCAACATCTCAAAAGTTGGTTGATAGCTTTATAGAGATGATGAAGAGTGAGTTTGAAATGAGCATGGCTGGTGAACTGTCATATTTTCTAGGGCTTCAAGTCAAACAACACAAGGAAGGTATCTTCATCAATCAAACCAAGTACACTTTAAACTTGGTTAAGAGATTTGGGATGGATGATTCTAAGAGTATGCGAACTCCAATGGCATCTACAGAGAAACTGACTTATGAAAAGTATGGTGTGAAGGTAGACATTAAGCTCTATAAAAGTATAATTGGGAGCTTACTATATCTCACTGCAAGTAGGCCAGATATTTGTTTGAGTGTCGGACTATGTGCGACATTTCAATCTGATCCCAAGGAGTGTCATCTCTCTGCAGTCAAGAGGATTATCAGATATGTACATGGAACTGCTGATTATGGTCTCTGGTATTCTAGAGGAAGTCAAGCTGAGATTATTGGCTACAGTGATTCTGATTGGGCTGGGAATTCAGAAGACAGGAAAAGTACCACTGGAGGATGTTTCTATGTAGGAGGGAATCTAGTGTCATGGTACAACAAGAAGCAGAATTCTATCTCACTGTCTACCACTGAATCTGAGTATTTAGCAGCTGGAAGTTGTTGCCAGCAACTACTATGGATGAAGCATATGTTGAAAGACTATGGATTCAAGCAGGATGCTCTAATCATAAAATGTGATAATAAGGGAGCCATTGATCTTTCCCATGATCCTATTGATCATAAGAAGACAAAGCACATAGACATCAAGCACCACTTCATCAGAGACTTGGTGGAAAAGAAGGAACTGACCATTGAATTTGTTCCTAGTGCTGAACAGTTTGCAGATATCTTCACCAAACCACTGGATTCTGCAACATTTGAGACACTAAGACAACACTTAGGTGTTTGTCGAATTTGAGGTACCTCTGATCACCTCTTATTTGTTGTATATTAGTGTTTACTGTTTTGTGTCTTTTATTTCTTTTGAAAAAGAAAAATACAAAAAGAAGTCGGTGTGAAAGATGTTTAAACACTGTGAATCAGTGTGTTTAAACACTGAAGAGTTAGCCAGAAAATGAAGTGGATAGTCTATTGGGCCAGACTAGTCAACTCTTTGAGAATGGGCTGAATAATTTAGATTTCTGGGCAGAAAGACAGAGACTGGGGCTCATATTTATTTTATGAGGGGCAATCAGAAATTGTTGAAAAATGGAGGGACTGGAATATAAATAGAGAACTAACTTCTATTTTGGACTTGGATTTGAATTTTGGAAAGGCCAAAAATTATAAGAGGGAAAAGATTTTTTTTACAGAAACTCCTCTCCGACGTTCCCAATTCCTGAAGTCCAGATTTTGATTATCGTCGGATTAGCTTTCCGATCTCCGATCAAAGCATCTCAGCCGGAAATTTTCGAAGTCTTCCACATTCTCAGCACAAGTGAAGAGTTAGACTGCAGCTTCATTGGCCGTTCTTCCTGATTCGTGGAGACATTGCATGCACAAGGTAAACCCTCGATTCTTGATCAAGGTTGGATTTTTCTTGTGTATCTGGCATCTAGGAAGTCGTTGGTAGTTCATAGAAGGTTAGACTCTGGTAGTTGTGTATTATTGAAGTTGGGTGTTGTGTTTGAACCTGTAACTGTGTCTAAACCACCATGGGTAGTTCTAAATCTGATGATTTGCCTGATTTGAGAGTTAATGATGTTGAACTTGGTGTACTGGATAGCCTATTGAGTCTGCAAGGGTATGTGAGTGATAATGATACCTTAAAATCCCAAACCGTTGAACCTGAGATGGGTGGTACTAATGTGGGTACTCTAGTTCATGAGGTGCAGATTGAGAATGATGTGGGTGAGAAAGAACAGAGTCTGATTCCCACAGTTCCAGTGGTTGTTAATTTTGAGGGTGAACCTCATCTGGAATTCTTTTATGAGAGCTCTGAGATTCAGTCTGAGAGTGTTGATAAGTCAGAACCAGCGAAGGAGATTGGAGTTCCCAAGATTGGTAAGTTTTATCAGAGAAAGAAGGGACAGACAGAGTTGGTGATATTCCTGAAGGTCTGAATAAGGGTGTTACAGAACAGACTGTTGAGCAAGAGTTGGTCAACAATGGAAGCCAGGATCAAGAGTCCCCAGACAGTGATAAGGTGCCTCTAACCAAGCTCAAGACTAGACAGAAGAAACAAAAGAGGGCTAAGAATAAGCAGCAGAGAAAGAAGAAGAAATTGGATGATCTGCCACCATTAATTAATGTGTTTCCTTCAGGATTTAAGAAGAGGAAAAGGTCAGCAGCTCCTGAGGTAATCAAGAAGGTGGCCACTGAAGAATGTCAAGTTTCTGACAGGGAGGAGGAGGAGCTAATCAAGACCACTGATGTGGAGAAGAGCAGTGCTGATTCTGTGCACTCAGATTCTACCAGAAGCACTGATAAAGTGAAGACTGGGGGCATTAGGTCCAAGCCAGAGTTGGTGATGCTGATCCTTTGTTTCTGAATGCATTCAATGAGAAGTTCTACTCTCAGAAGACAATTCAGAAGCATGCAGAGATGGTGCAGAAGAGTCTAAATGTGGAAAAAAGATTGACTGAGCAGTTCAAAATTCCAGCTTTTGTGGATTTCATGAAACAAATCCACATGTTTAAACCTGCCAACTCTTGTGTCAGTGCCAACAAGGACTTGATTTATGAATTCTACTCCAATCTGAGGAAAGGGAATAGTGACCCTACATCTCTCTGGTTTCGCAAGGTCTATATCAGAGGCAAGTTGTACAGGTTTGATCCATTTACCATCAATCTGTATCTTGGAGTTGATCAAAGGAGGTGTCCATCTAGTGCTTATCCTGAAGGGTTCACTCTGAACTATGATGTGGTGGCATTGGAGTTATCTGGTGGCAGTCTGGCTGAATGGGGTGACACACCAACCATTCTGGCATCTTCTCTTACCCAGATGTACTTCTGTCTGTACATGGTAGTGGCTAATATGTGGACAATGTCCAAAAATGTTTCCAGAGTCACTGAAGAAATGACAGGGGTGATATATTGCATTTGCACCAGGAAGCCTTTCAATCTGGGCTGGTTTTTGTTTGAGAGAATTCACTTCATTGCCAGAAATATGAAGTCTGATGAGTATCTTATCTATCCAGCACTTATCACTGGGATTTTGAGGCATGCTGGAGTCCAGGATGCTGAGGATGATGCTATAATCCAGTGCTCAGAGGTTCAGGTTAATCTAACAGTGATGGCCAAGAGAAATGATCTCACTGAACCTGTTGAGGAAGATTCTGATCTACCAACTGCAGAGGAAAACTATGCCAAGACCAGAATTGCAGAGATCAAGGCTCAGCTTAAAACTCATCGTCTCAAGATTATTGATCTGAAGGAAGAACTTAAAGTTTTGATTGAGTCTGATGACAGTGGTGATGAGAGAAATGGTTCTCACTAGTTCTGAGTTTTTAGTTTTCTTTCTCTCTCTTTTGCACTATGTTTCTATGGTTGAATGTTGTGACATTACTTTTGGGAGTGTATGTTCTATTTTGGGATAATTTTGGAACGGCTTTGGCACTTTTATGTTCCCAAGGGGGAGACTATTTTGATGATATTGGTTGGCCATTTATTTTGGATGTTCAGGAAGTTTTTAATGTGTCCAATTTAGTTATGGAACATAGTGTGGCCGTTAACATGCATGATTGTTTCTTTCTACGTCTGGTGAGTATGGGGAGTTTAGTTGCTGTTTTTGAGAATTGATGCTTATGTGAATGAAGACTGGATTTCTAAAGGAAGGGGGGAGTCATGCATCAAAAGAAAGTTTATGGTTCCACAAAATGCCAAAAGGGGAGATTGAAGAGTCCATAAGACTCAGCATTAATGTGTTGGCAATTTTGTAGAAGTTGACTATGTTTAAACATGCTCTCATGTTTAAACACTTGCTCAAGAAGATCAGAAACCGAGCAACAGTCTTTGATGTGAAGTACAACTCAGATGCGATCAAACAAGATATTCGAAAGAATCAAGATGATACTTGAAGAATGATTCGGTTCTGATTTAATTAGATAAATAATATTTTTGTGAGTTGTATTTTATTTATAATTAGTCTCATATAAGGAAAGAATATATTTCTTATCATATAGCTATAGAAGTAGAATATAGCTAGAAGACTAAGTATTGTTGTGATGTGCTGGACGATAGGATCAACCTTGCCGTGATTGAAGGACTGAGAAGATCAACACGGAAAGCTGCGATAGTATAGTCTCATATAAATTGAGAAGAAAGCTGCGACAACATTCATCCAACTTGAGAATAAGTATTCTGGAGTTCAGAATAGCTTTGCATTTGGAGCAGCTTATTGAAGGGAGTTCAATAGGCCTTTGCCATCGCCAGGAGTCTGAAATCAACAAGTCTTAATACTTCAGGAGAAGTGGTCAAGACAGCAACGAGGAGTTGCTGACCAGCAGTGAGGGGATCTCACGAATCCACACGGATAAGATAAGTTTTAGATAGTTAATTGTTTGGAGAACATTGAACTGATCTGAATTATTTTAGTGGATGATTTTCAGACTGGGCAAGGCCCCGCAGATGTAGGTGTTTTAGCACCGAACTGCGTAACCAATTCTTGTGTTCTTTCTTTCAGTGTTTAAACTCTGTCTCATGTTTAAACATACTTGCTAGAGTAGAAAGATTAGTTAAGAACATTGTGAAACTGATCGATAGTAAATTTCAATCCTTATTAAGTTTTTGGTAATCATTTTTGTGTAATATATCCTTTTATATATTGGATTTCAAAGTATCGCATTTAAAAATACATTTTAAATTATTAGTCTATCAACTAAATAGCTTAATTATTAGGCTATCAAATAAATTTTTACATTCAATTTAATTATTTGATAGAAATTTGTCTGATAAGTCACGTTAAACCACCAAGGAATCAGTGGAGGGAACTTTTATTAGGCATCCCTAGACCGTGAAATGACAGAAATAAAATACAGATAACTCCCAAAAAGGAGGCAACAAGTGCGAAACTCCACAGGTGGAGGCAATTTGTGAGATTAGAGAAGTTTCTAAATATATAGCTATTCTAAATCTTCTCTGTCTTAAACTACAAGTACTAAAGCCAGGGCGGCATAAAACAAACAGATTTTCTTCCCCTCCTGAATATAGACACTTCACCAATGTACAGCATTTTACGGCTCCAAGAATTCACCATCTCAGTTAAACATTGCCAAAACAGCCGGTTCTATTAAAATAAAAATTCTCTACCTATACCCCTCAATCACGTTGCGGAGTCCCAGGGTAAAAGGGAGTTCCTTATTGTGTTTTGGGCTTACAGTAGAGCAATCCATAAGCATACCGGACTTACATCTAGCCATGAAAACTAAGAAAGATTCATCTAGAACTATAACTAGAGATTGCCATATGGATTTCTCCTTTAGAAGTGATATAGTCCTTCATCAAGAAGAGAAACAAATCACAAAAACCCTGTATCTAAGATCATAAACCAAAAAGACTGAAAATAAATTTTTAAAAAAGGAAAAAGAAGCAAAACCACCTTCTCGCTCTAATTGTGTCAATTCCAGTATAAACCTGTCCAGACCGAACCGACTCGAGCCGACCCGAGCCGACCGAGCTGACCCAAGCCGCCCGAGCTGGCCGAGCGTTGACCTTCTGCAGAGATTCCACCGATCTGAAATCTGTCCGGCCCACGTCCTTTCCGGCTGCTTTGGGCCACGGGGTCTGGGCGTCTTCCCTTCGGTGGAGGTCATCGGTGTAGCCGACTCACCGTTTCCGGCTGCCCGGGGCCGGATCCGTCGGTCGCGACCTCCTTGGTCTCCGTCGGCGTCATTCTGGAGCCGCGTCTTCGGCATCTTTCGGCCGGATCTGCGGTATGGGAGCGGTTGCGACCCACTCCCTCCGACGGACCTGGCCCGGATCTGTGCTGGCAGCCTGACCTCCGGCCGGCCATGGCCCTTAACGGGCAGATCGACCGGAAAAGTAGTTTGTCGAGTCAGAGGGGTGGTTTCGGTAGAGAGGGGTTAGAGAGGGGGGTGATTTGATTTTATTGGGTAGGGGGTGGGGAGGTCACCTCCGGCTCAGCGAGAGGCGCCGGCCGGAGCCTCCCCGGCGGCGAAAAAGGGGCGAGAAAAGGGCTAGGCGGGTTGGGAGCTTTTGGGGAGAGAAGAAGGGGAAAAAATGAATATATTTTTTTTTTCCTGCACACTTCAAAATTTCAGTTATAAGATTATTATGCTGATCTCATTAGGTGTTTAACTGCTTAGTCAAAATACATTCGCATCATTTTATTATATAAATAATTATGAATCATTTTTAAAAAAATGTAAAAAAAATGTTGCAAAGAATCGGGATTTTCCAAGCAATATTGCATTTGATTTGACTTTCGAGTTTATAGAGTGTGGAGTCCAGTTACCGAGGAGATTCTATTTCTAGCTACGCTTAAAGCAGCAAAACTCCATAGACCTGCGGTTTAGATGGTTGGACCACGCTAATTAGGGCTTTAATCCAACCAACCGACGGTCTAGATCGACTCTGGCTATATTATAAAGAGCTACTAACATGTGTATGAAGCAATTAAGGATATGAGGTCTATGACTAGTACCGCAGATGCCATGCACACAGTGATCTTCATGAGATGGATTTGGCCGATAATTAAAAAGTTAAACACACACTGTGAGAGGAACCGGTCAATTGTAGATTAACCCAAGTGCTGCTACCTTTATGACAATACATTTTGAAAATCTCTAATAAAATACAAGTATTGAGTTTCTATCCAGTTCAACTTATTTTTGATACTTTCACCTCAGTTCAGTTTATCTCACAGAATAAAAATCTTTCAGCATATTTCAGTTCAGTTGCTGAAGTGTACATGTCTCAAGATTGCAAGAACAAAATAATATTGTATGTTAGATTTTGTTTTTTGTTTTTTTGCAATAGTATTGGGTTTTTTGTTTCATACAAAAATGTTGGAATGAAGAGGTGAGTGTTGAAATGAAAGTGTAGCTAAGATCTTAGAAATAGGCTAATGATAAAATGGAAATAGAAGTAAATGATTGAATGGGAAGGGGGTCATGGTGGATGATCTTCCCATATATATGCCCACAGGGGATTATTGGATCAAAAATCACGAAAAAAAAAACTATGAAAATTGTTTCCAACAACGTCAATGCGAAGTGTGAACACAGTTAGCCGCAAGAAATGGCCGTGGTCTGTCTGCATATTTTTGTACCGGAGATTTGACCTTTTTTCCCTTCGTTCTGATTACACCACGTGTTTATCTTCTCCTTTCTCAGTTCTGTCGTTTAAACAAAACTATTGCAGAGTTGCAGTACCGATGAGAAAGGGAAGTTAAAGTCATTTATTTGATCAACCTCCCTGGTCACTATTTATACTTATAGAACATGGTTCCATTTCCCATTAATCATTATACATTAGCCAGTGCAAATAGTGGCGTGGTTCTGCCACTGAGTGCAAAGATGGATACAAAGATCATCAGCCCGTTTATGGACTTTTGCTCCAAAGATGGTGTTTAATCATCATAATTCTTACATATAACAGTATTAATGCGACAGTTTTATATCATTGATTCAAATGAAATGAGAGATTCAGAGAGAGTGGGATTCTGTCTCCACTCAACTCATTCACGCTGGCTGTGTCTGCCAAGTTTGAAGCTTCGTGCGGGTCCCTTCGCCATGTGAGCTCTGAGAGGAGCTCCAGTTGCTCGGGGTCCCTCCATCCACTTCACGGGCCAACGAAACACCTACCAATGTGTGAAAACTTGGTGAAGAACACAACACTGCATCATTTCCCATAATCAGACACAAAGTATACGTAAAGTTCATGCAGGAGGCATGATCTTCAGCACTCTGTAAATGGAGGATGGCCATCACTTACAAGCATCATCTCATCTTTCTCTCAAGTGGGAGACACACACCGGAATCACTTTCACTTTCCTTTAAACTTCCATGTTCACAAGACCTAATCATGCTCCTACTTTCCACACAGTGAATCGATGTCTAATCATCTTTACACAAAAACCTAGAGCCACAACCGACTTTACGCATACTCCTTCTGTCGTCCCAGAGTGAGTCGCACATTATGAGTTTTATTTTGTCGATGAATCAACTGATGAAAATCAAAGTGGGCGAGTATAACGATATAGTCATGCTACTAACATAACTTTGATAAAGATCTCCATTGGGAATGGAGTGGAGCTTTCTTGTCACATTTATCTACAACTATCACCCTCCGAAAAAACCGAACACAAGGTAAAGAAAAAGGTTAACAAAACAAGATGAAAACGACTGATTAACGATTTTACCACTCACTCCACACTAGGTCAGTTCCCAAAGTCCCTGAGAAGGAAAACCAACTACTAGATTCATATGTGATTGTGCTGTAGTTGCAGCAGCCTGGAGTAGGCCCCATCGGGCCGGCTGAGCAGATCGCCATGGCTCCCCTGCTCCACAATGCGCCCATCCTGCACCACTCCGATGCAGTCCACGCCTCTAATGGTGGAAAGCCGGTGGGCCACCAGGACGGTGGTTCTGCCTCTCATCAGCCGCTCCAGAGCTTCCTGTAGAACACATTCTGATTCTGCGTCTAAAGCACTTGTAGCTTCGTCTAGAAGAAGGATAGCTGGATTCTTCAGAACAGCGCGAGCAATGGCGATCCTCTGTTTCTGCCCGCCGGAGAGTTGCACGCCCCTTTCGCCAACAGGGGTTCTGTATCCCTCAGGCAAACCGCTGACGAAAGTGTGCATATTTGCAGCACGCGCTGCTTCCACTACTTCAGCTTCTGAAACGTCTTCTTTCCCATAAGCAATGTTGTCGAAGATGCTTGCAGCGAACAGAGCTGGCTCTTGCTGGACTAGACCAATCTTGAGCCTTAAGGATTTCAGGTTCAGCCTTCTTATGTCTTTTCCGTCTATCATTACTTTTCCGGCCACTGGATCGTAGAATCGTTCAATTAAAGCTATGACTGAGCTTTTCCCGGAGCCGCTGGCTCCAACTAGGGCTTGGCTTTGGCCAGCTCGGATTCTGAGGCTGAAGTCCTTGAACACCATTACATCAGGCCTGGATGGGTATGCAAAGTCGACATGGCGGAGTTCGAGTTCTCCGCGGATGGTTTCAACGGTCTCGGAATCGGGATCGTCGGGGTCTATCCTCGTTGATCGGTCAAGTACGGAGAATACAGAGCCGACGGACTCTCCTCCTCGGATGATCTCGGGGGCGAGACTGACTGTCTCAGCAACTGAGTTAGCTGTGATGACTAAGACCACGAAAACCTTGATGACCTTGGAGAAGGTGGAGACACCTTTTTTGACAAGGTTTGAGCCGTACCAGAGGATCAGTGCTTCTGATGAGAAGAGTGCCAACTGGGATAGGCCGAAGAGGAGGCCGGAGATTTGACTGCGGCGAAGACTGCGCTTTTGAGGAACTCTGAGTTCTTGAGAGAATAAGGAGATCATCTTGTCTTGTGCATTGAATGCTGCCACTGTTCTAATATTGCTCACTCCTTCTCCGGCGATCATGCTGGTCTTAGCATGAGCTTTTGCTGTGTCTCCAGCAAATCCTTTCAGAGAGAGTTGCTGTTCATTTCAGAGAAGATCACCAGTCAAACAAACAATTTCCTCATTATTTTACTACATGAAGTTTTATGAAATGATCACTTGTTAGTTATTCAGATCAGATGATGGCCTTCTTATGAATTTCTTGGCAATTCAGCCTCCTAGTTTAGTTATTCCAATCACATGGATAAACTCAGTTTTAATCTTCTAACAAACTAAGAGGGTGCTTTTAGTGGCAACAATAAAACTTTGAAATGACAAGAACACACAAAAAAGAAAAGGAAAAGGTTCATTTTATCTCTTTTTTCCCATACCAGTCCTTAGAAATGATGGACAGTTAAAACTCAATAATAATAATTATTATAAAAAGACCATATTCATTATTCAATCCGGGAAATGCAGAAATGGAATGGAGGAAAGCCTGGGAAAGTATGCCACTGCTCAATCTATTTGTTTCCTTCTGTAGTTTGTTTTTCTTCGTTCTCATAGAATTTGAGTCAAAAAAGGGGGCCAGCATAGATTTGAATTTTGGACCAGTAACCATGCCTCGAGACACATAAACATAATTGATTAATCAATACTAGACACACCCTTTGGAGTCCTACAGTTGAGTATAAAATTACTTCTAGGAATTGAGTCCTGAAGAAAGCACGTGCAACCAACCAGGAAAGATGACACATTGTTTTTTACCCCGAGAATAGATTCTATGGATCCACAAACAATAATCAGTATATGACAAAACCTTGAACTGTTACTCCACAGTCCACAGTAACTTACCATACTGTTTTAAAACTGTATGGCTAAAAGGACAGATAAATAAAATGTCACATTTCTTTGAGAAAATGGAGAAATGTACCTGAGCAAAGTTGGCCAACACCAAAAGAGGGAAAGTCCCTAGTATAAGCAGGGAGACCCTCCATTCCACTATGAAAGCAACAATGAATGAAGTGAGAAGGGATGTCATGTTTTGCAGGATCACTGAAATCCTCTCGGCAATTGCGGATTTTACATCAGCTGCATCAGTGGCCAAGCGGGCTGCCAACAAGTTTGAATTGTGTTCTTCCTCGTCGAAATATCCAACTTCATTCCTCAAGATTGCTGACAGATTTAATATGATAATTGATATAATTAGTAACTAAGGTGGAAAAAGTTAGGAGATTGAATGAGAAATGACAAAATGTATTAAAGTCTTCCTTACCTGCAAGCATCATTCTCCTAACTCTTGTAGTGAGATTCTCCCCCATAATACTGAAGAAGTAATGCTGAATCAAATAGGCAACGACAGCATAAAGACCAGCTCCAATGTATATGAAGACATACTCCTTCGTTTTCCTTTCCATACTGGCTGGATTCTTGTAGTAGAAAACCTCGATCATGTTGCCCATCACAATGGCGAAAGTAGGACCAATGAATCCAGAAAGAATGGATCCTATAGCTCCCATCAGAGAATAAGGCCACTCAGGAGCATTCAGCTTCAGAAGCCTGCAGAAGTAACCATGTGGTGCTGGATTTTTCCTATCTGTTTCAGCTGTTGAAACCATCTCAATACGGCCATCAGCTCCTGTGCTGTACTGATAGCTCAAATTTCTTAAGCTTCCAGACCTCAGACTTAGTGATTTTGTAGATAATGAGTGGCTTAGCCTGGATGAGCGTGATCGACGAGTGGATGGGTTTGAGAAATCTCTCTTGCCAACCATTTCCTGGAATCTGATCAAGGAAGCATAAGCCCCAGCTTTGGAAACAAGTTCTTCATGGGTTCCAGTTTCAACTACTTGCCCTTGCTGAAGAACTGCAATGGAGTCCACATTTCTGATAGTTGAGAGGCGGTGCGCAACCACCACTGTTGTCCTTCCAACCATGAGGCGGTCTAAAGCTTCCTGAACAATACTTTCAGAACCTGCATCAAGGGCACTTGTTGCTTCATCCAGCAAGAGAATCTTGGGATCCTTCAACATAGCCCTTGCAATTGCAATTCTCTGCTTCTGGCCACCAGAAAGTTGAACACCTCGCTCACCCACCTAAAATTTAAGATTCATTATTAGCAAGATCTTCACCTATTTTTATGAGTAGAAATATGATGTGCGAGAAAATTAAAAGAAAGTTAGTACCTGAGTATTGTACCCATTGGGTAGCAAAGTGATAAAACCGTGAGCATTTGCTGCAGTTGCAGCAGCCTCAATTTCAGCCATGGTTGCTTCAGGCTTTCCATACAGGATGTTCTCGAGTATGGTGGTGGCAAAGAGTGCAGGTTCTTGGTTGACCAGACCAATTTGATCCCTTAACCATTTCAACTGCAATGTTTTGATTTCCACGTTGTCCAGCAATATTTGTCCTGGATGATAAGTTTATTCAAACTGAGTAAGACTCTTATTTGATGCCATAACATTTAGTTGAAACCATAGCATGATAAAGAATGAATTACCCTGATTAGGATCATAGAACCTTTCAATTAGGGAGACAACGGTGCTCTTTCCTGAACCACTACCACCAACAACCGCCACTGTCTTTCCAGCAGGGAAGAAAATAGAGAAATCTCTGAAGATAATTACATCAGGTCTTGAGGGATAGCTGAAGATGACATTCTTGAATTCAATGTTTCCATTGACCTCAGTCAGGGTCTTCCCTTCGGTTGGGTCATGCGCAATTGTTGGTCTTTGCTTGATGATTTCCATTAGTTTGTATCCAGCTAGTTTACCCTTGCTGAATGCTCCTAGGTTGGAAAATGACTGTCCCAAGCTCCTGAAATAATCAAGCATTTTAGCAACTGGTATTCATCCGCTCTCTAGTGGCAAACTAAAGGTAATCTAGTAGAAAAGAAGTCTTACATTCCACCAACAATGGCAGAAAATATAGCAGTGAATGCCTTTCCACCATCAGTTGTCCCATTCCTCACAAACACTCCAGCGTACCAGAAGACCAGGGCCCATGACATGCATGCTATGCCATAAGTGCATCCTAGTCCAAGTCCTTTGGCCATCCCTGCCTTGTACCCAAGTTTCAAAGTGTTCTGAATTGCATCTGAATATGAATTCAAAGCCTTGGTCTCCCCAACATATGAATACACTGTCCGGACTTGAGCAATGGCCTGTGAAAGAGTTATTCTTTAGAACAGTAGAATCCGGTAGCATGAATCAACTCTATCGATAAGATCAATCCAACTAGAAGAGCTTCACTTTAATCATTTCACTTTTCTTTTTCTCAAGGATCATTAACTTTTACAGTCTTACCAGATTTAATGTAATAGAAATAAAAAAGTGCACCTAATCATTAAATAAAAGCTACAAAAGGGTATCCAAAAGCCAAATTGCCAACTAAGGGAAAGCTATTATGTTACTAAGAAAAGGTCAAGAAACTTTATGTAGCAGCACATGCAAGAGATCATTATTTTGATCAGCAGTATTATAGAGACTTGCAAAGACTAAAATAAAGATAACATGAGGGACCAAGACAACAACACGAATGTGGAATTGCATCAAGTGGAAATAGAAAAGGAAAACAAACAAGGGACACACAAAAGAAACATTAATCTATCCACATAATCGCAGCCTAACCTGCTCAGCAATTATGCCAGCATTGGCATAGGATTCACGACTCTTCGATGTCAGCCCGGTGAGAGTGTACGCATATAAACCCCCAGCAAAAGCGATACCTGGAATCACCGCCACACTCAGCAGAGCTAGCCGCCATGCTGACACAAAACCAACCACCAATCCAGCCAAAAATGTGGATAGATAGTGAATAAAATTCCCCACCTGAAACATCCAAAGTAATGAAGTCACAAATTTATGATTAAAACTAAATAAGATCATTAGCTCCTTAATTACTTCCCTTAAACAGGATTACTTGCTCATAATTGCATGTGACTAAAAGCAGAACTCAATAATGGCATTGGAAATAATTTCAGGACATACATGCTCAAGAATCATTCATTTTCCCGTGCCAATATGAATTGTGACCAAATATTAATTCAATTAAATTGGAACAGTTTCAAATGGTCCCGCAGTATTAATTGAATAGCAACAACCTATAGCACCCACAGATCAATTCCTTCTCAATGCTACTATCAAGTGAATACTAGATTACACCGTTAGAGATTTCAGACCCAGTTTATCAAAAAAATAACACTCCTAGCAATAAATGCAATCCCAGATAACAATAAGAATCCAACCTTTTCACTGATGGCATCTTGGACCAGTAGAGTATCCGTTGAAACGCTGAAAACGATGTCTCCTGTTCTGGCATCCGTATCGAAGAACCCGACGTCTTGTTTCAGCACCGCCTCCAAATATTTCCTCCTCAGAGCTCCGGCCTGCCTCTCTCCGGTGTGCATCCAGCATGCAATTTCTGCAATAAACCGACATTGAATTTGGCGTTAATGGCGATTTTGTCAGTATTAGGGCACCTGGAAATTAAAGCCCCGGATTTGCTAAGCTTTGAAGTGAGCACAGAACAGTGACAGGGGTGGAAGCTACCGAGAAAGGATAATATATAGTAAACGGAAAGGACAAGTGAATGAGGAAAATGACATAAGACCGTCCACGGGCCACGTGCAACCCCCCACTCGCTTTCTCTCTCTCACACACTCACACACTCAGTCACGCCACTTTCGCACGGATGACGGAACCGATACTCACCCACTAGCATTCATATTCATTCATTCAACACCATTTCTGGAGTTTTCTGACGCTAATCAAATTAATTAATCATCATCATCCTAATCTCGATTCAGAGATTCAAAAAAAAATTCAAATGATTACCAGCGTAGGAGGAGAAGCAGACGATGAGACCGAGGTAGATGAAGTACAGAGCGTACTGCACATTGAAAGTCAAGAGAAGCAGATCTGATTACGTTAATGGCGTGATTAATTAAGCAATTGATTAATTCGAAAAACGGGTCGAAGCGGACCTTGGCGACTTCGGCGGTCATCTTGTGCAAATCAGTCTGGTTCTTGCCGAAGCCGTTCACCATCTCGCCGAAGAGGAGGAAGAACACCGGCATGGAGGAGCCGTGCACGACGGCGCCGAGGCTGCCGACGATCATCAAAGCGTAGTCGTACTTATCCGCGAAGGAGAAGAGCTGGTAGAACGGCAGGGTCTGCTCCTTCTTCTTCTCCGATTCCGGCATTGCTTTCCCGTCCCCCGCTTCCGCCATCGCCGGAAAACTCCAGAATCAGAGAAATCAAACGCCTGAGCTATTCACTTCCAGTCAATCACATTAACAATCAATCAGCTGTTGAAATGCTGGGGATAACAGTCGCCGGTAGGAGGGGGTGATGAATTGGGGAAATGGGGGGGAGATGGAGTGGTCAGTGGAGTGAAGATGGTGGTGCGGAATTTCAGAGGGAGGTGCGGTTTGGTCACTTATAGTATTGAGGAGGAGGGGGGGAGAAAGAGGTTAACCATGGTTAAGTTAAATGGAATCTCTGGCCATTTTTTACTCCCCCTACTGTCTTCTGCTTTTCTCTCTGTACTCACTGACTACTACTGATGGTGGAACACCTGTAGCGGTAATTTATTACAACCCATCTTTAGCAAAATATGGAAAAATTTCCGTTAAAACTTTGGTCAAACTAGCCTTGACCTGCATAGTAGTTTTACTTTACACTGTAGTATTCCGGAAAAAGCAAGTACCTTTTCCACCATGACATAAGTTTGCGTAGATCAGACTGAAATTACACTGATTTATAAATTTATTGTAAAAATATGAATAATAACTCTGTCTCACTCTAATTAGGACATTTATACACTATACAACACATATCATTTACCAACGATATCTTTATTTACTTATAATATCGAAAAATTTGAATATTTGAATATTTGATATTTAATAAAATTCTATATTGCGATTAATCTAACGATATCAAATATGATAATTTTAATGATCGTATATTTATTTAAATAAGTGGTTAAAGTTTAATAATAAATAGTGTTAAAAAGTAAATATTAGTCTTGGAATAGACCGTCTATATTATAGCAATAATATAGACGGTATCTTTTTGCAATTAAAACTGGACGCGACTCCTTATTTGCAATTTACATTTGAGCGGGTCCTTTTTCTGTAAATTTCAAAACTTACCTCACAAATATATATAGCTATTTTCTTTTATTTTTTGACCCACTTTATTCCAGAACCCCAATCCCAATCGGCTCTCAAAAATTTCCCTCAATTCATTCTCATCCGATCTGCATCGCAGCAGCATCATCGACAATCAGAAAGAACCAAATCCTGATCAAGGTCTTCTTCTCTCTGATCATCCTCCCCGCGCTCCTCACCGGCGCAATCATCATCAACCAGGTCCAAAAGTACAACCGGGGCTCCATCGCCGTGCTCGAATTCACCCGACCCGATGACATCTTCACGCCTCGCTCCGTTTCGCCGTCGGAGAGGTCACCGGACTCACCTCGCTGACTCGCGCGCTGATTCTCAAATCCGAGTCGAGGAACGAGTCGGCAATCTTCACCTGCTCGAGTTTGATCGATGACTCGCTGAGCCAGCTCGAAAAATCGGCGGCGACGGCCAGCTCCGGCGGGATTTTCCTTTTCGGTGCGTATGCTGTGGATCGGGAGGCGCGGGTGCAGGGTAAGATCGTGGAGATGAAGGCGCAGGTGTACGACGCGTGGCGAGATCTGTGGAGCTGGTTTGGGATCCTGGGAAAGGAGGAATCGACGGCTGCGATTGAGATGAGGATTGGGGTGCACCAGGCTATCATGCACGTGAGCAACATATACGACTTCGTTAATGTGATGTCTTTCTTCTTTTAAAATTTTATGTGTTTATCTTGGAAATTGGACTTTTTAATGTGGATTCTGTCTTGTTATGAAATTTATGTGTTTAGCTTGAAAACTAGACTGTTTAATGTGGTTTTTGTCTGCATATGAAATTTTATGTGTTTAACTTGAAAACTAGGCTTCTTGATTTGTGTTGAAACTTGATTATTTATTGTGAAAACTGTGGTGTTTGTAAAACTTGTTTTTTTAATGTGAAAACTGTGATTGTGAAAACTTGGTTATTAAGGTTGAAAACTACAGTGATTGTAGAAACTATATTTTTTAGGCCGAAAACTGTGGTGTTTGTAAAACTTGATTGTTTAGTTGAAAACTGTTTTTATTGTGAAAACTCGATTGTTTAGGTTGAAAACTTTGGTGTTTGCGAAACTTAATTATTTATTTGTGAAAATTGTGATTTTGTTGAAACTTGATTGTTTAAGTTGAAAAGTGTGATGATTGTGAATTTTTAGGCTGAAAACTTTGGTGAAACTTGACTATACTTGACACAACATTATTTAACCTAAACACCCTAGTTTTTATGTACCTAAAATCTGATGTTTATAATATGAAAACTTGTCTTTCTAACCTGAATTCTTTTGTGTTTACAAGTGTTTAAAATCCAGAAATTATATTAACTGATTTGTGTACATATTCTTTGCGTGAACAGTGCGCGTGAACAGTGCCGTGAATAGTACTTTTCCCAAATTTTGCAAATAAGGACCTCCTTCTTTCCATATTGTAATTTAGTCCTTGGTGTATATTATACTATAATATAGACGGTCACTGCAGAGACCAACTCAAAAGTCAGAGTGCACAGTAATCATTTACAGAGAGAGTATTATTTTTATACATTTAATTAGCGAAATTTTACATATAATCAGATCGGTTGGGATTATTGTCATTAAATATTGAATATCATATTTTTAAATGAATATCAACCATATTTGGGCATTCAAGTTGTCAAGAATTTGAAGTAAAATGTTGATCTTATCAAAATTTTCAATAAAAAACAACCAATCTACACATGACTTCGTGTGGGTTGACATTTTGAATCAACCCAATTCTAAAAAAAAATTAACTTATCGTGTCATTTTGAGTTTTATTTTTTACGTGTGACCATTAATTTATAAACAACAATAATATTATTGTATAGTATAGCCCTTAATATTCTATAATATCTATTTTAAAATTTTAGAGTTGATTAATAAAGTTATCAATAATCAAAATATAAGTTTTGATATTATTTAAAAGCCAATTGAAAAGAAATCTAAGAGTGATTTTTTGTATTTTTGAAGGGTAAATGTTTTCTATTAGAAATTTAAACAATATTTTAAAACTCTCTCTTCTGGATTATATATTTTGGCTTAATACTATGTATCATAGTTTTTATTGCACACTTGACTATAAGTTTGATGTATTATATGAATTATAATATTAAATTATGATATAGTTTTTGATTCGTCTATACATATATTTTTCTAGATATATATTAAAATTTTAAATTTAGTTAATATATATTATTAATAATAATATTCGCCGACACAACTTGAATAGATCATATAAGTTCGAACTATTATATGAATTATGATATATTTTTTGATTGGTCTAAATATATATTTTTCTAAATATCAAAATTTAAAATTTATTTGATGTACATCATTGAAAATCAAACTCGCCGACATAATTTAAATAGGTCAATTCAGTCAAAATTAAAAAAAGATCAGTGCCTTTTTTCGGTTTGGGGAGGTGATCCTGTTAAGGAAAGAAGATGTTTGTTTTCTATATAAATTAGTATTGTATATGGAATATAGGTTAGACTATTGTTTCCCTTCTGTAATTATGTTATTGTACATTAATCCCACATCGGTAGATTAGATAGTTAGGTAGACATAACCACCTTATATAATGTAAACTTTTTCATGAATATACACACACGAATTTACCTGAATATCTTTGATACAATTCTTCAATTCTACATAGTATCAGAGCCTTCGATCCTCTAAAGTCAATTTTTCTCCGATCTCTTTTTCCTCCGCTGCCGCCGTGAGCCTCCACCGTTGCCGCTGTCGAAATCTTCATTCCTACTCCTTTGATTTCTGCTACCGACTTCTATTATCCAAAAAAAAAAATTGCTGCTGAAATTTTGTGGCCAGTACGTGTTTTGTATGCTGGAAATTATTAAAGACATTAGTTCCCACCATTTCTTTTATTCCATGGATCCTCGCCACGACAACGTTGCCGTCGCTGGACCACTTCTTCCTACCGTTTCTAAGATCGTTGCTGCCGCACACGATGATGTCGCCGCCGCCGTTCCTCGTTCATCTGTCTCACCTGGAGTGCCATTCACCGGAGTTGTTCCTTTCCCGGGTGAACCCACTGCCGCCGCCGTCATCATCGATTTGGACAGACAGGCTTTCAGCCCCGTCTTATCTAAGAAGCAATAGGGTATAGTTAAGAATATATTTTCTAACATGAATTCTAACAATTTCGGTAAGGTCTCTACACCCTGGATACTTGACACGGGTGCATCTTATCACATGACTGGTACCAAGGACATTCTTCACGATATTATGCCTACTGATGTTGATGTTGTACTGCCTGATGGTTCGGTATCTACTGCTTTATTACATGGCACATTATATTTTGGTGATATTATGCTTCCTCGCGTCTTATTTATTCCAGAATTACGTTGTAATTTGTTATCTTTTGCTAAGCTAACTGCATCCTTAAAAGCTCTAGTTTTACTTACCGAAAATATATGCATGTTTCAGGACATCAGCACGAGGATGGTGACTGGTGTTGGTAGTCAGCAAGGAGGGGTTTATTGGTTGTGTAGTCTCGGGGCTCCACTTTCGCCTGCTTGATCTCTCCATGTGTCTGCTGCTTCTGTTTCTTTGTTTGATTTGTGGCATCGACGTTTTGGTCATCCTTCTCCATCGGTGCTGCCATCTATTCCAATATTAGGATTGCGTATAAATAATACATTTGTTCCTTGCTCAACATGTCATCAAGCAAAACAGTCTAGAAGTAGTTTTTCCTCGAATACCAAAACAACTAGTAGTTTATTTGATCTTGTTCATTGTGATGTTTGGGGTCCTTATAGTAACCCCTCACTTAGTAAGGCAGTGTCATTTTTTACTATAGTTGATGATCACTCTAGAGCTGTTTGGATTTATTTACTAGTTAGTAAGTCTGAAGTGTCTTCCAAGATGAAGGAGTTCTTCGTGCTTGTCTCTACTCAGTTTCACCGCAATATCAAGTGTGTTCGTGCGGATAATGGTACCGAATTTCAGCCTCCTCGTCAGTATTTTATGGAAAAAGGAGTCCGTTCCGAGACTTTGACCGTTTACACGCCACAACAGATTGGTCGTGTTGAGCGCAAGCACCGTCATATTCTCAACGTTGCTAGAGCTCTCATGTTTCAGGCTAATATTCCAATCAAATTTTGGAGTGATTGTGTTCTTGCCGCTGCTTACCTGATTAATCGAATTCCGTCGCCGCTATTGAAGGATCGCTCCCCGTATCAGCTCCTCTTTGGCCGAGTTCCGGACTATGAAAATTTGAAGGTGTTCGGATGTTTGTTCTTTGCATCCCAACTCCCTAGGCCGAGAGATAAATTTGCTTTCCGAAGCCGAAAGTGCGTGTTTTTGGGATACTCTACAGACAAGAAGGCATGGAGACTTTATGATCTAGACACTCGTACGATTTTTGCGAGTCGTGACGTTGTTTTCTACGAGGATTTCTTCCCGTTTGCTTCACCGGAGTGTTCCTCATCGACCGAACATGTTTCTGGGTAATCTGGGCCTTTTTCTGACGTAGTGCATGGCCCAGAAGTATATGAACCCGTCCTGACCGATTTGGACGTGCATGGAACGGGTACGGCTGAACCGGGCATGCATGGACCGGCCTTGCATGGCCATGACGTGGCTCTCGTGCGTGCTCACGCGCCTGGAGGGGGAGCTCCCGCGCGTGCTCCTCACGCGTCTGGAGGGGGAGCTCCTTTTTTTCCAACTTCGCCTGCTCAGCCTTCGAAAGCTGTTTCACCGTCGAGTGAGTCTTCGACTGCCACAAGCCCGCCGTCGCTGCATACCTCGCCTGAGCCTTCAACTTTTGTTTGGTCTCCGGCGATGGACCCAGCTGTCTTGGCGTTTGAATCTGACACTGATTCTCCATCGTCCTCTTCTCATTCGGACTTAGATGTTGAACTGACTGTTACTGCTCCGCCGCCCAGACCTCCGAGCACCAGGATTCACCAACCTTCTGTTCGTCTTCGCGATTATGTCTGTGCCGCCACTGCACCTTCAATAAACCCCCCTCCAGCTGCTTCCTCATCCTCACCGTCCTCAAGTATTCGGTATCCTATTGCTGATTATGTTTCCGGTAATAATTTTTCGGTTTCACACTCTAGTTTTTTGGCTGCAGTTACGGCTGGCTCGGATCCAACAACGTTTTCTGAGGCTTCTCGCTCTGTTCAATGGCGTCTAGCAATGGTTGCTGAGATTGATGCTCTTGAACGCAATAAGACGTGGACTTTATCTGCTCTTCCTTCTGGCAAGCGAGCTATTGGTAGCAAATGGGTGTTTCATACGAAGTATAACTCAGATGGTTCTGTTGAACGCTACAAAACTCGGTTGGTTGTGCTTGTGAATATCCAGATAGAGGGGATCGATTTTACTGAGACATTTGCGGATGTTGCTAAGATGTCTTATGTTCGCTTGTTTTTGGGTATTGCTGTCATTAAAGGATGGGAGTTTCATCAGATGGATGTGCATAACGCGTTTTTGCATGGTGATCTTGAGGGGGAGGTTTATATGAAGCCCCCTCCAGGATATGTGTTACCTCGTCCCGGGCTTGTCTGTAAGCTTCGAAAATCACTATATGGTCTTCGCCAAGCTCCTCGTAATTGGTTTGCTAAGTTAGCTGAGGCGTTGCGCAGATATGGCTTTGTTCAAAGCAAAGCTGATTATTCCTTGTTCTCATATATCCGAAATGGTGTTACTCTCCATGTTTTGGTTTACGTGGATGATCTTGTCATTGCTGGTTCTTTTGGGGATGTTTTGTCTGCCTTCAAGAAGTATTTGAGTTCTTGCTTTCACATGAAAGATCTTGGAGCATTGAAGTATTTTTTGGGCATTGAGATTGCACGTCGCCCCGATGGTATGTTTCTGTCTCAACGGAAATATACTTTGGATATTTTGGCTGATACAGGCTTATTGGGAGCAAAGCCTGCTACTTTTCCAATGGAGACACAACATAATCTTGCGAAAGATGAAGGTCCTATGCATGATGATCCTGCTCAGTATCGACGTCTCATTGGAAAACTTATCTATTTGACTATTACTCGTCCAGAATTGAGTTATTCAGTTCATACTTTAGCTCAGTTCATGGAGAAACCTCGAGTTGCGCATTGGCAAGCTGAGATTCGAGTCTTGCACTATCTCAAGGGCCATCCTGGTCAAGGATTGTTTCTTTCAGCTCGTAGTCCTTTGCAGCTTATTGGTTTCTGTGACTCTGACTGGGCTGCTTGTCCTATTACTCGACGATCTTTGACAGACTACTTTGTGACCCTTGGTGATTCTCCAGTTTCATGGAAGACAAAGAAGCAACCAACAGTCTCTCGTTCTTCTGCCGAGGCTGAGTATCGTGCTATGGCCCATGTTTGTTGTGAGCTTATTTGGATGAAATCTCTTCTCAAGTCTCTAGGCGTATCGCATTCTCAACCGATGAAATTGTTTTGTGACAGTCAAGCAGCTCTACATATTGCTGCTAATCTGATCTTCCATGAGCGAACGAAGCATATTGAACTTGATTGTCATTTTGTTCGTGATTTGATTCAGTCTCGTGAGATAGTTGCTCATCATATTCGTAATACTGAGCAACCTGCTGATCTTTTTACCAAGGCACTTGGACGCCGTACATTTCAGGATTTGATTGGCAAGATGGGCATTCGGGATTCTCATGCTCCATCTTGAGGAGGAGTGTTAAGGAAAGAAGATGTTTGTTTTCTATATAAATTAGTATTGTATATGGAATATAGGTTAGACTATCATTTTCCTTCTGTAATTATATGTTATTGTACATTAATCCCACATCGGTTGATTAGATAGCTAGATAGATATAGCCACCTTATATAATGTAAACTTTCTCATGAATATACACACGAATTTATCCGAATATTTTTGATACAATTCTTTAATTCTACAAATCCCAACTTCGTGTTGGTGAGGGAGAGGTCTAAACGCCTGAACTCCATTACTACAATAATCTCATTATTAAAGTGCTCATCCTTATCTATTGCAACCATTTCAAAAGAAAAGTATGAGATAGAAGAATGCTGGGGAAAGATATTTTGGGTTGTATGTAAAATCCATAGCCAAATTGATTAATGAAAGATATTTGTCAGTTGTGATTTATTGGTGCTTAATATGTCTCTGATTTATTATCAAAATTGAGTTATTTATAGTTGGATGTCTCCCCTCATCATTCATCATTTCATTCTTTTTCATGAAACAAACAATGGTCTGCGCAGACGTTTTATATGCGGGCGAGTTTCTTCTTAACTCGAAAGAATTGCGATCATGTCAATAGTGTTATATTGTCTTCACGATAAACACTGGTTGGCTCGATCTAAACACTCGCAACTTTCTCCTTGACTTGAAAGACTCGTAAATACATCAATAATATAGAAATATTTCTATACTTAATGCCAAGAAATGAGTTTTTTGATTTCGACACTGGTCATTGACTTTTAAATTTTAACAACTGTATATGGTTCATTATATTATTTATTTCAATATATCTCCTTTTATATACAGTTGTTAAAATTTAAAAGTAAATGACCAGTGTCGAAATCAAAAAACTCATTTCTTGGCATTAAGTATAGAAATATTTCTATACTATTGATATATTTACGAGTCTTTCAAGTCAAGGAGAAACTTGCGAGTGTGTATTATAAATCATACTCCCTCTAAATTATAATTTGCCCCGTGTCTCCCAATATTGTGTATTCTCTCCGTGTCATCTCAAAGTGCACATGTCCCTTTTCATAATGTTCAAATTGAGTATTTTTAATGTTCAAATTGAACTAGAATTATTAATCATATAATATATTGTTAGATTAGTGGTAACATGTATTTTTATAATATCAAAGGTTCATCATACATAACTAGATACAAATAAAAATATTAATGGTCAAAAGTATTCTTGGTAATATGAAGAAAATCAATTTATGCAGTTTAACTTGGCACGAGAGAGTAACTTATAAGGTGATAAATTAAATGATAAGAAGAGAGTAGTATTATGATTTCAAATTTTTATCCCTATATTTGACAAATGTGCAGGTCATTTATTGTAATTCAGACCAAGTACAAAATATAACTAGTGAGAAGTTACTAAATGTTGTATTTTGAACTAAAATGAAAATAGTCAAATGCATTTGTTTGTTGTGTGCTGTTACGATTTTAACAATTTTGGTGCACAACTCGATGGTGCACTTTTTGTACAATGAGTTCACTACTAATGAAATTTCTCCAAATTTAGGTTTTTTGTCGAAGATCGACGGAATGATACAATTGCTAGAGGACAAAATATGACACTGCGTTTTCATGCCCTATGACTTGTGAGACACACAGCTGGGAGAACCCAGTATGCTCAGGTCTTTTTTTTTCTCCTTTAATGTACTACTCTTGTTTTTCTTTGAAAAAATTAAAACCCTTTTATGTTTCTTTTTGGGTGGAAAATGCAATGCCACCATATCGAACAAATAATTTAAAATCACGACTATATTTATGTTAGTCTCCTTTCAAGTTTACCTGAACTAATATTAACCTGAATTCAGTTGAAATCGACTGAAATTAATTGAAATTGTCTAAAATCAGTTGAACTCAGCTGAATTTAGCTGAAGTGAGTTGATATTAGCTGAAATTTGCTAAAATTATTATTATTATTATTAACTTGAAATCTAACATTCCACTTCAAATTTGATCAAATAATAAAAATTTTGCAGTTGCTGTTTTATTTGTAAAATGATTTTCAAAAATTATACTAACCATTACAAAATCAAAAGTTAAACTATATGGTTGATTTTCTTCAATAAAAGACATGTTGGATAAAATATATAGCTGTTGTAGTTATAATCGAATCAAATACTTACATCTTTTAATGTTTACTGTCTTCAACTTCCATTGAAAAAAATTAGTGTAATTATGATCGTACACAATTACTACTAAATTTGAGAAATGAGAATCTATTACTACACATTTAACTATGAATCAGTATTTCTTAACTACTCGTTAGAAAAACTGTTTATTAAATAGGGAAAAATATTGAAATTTAAATTAGGGAAGAAGAATATATAAACAAGCGAAAAAAAAACTCCCACATATAGTAATCTTGATTAAAAGAAATAGATATTTCGCAGTAATTATTTTATTTATAAAATATGGAAAAATGATGGAATATAAATCAGGAAAAGAATACACAAAAAAAGAAGTAAAAAACTCCTATACCATACTAATAATAGTGGTATGGTACAGTGATAATAAAAATTTGATACCAATACCGTACTAATAATAAACTATGGTACGGTGTATCATACCATCAATTTCGCCAATGAATTGTACGGTATAATTTGGTATGGTTTCAGTTAGTATATGATTGGTACGGTATTTTTGGTAAAAATTTTCAACCCTAAATTGAAGTCAGCTTAAGCCATCTAAAGTCTGTTGAAATTAATTGAAACCAGCTGAATTCAATTTAACTGAACTGAATGTGTCTAAATATACTTAGTACTAATCTCCAAATAACTGAAGAGGGTACTGAAACTACTGATCCAGAAGATAAACAGAATTCCTACAGCTTCATCCAGACTAAATATATGGGGAAATAGAATTACATCCACAACCTAATAATTTCTTAAGAACACGCTTTTGCATCAAAGATATGTGATAAGTCCATGGTTCGTATTCGGGTCTCATTCATACTCGAACCAGGGCCCGAGAAGGGTCGTGTGCTCGAGATACGCGGAGGGTGGATCCACAGGTCCATCAATCCTAATCCTTATAAGGAATGCGTATATTATGAATATTCTACAAGGAATATACATCTTCTTAAAGATGGTAATACAGCTATCTTAAACATGGTAATACAACCATGTCCGAAATACACTTCTATTATACATGGTAATACAACCTCTATTCCCATAAGAGTTGTATTCATACCATAAATACATATCTTGGTGATCTACGGATTGTAGCCATATAAATACCCTAAAGGTTTGGTAGACCTCTCATCTAATCTCATACTTTATACTTTACGCCTTAAGCAAATATACTGACTTGAGCGTCGGAGTGTCTATCCCTGGGACACCCGGGGCCTTTGTCTTGCAGATCAGTTCGAGAGCCTGGTTCGTCGTCGAATTGTTGGTGTCCGGCATACATCAATTTGGCACGCCCAGTGGGACCTCCACACCCATTGACGACGTTGCCGGACTTTGTATCTGATATGATCTTGGGTACTTATTCAACAATTTTTTCACGCCATGTCTGAAACTGAGCAACCCAGGCGAAGCGCCCGAGTCCAGGGCCAAAACCCGGAGGAGAATCCAGAAGCAGAGCAGCCTCCCCAAAGACGTGGACGAGAACAACCTAGAGGATCTCAGGTGCGCTCCACCTCTGAACCACCATTAAACATTTCCGTGGGGGCAGGAAACTTCAGCGTTCTGAACTCCCTCGGTCCAAATCCTGCTGTATCTGGAGCATCTGGAGCACCATCCTCCGGTCTAAACCCTACTGCATCTGGAGTGCCATCTTCTGGATCGAACCCTTTGGGATCTGAAGTACCGAACTCGGACCAAAGGATCTTGATCCAGACTGACATAAATTCCAGCGCTCCGAATTCCCTCGGTCCAAATCCTGTCGGATCCGAAACACCATTCTTCGGTCCAAATCCTGCCGCATCCGGGGTACCACTTTCTGGATCGAACCCTTTGGGATCTGAGGTACCGAACTCGGACCAGAGAATCTCGATCCAGACCAACACGAGCTATAACAACTGCATCAACAATCCAGAAGGGCTTGACCAAGAGAATGGGACAGAACACAGCGAATCCGACTCGATCTTTTCTGTGGAAAAAAGAACACAAAGGGATCGACAAATCCTTGCAGACAGACAGAGGGAATGAGAGTCTGTGATGAAACACTATCACAGGTATATGGATCTAGCCACAAGGCGCTATAATCCAGACGAAATCCTCTTGATAAATCTTTATCGAAGGAGTATAGATGATGATACCCTGAGGACGAAGTTGACAACGATGAATCCTACCACTATTAAGTATCTCCAAACTATCATGGAGGAATATGCCAGCAAAACGGATATAGTGACATGCAAAAGATCCCAAGACCTTGACAATAAGGTGAAGGAGCCCAAGATGAAAATACCAAAGGTCGAAAAGACTGAAGGCACTCCTAAACCAACCTTCGAATCCTACACTCCTCTAGTTAGATCTCGGGCTGAGATATTATCCATTCACAGGCACCTCATAAAGGACCTGCCCGCCATGAAGGACTCAGCCGAGCGTCAAAGGTCCCCGAAATTCTGCCAATATCATCGAGATCGGGGGCATGACACTTAGGAGTGCTATCAACTCAAGAACGAGATCGAGAAACTAATTCGACAAGGTATTGTGCAACAAATTGCACTATCGATAGCTAGTGACGGCCAAGGTACTCAGAAAAGGTATGGGGGAAAGCCTTGGCATAAGAAGAAGGACGGTTATCGCAACAACAATAACAACAACAACAACAACCAAGGCGGCGGAGGGAATAATCCACAAGATCCTCCTCCACCGCCACCAAATGGAGGCAACCGAGTCATCAACGGCATCAATGGCTACACAGGAGAAGCAATTTCCTTACTAAGCTGAAGGATAGTGTGCGGGCCATAGCCCACACAAAGCCAGTTCCGCCCCGAGGAAACTATCTCCTTCTCGGACGCGGACGCCGTGCCAAACCAGGTTCCCCATTCTGATCCACTTATTATCTCGGCAACAATACATGATACCCTGGTAAAGAGAGTCTTTGTGGATGATGGGAGCGGGTTAGAAGTGATGTTCCAAGACTGCTTCAACAAGTTAGGATTCACCAAGGACGATCTCAAACCTACGGGTCCAATCTCGGGGTTCACCGGTAATCCAGTCATACCTCTTGGAGAAATCACACTCCCAGTCACAATAGCAGAAGGAGCGAAGAGCATAACCCTATACTGCACCTTTGTGGTGGTCGACACCGTCACACCTTTCAACATTATCCTTGGCAGACCTTGGATGTGCCAAGTTAAGGCTGTATGGTCTCCTTACCACCTGATGCTAAAATTCCCAACGCCGCAAGGAGTAGCCTCCATTAAAGGAGACCAAGGAGTGGCACGTTAATGCATGGTCACGGCCATCCGTGACGCCAGGAAAGTAAGCAGCATCTCGGTCGACAACACCATCTTGGGGGATCTAACACCTGATCATGATCTCGAACAACCCCTGGTGTTTCACTTCGAGGAAGAGGCCTACAACAAGATGACTGCACTATGGCACAAAAGGTGCCATCAAATCTTCCAAGTGGGAGAACTGGTAATGCCAGTAGGCCCGTGGTGTACTAACAAGCTAGAAGGAGCGCTGGAGCTAAGGACGAAAGGACCATACAAAGTCTCAACAGCACAATCCGGTGGATTCAACCTCTTGCAAACTCGCGACGGAGAGCACTTGGACCATGTCATTATGGCGCCCTTCCTACGCAGCAGTCAATAAACCTCTAATACAAAGAGACACTGTGAAACCACGAAGATGGAACGTGATTAACTTACGAAAGTATCATGGAAGATGAAACTCAACAGAGAGCCTCACAAAGGTTCGAGAATAAAAACCTTGTCCGAGAGCCTCATCAAGGCCCGAGACAATCCTGCTATAGCACAAACGGGTACTCAGCAGTCTTCGTGGTATGGCGAACTCATACCACGAAGATGGAACGTGATTAATTTACGAAAGTATCATGGAAGATGAAACTCAACAGAGAGCCTCAAAAAGGTTCGAGAATAAAAACCTTGTCCGAGAGCCTCATCAAGGCCCGAGACAATCCTGCCATAACACAAACGGGTACTCAAACTCAAACCTACTATTTCCTTTACTTCTTTTCTTAAAAGTTATAAACTTGGATTGAAGTCGTGATATTTTTTACACCTATCTTTTTCACTAAGCAATCTTAAAGGTCATTTTCTAAAAAGAGGATTGTTATCCTAAGTATAACATGGATTGCTATTCAAAACAATATGCTTTATAAAGTGTATGATTGGTTAGCTTATATAAGATAAGTTGTTTGGATCCAAAATTCAACTATAAATCGTTTTGAATAAAAAAGATAGGTTTGTTAGGGCCGAGCATCCGGCTGACCCGATGGCTCATCAGGACCAACGGCTCGGCCCCTTAGCACACATGGCGCCCGGGCCAACCCGGACGCGGCATCAGATCAGAGCTCCAGTTGTCTGGGCCAGGCATCTCGCCATCCTGGATGACTCATCCCGGCCCCTTAGCACATATGGCGCCCGGGCCAGCCCGGACGCGGCATCAGATCAGAACCCCAGTTGTCTGGGCCAGGCGTCTCGCCATCCTGGATGACCCATCCCGGTCCCTCGACACACATGGCATCCGGGCCAGACCCGATCGCGGTTAGAACCCTACTTGGCCTGGCAGGAGCATCTTCCCAGACACCTGATGGCGTGATGTGACTGACCAGGCCCCGGTTCCCTTCTATAAATACCTCACTAATTACAAGGAGAGAGGTATGTTCACCATTCACTATTCTCTACCAAAATTACTCCCAACATGCTTTCTAACTTAAGCATCGGAGCGGGAACGGCATTAAGCCACCCCGCCTGACCGTGAGTGTTCATATGGTCTTAGCAGGTAGAGTTCATCTGTCGCCAAGGCGGATCAAGAGACGCTGCAGCACGGCCTGGATCGACAGTCCAGGCCACGGTCCAGCAACACCGTTAACGATCTAGATATTCCTCCGAGGGAATTCCCGGCCGTAACATTGGCGCCGTCTGTGGGGATTAAACGCCTAGTCACCCACGCAGCTCGGAGATGTGTGCGAATCAGCCTCCAACGAGCACAACTGAAGCACATCTCCAAATCTGAGCAGACAAGGAGCCTCTAAATTGGTTTCTTGGTAAAAAGGTACAAACTTTCACCAAAAATGCCTTCTTTAGAGCCTAAACTTTCAGATCTGTTAAGCACAACTTCAAGAAAGCTTAAACAGATCAAGCCCATTCTTTTTTAGCCAAAAAGGAGACGACTTTCACCAAAAAAATCCCTCCTTTAGAGCCGAAAATTTAAGATCTGTTAAGCACAGCTTCAAGAAAGCTTAAACAGATCAAACCCATTCTTTTTTAGCCAAAAAGGAGACGACTTTCACCAAAAAATCCCTCCTTTAGAGCCGAAAATTTCAGATCTGTTAAGTATAGCTTCAAGAAAGTTTAAACAGGTCAAGCCCATTTCATTTTTAGCAAAAAAGGGGAAGACTTTCACCAAAAATCCGACCTTTAGAGTCAAAAACTTTCAGATTTGTCAAGAATAGCTTCAAGAAAGCTTAAAGACATTAAACCCGTTCATCTTTAGCCAAAAAAGGGAAGATTTTCAACAAAAATCCGACCTTTTAGAGCCAAACCCCCATATATGTGTGAAAAAAACCATTGAAAAGAGGAAGAAGAGGATATCATACATCTTCCATATTTGTGTGGTACAAGGAGACACGATTCTTAAAAAAAAAAAAAGGAAAAAATTTCTGCAGTTTGACTTCCTCTAACTGATGCATCAAACCGCGCCCAGATGAGCGGACCGGACGCCTCGTCCAGATGAGCGGACCGGACGCCTCGTCCAGATGAGCGGACCGGACGCCTCGTCCAGATGAGCGGAAAGGACACCGTGCCCAGATGAGCGGAAAGGATACCGTGCCCAGATGAGCGGACCGGACGCCGCGCCCCGATGAGCGGACCGGACGCGCCCCGATGAGCGGACCGGACGCGCCCCGATGAGCGGACCGGACGCCGCGCCCAGATGAGCGGACCGGACGCCGCGCCCAGACGAGCGGACCGGACGCCGCGCCAAGACTAACGTATCGGTCGCCGCGTCCAGAAAAGCGGACCGGTTAGCGCAGACGAGACAACATATATACGAAGGTCATCAGCGACCGACCATGATATGCCCACATCGGTAAATACCATCATGGTCATAGTTCATCAGGCCACTTCAGCGAATACCACATAGGCTAGTTCATCAGGCCACTTCAGCGACATCGGCTAGTTCATCAGGCCACTTCAGCGACATCGGCTAGTTCATCAAGCCACTTCAGGCACGTCGCCCTGTTCATCGAGCCACTTCAGCCACGTCGCCCTGTCCATCGAGTCACTTCAGCCACGTCGTCCAGTTTGTCGACTCTCTTCGGCGACATCGCCCAATTCGTCGACCCATTTCAGAGACAAGGCCAACCACCCGGTTCATCGATCATGTCCACTTACCAAAGCCGTTTCATCAACCCAGTTTAGCGGCCTCATCCGCCATTCAGAGCTTATACGGCAACAGTGCTCCAGGTGGGCCGACCCATCCCGGATCAGGACCCTGGTGATGACGCTGACACATGAGTGCATGGCAACCTGGTGAGCCAACTAGATCAGAAACGTCTCTTAGACAGCTGAGCCAACTAGGCGAGCCGACCAGATGACGAGGTCAACCCCGCTCTGAGCCGACCAGATGACGAGGCCAACCCCGCTCTAAGCCGACCAGATGACGAGGTCAATCCCGCTCTAAAAAGGTACCCCATACCACCCAATATTTCTAATGCTAGTCCCACGACATTTTCTCAAGCATAATTTCTAGAGAGATCACAATGTTTGCCCTAATAAGGGAGTGGTCTTAGGGAAAAATATTTTTCCCGTGCAAAATTATAGTGTTGTTTTCTCCCCCACTATTAATGTATTTCAAGTGCTAAGTTCACGGACATGTTTCCCCTTGTTTATCCATTTGAACCTTATTTCGAAAGTCGAATGACCAAGTCGAAATTTGCAACAATGGATACAACGAAAGGAGGTTCAACCCACCGCCCCAGCCAGCCGGACCGGGCGGAGAGAACACATGGCACATTTTACACCTAGACTGTAAAGCGTCCGGGATGCATCTTTGTTAACGAGCCAGGATTGCTGCCTGGAGAAACAAGGGTGTACTTCTGTGCATTTTACTCTCAAGGGCAAGTCGGTCGACACGGTCAAGATCGTGACCGCCGGGCCGGGACTGAGGCTTAGCCGCCCTTCTCGCGCACCGAACATAGGCGTGGTCCTGTTCAGACGCGAATACGTGAAAGGGGCAGACCATATCCTTTCCCAACCACAGGTAGCAACCGTTTGGGGAAAAAGGTGGGTTTCTTCTTAATTGAAGACCCATGTCGGGCAAGGACCGATAAAGCAGAGTTTGAGATTTAGCAGTACCAACTCTAAATAAAAAATCCCAGGAAAGAAATGACCATTCCAAAAATCTTGGTGGCTTGGAAAAGGTTTAGCGACTCCCAAGTTTCAGGCAACTTTGCCCAGAATTCAAGGCCATGCGCGTCAACTTCCATCGAAACCAGCAGGCATCCAGGACCGTCCATCCGGTCAAGCCATCCCTCTTCCTGAAGGGGACGACCCATGTGGACAAGATGGCCCGTCCCACTTGGTGAACGGTAAATGAAACAATCATTATAAGCATGCAGGTTGTAAACTAGTGAAGAAATGCTAAAGTGGTGTAAGCTTAACAATTTATTATGCAAACATATAATGTTTCAAAAGAAAACAAGCATAACCAAATGTATCCCCTTATGGGTTATTACATAACATGTAAATTATTCAAATGGCAAAACGCAGGAAAGGAAAACAAAGAAACCCAACTGAACTGGTCGCCTTGGCTGGCAGACCAGTCAAACCAAGAGGGATGACACGCCGAGAAGCGCATGCCCTTCCAGGATCGCCATCTTGAAATCGTGCGAAACATGGGAGGTCTTCGTGACCAATGCCAATCGGCACAATGAACATGTACAAGCAATATGCTATCACGACCCAGGTCAGCATAAATTAACATGCTCTTACATGCATCACGACCCAGGTCAGCATGCTAAGCACAATTGAAAAATGCGTACGCTTAAGATAAGATGTCGATCCAAAAAGGGCTAACCGCCCAGATCGCGGTTCCGACCGTCAGCCCAGGCCAAGGCTTTGCCATCCCAGATCGCGGTTCAGACCGCCAGCCTGGACCAAAACTTTTGCCATCCCAGATCGCGGTTCAGACCGCCAGCCCGGGCCAAGGCTTTTGCCATCCCAGATCGCGGTTCCGACCGCCAGCCTGGGTCAAGGCTTTTGCCATCCCAGATCGCGGTTCCGACCGCCAGCCCGGACCAAGGCTTTTGCCATCCCAGATCGCGGTTCCGACCGCCAGCCCGGGCCAAGGCTTTGCCATCCCAAATCGCGGTTCCGACCGCCAGCCTGGGCCAAGGCTATGCCATCCCAGATTGCGGTTCCGACCGCCAGCCCGGGCCAAGGCTTTTACCATCCCAGATTGCGGTTCCGACCGCCAACCCGGGCCAAGGCTTTGCCGTCCCAAATCGCGGTTCCGACCGCCAGCCCGGGCCAAGGCTTTTGCCATCCCAGATCGCGGTTCCGACCGCCAGCCTGGGCCAAGGCTTTGCCATCCCAGATCGCGGTTCCGACCGCCAGCCTGGGCCAAGGCTATGCCGTCCCAGATCGCGGTTCCGACCGCCAGCCTGGGACGAGACTTTGCCATCCCAGATTGCGGTTCCGACCGCCAACCCAGGCCAAGGCTTTGCCATCCCAGATCGCGGTTCCGACCGCTAACCCAGGCCAAGGCTTTGCCATCCCAGATCGCGGTTCCGACCGTCAGCCCAGGCCAATACTTTGCCATCCCAGATCGCGGTTCCGGTCGCCAGCCATGGCCAAGGTTTTGCCATCCCAGATCGCGGTTTCGACCGCCAGCCTGGAACAAGGCTTTGCCATCCCAGATCACGGTCCCGACCGCCATCATAGGCACTTTTCTGCCATCCTGGATCGCGGTCCCGTCCGCCATCATAGGCACATTTCTGCCATCCTAGATCACGGTCCCGTCCGCCATCCTAGGCATTTTCCCTGTCATCTTAAATCGCGGTTCCGACCGCCATCATAGGCACGTTTCTGCCATCCTAGATCGCGGTTCCGATCGCCAGCCTGGGCTACGGTTCTTCCAACCTAGGCCACGGTTTCAACCGCTCAATATTCATCAATCATCTACAGCTCCCTCTTCTAGCCAACGAGAGCTCTTCAACTCTCACTAGAAAGAGGGGAAGAGAGCCCAGATAGGTCGTGAAGCCGGACAGCCGATCCTGCCAAGTCAAGGGAAGTCCGGAACAAAGATCAACCCAGATGGAGCGTCCGGTTGACGAACTTGAAAGCCAAGTGGTTGAATGGTTGAGAGAAGCGGATAAACCAAGGAAATTAATGAATGAAATCACTCTGATAAACCACTTGGCCTAACATGCCGAGATGCAACATGCCAAGAAGCGCAAAGACCGACAACGCAATTCACCTCAAGAGGCTTACGAGTCAAGATGTAGCAAGAAGATGAAGGCTCCCACGACCACGGTCACGGACCACACGTGGCTATGAACCTGACCAGAGATCCCGCTTGATGATCAATCCTCACCAGGTTAAGGAATCACGCAGCAACCCAGATTATGATGTGGGATGCCGAACCAATCTTGTCCATATGAGGAGCCCAGATCCAGAAGTTGGGTTACCAGATGATACTATTCAAGGCAGTTTCTGGATGATGTTATTCAAGGCAGTTACCGGATGGGGTTATTCACGGTGGATCAAATGCTAAACTCAACGAAATGAGAAGTTCAACTAAGAGGCTTCGGGTGTCAGCCCAGACCGACCTCCCAAACCAGCTATTTCATCCGCCAAGTCCGTCCAACATGTCTGACCAACCGGCCCATGCCACGGAACGATGTGTACCGAAATCCGGATCACGTGCCCACGACCATGGCCTCAAAAAAATTGTCTCCACCGAAAGCAACATGGTCTAGGCACAAATCCATGAAAAGAAATTTTTCCTCGACAAATATGGCGAACAAAACATTGAGTCACAAAGCGGTAGAGAGATCCAGAATCCCAACACGACAATCAGTTGATGAACTGGACGTCTCATCGAGGCGGCTCGCCAAGACAATGATGGAACCACACCAGCGGTCCGATCCGCCCATCCCGACGGGGCACCATGGCAACAGGACATCTACAGCCAAACTCATCAACCAGATCAACGATCCGGGTCAAGTAAGAACCATCATGGTGAAAACACGACACGGTGCAACATCATCACACCTACCTACGACCCAGACGCCTACCCTAGGCGACATCGTGATCCAGCTCCATGACCAAGGCTAGCAAAGCCCGCTCGGTCCAAATGAAATACATTGCAAGTAAAAAGGGGGCACGTGAGCAAGAAGTGGAGGAATTTTCTTACCACGAATCTTCCGACGGTGTAAACCCTGCTTGTGCAAAATGGTCCAACGACCCAAGCAACAGCCTTGCGCTCGAACCGTCAGTTCAAGCTTGGACTTGGGGGGACTTGTTAGGGCCGAGCATCCGGCTGACCCGATGGCTCATCATGACCAACGGCTCGGCCCCTTAGCACACATGGCGCCCGGGCCAACCCGGGCGCGGCATCAGATCAGAGCCCTAGTTGTCTGGGCCAGGCATCTCGCCATCCTGGATGACTCATCCCGGCCCCTTAGCACATATGGCGCCCGGGCCAGCCCGGACGCGGCATCAGATCAGAACCCCAGTTGTCTGGGCCAGGCGTCTCGCCATCCTGGATGACCCATCCCGGCCCCTCGACACACATGGCATCCGGACCAGACCCGATCGCGGTTAGAACCCTACTTGGCCTGGCAGGAGCATCTTCCCAGACAACCTGATGGCGTGATGTGACTGACCAGGTCCCGGTTTCCTTCTATAAAAACCTCACTAATTACAAGGAGAGAGGTATGTTCACCATTCACTATTCTCTACCAAAATTACTCCCAACATGCTTTCTGACTTAAGCATCGGAGCGGGAACGGCATTAAGCCACTCCGCCTGACTGTGAGTGTTCATATGGTCTTAGCAGGTAGAGTTCATCCGTCGCCAAGGCGGATCAAGAGACGCTGCAGCACGGCCTGGATCGACAGTCCAGGCCACGGTCCAGCAGCACCATTAACGATTTGGATATTCCTCCGAGGGATTTCCCGGCCGTAACAAGGTTCGAGATAGAAAGTACTTCACAAAAGTACTTGATTGAGGTTTATAAACCAAAAGGGCAGACGTGCTCAGAAATCAATCATCTCGAATAACAAAGAGGAAAAACCTCAAAAACAGAAGTTCAAACTCATATCAAAGGTGTTACTACATCAGAATATGATGCTTCTGAAATTTCCAAAGGGATACATAGAGGAAAAACCTCGAACACAAGTAACTCATATCAAAGGTGTTATTATATCAGAATATGATACTTGCCTATGAGATATACGCTTATAAGCGTGTGATTGATACTTATCTAATATGGGCTGCTCGAACCAAGTGTCCGAGCCACAGTCACCTCAGGCTAAAATAAAATAATATACTTATAAAAAGTATATGGTCAAAGACCAACATGATACGAGTCACACAAACTCACAAAGTTTAAAACTCGACTCTCCTCGTTATACTCCTATTAAGGTACACATCACTATTTATTCAGGCTATTCATAAGCCTGAGAGTCAATCTTCTCAAGGATTGCAATACAAAGACCTTTATAAAGGCAAAACCAAAAAGTGTTATTACACTAAAAACTTCTTACACCTCGTGAAGGTCTTTAAATAAAGGGGTACGTCCCCAACCGCGAGAAAAAGTAGAGGCACGACCTCGACTACTCTTGAGGCCATGGCCCCAACCGCTTTCCTCTGGCGTCCTCATTAATTGATAGGGCGTAGGAGACCCCCTTCTACTTTCTATGATTACAGGCCGAGTAGGAGATTCTAAGGCTCCAGGAGTAGGTGGCGCTGCTCTCCCCCTTCCACAAGAAGTCCCTTCTGGAGGATTTACCATCCCTCGAGATGTACCCCCTCGGACACGAGACCTTATCGATGGTCCTGAATTCGGGGCTGAAGAAGGCCCACTTATCTCCCCCTTTGAAGATAGTAAAGGCGTGACAAACACACCTTGGACTTCTAGTTCTTTTATTTGGAACCTGTAAGCATTCAGCTCGGCCTGGCACATCCTCAGCTCATCTATGACGCCAGCAATCTTATGATTCACGGTGATGTTTTCATCCCGAAGGGTAGAGATACGAAAGTCCTTCTCATGACTCTCACCCTTGGTCTTCATTAAGTCACTCCTGGCTTTCCTCCATTCTTGGTCATACTCCTTATTGGCGGCCAAGGCTTTGCTATGTTCTTCTTCTAGACCCTTATACCTGGTCTGAAGATCACTCAACTGCTGATTCAGCTCAGCTCTCCGCTCCAGAGCTATCTTGAGCCCACCACGAAAACTATCACACTCTTCTCGCACGAGGCTAAAACAGCCCTTGGAATCAGTCTAGTCTTCCTCCAGCTTCTTACTCTTTTAAAGAACAGACTCATACTGGACCTGCAAGTCAGCACAGGCGGTAATGCAACACTGGATATAAAGGAAGATAAAAAAACAATCAATTCCATAGAAGAGCCTTGTCAGAATACATGAGTGACAAAATTCAGCAGAAAGAGAAGAATCCTAAATAAGAAGTGAAGGCTCTAGGAAATTACAATCTCTGGCTCCCCGTTTTGAACTTCGGGATTCCTAGTTGAAGCCTCCACAGCTGGCTTCTCCATCAAGAAAAGACAACTCCGGGTACAAGCCACAAAGCTTCCCGTGAAACTCCTCCAGAGTCAGAGCCTTTTTCAAGGAATCTAAACTAGCTAATAAACTAGTTTTGAACCCTCATACTTGGTGGAATCTCGCCCGAAATTCCTCCAGATCTTGCGCCGTTCCTGGCCAGTCGTAACCAGGAGCCAGCCATTCCTGATCTTCTTTGCTCAAGGCCCCCTTTAGCAAGGCCCGCGTTCGTGGAAGCTCAGACTTGTAATACAGTTCGCCATGCTCTTGGCGATGAGCCTCCATCTCAGGGCAATTCAGGCAGAAGTCAATTATCAACCGAACCAAGCGCCTCTGGCAATCTGGATCATCATATCAATTCTTCTCCGCATCCACCAAGGCCATCTCCTTTTTCAGCTCCTGGAAGGAGTTATCTCTCACTCTCCTCTCCTCCCTTAAGGTCTTGATCTCCTCGTCACAAGCCTTTCTCTTGGCCTTCTCTTGTGCCACCTCATCTTGGAGACGCTTCATTGCTTCAGATGGCTCGCTAGACCTCTTAGCCATCTGCTTCTTCGCCAACTCAAGCTCAGCTGTCTGTTCCTGACAACGACTGTACAGTGTCTCGACAGAATCATACAAGTACTCTGTATGAAACAGAGGCTGTGACAGAGGACAAGACATTTAGAATTCTACACCTCCAATAAAGTTGAAATCTAAGTTAAGCATACCCGGCTAATTTCGAGACAGTCTGGTACCACCTCGACCAGAACCTCGGAAGGAGGAGGTGACACATATTTCTCGAACTCTTCCAATGGTCCGAGTTCGAGCCTTGGCTTCTTTGGAGACTTGTCTGCAGAGCTCCCTGAAGCCTCGAGATCCCTCTTCTTCTCATTACTGTTCAACAACCCCCTTGATTCAGCTATCTGAGACAACAAATTTGCTGCCTTGTTCGCCCTAGAAGCACCCACTGCATATAAAAAGAAGGAAGTTCGCGTAAGAAGCAATGGAAACATTGTGGACGAGAATATAACACAAGAAGAAATACACTCTTGCAACGCATCTGACTCTACCACAGGAGTTATCATCATGATCTCATCGACATTTTCAGTCATGATGGGAAGGACACTAGAGGTCTGAGACATTTCCTTTCTCGGACCTCGAACTAAGGCAGAACCCTCATCCTCATCCTCATCTGATGGATCTAAAGCCACAGGAACAAATAGGCAATCTGCCTCCCCAATCACTTTCAGCTGTGATTGAGTCTTCTTGGGTCCTTGAACCAACCTTTTGAACCGACGCCCACGTCGAGCATCTTTCATCAGACCCGAGATTTCCTTATTTACCTCCTTCTCGGATATCTCATCTCGGGCAGCTCTCTCTTCTAATGCCCTATAGGCCTGCAATGCCTTAGCTGCACCAACTGGATCCTGCTCCATAGACAGAAGGGTTTCATACCAATCCATCTCAACACCTTCTGGCTGATCAAAATGTGACAATTTCAAGAAGATGCAATTTTGAAGAGTGCGGCTGGATAGTTGATTCAACCAGTCATACGTTTCTATAGGCCATTGCCAACCCATTTGATGATCTCCAAATACAAACTTACCCTCTCTAAGTTTAATCTTATCATTCACCAACTCCCCAGCTATATTCAGCAGTTGGCGGGACGACTCCACTTCATGTCAGATCTCATTTTGGACATCTTCATTCCAATCAGGAACTTCATACTTGGTTCCATCGAAGGTTTGTTTTACCTTATCCCACTTCCCGCAGTTCACAGGAAGCACAAAAAGCTTATCTAAAGTGGTATCCCGAGAGGTCAAGGTCACATTTTGTTTAACAACGGAAACCTTATACATGGTCCGCAACAAGGAGAGACTGGGACGATAACCTTTACAAGCACACCAAGTTATTAAGGCCATAATGATTACTATCACATTGACATGTAACTGCCCTGGATGCACCTTATAATGCTGAAGAAAATCATCCAACAATGGGGGAAAAGGGAAGGCTAACACATGTTGCAGAAAACTTGCATAAATGACCCCTCCGGTTGGAGTTACTAATTCAGTTGCAGACTTGTCTTCTCCAAAGTACATGAGGTCAGTATCAGAAGGAATTGAAAAGGGAAAACCTTCTGCGAAGATAGCAGCATCAGCGCGTGCTTTATCCTCCTTCTTCGCCTTTTTGCTACTACCTTCACCATCCATGGATATTATGTTAGATTAATCTAGTTGTTTCTAGAATAAGTTAAAAAGTCATATTAACATATGCTTTAGGATAAGTGTAATTACGATTCTAGTTTTGATTAGGTTTAGGTTTTTCATATTTGTATGATTTTTCCCTTATAAATAAAGATGAAAGAAAAGGACGTGGTATTGCGTCACCAAATCATTCTTGTATTTTCTTGCAAGTACTCCTAAGAATTATGTTCGTCATCTTACCTGTGGCCTGAAATTCTAACAATTGGTATCAAGAGCTAGTTTTAAGCTTCGGGGGAAAATAAGATGGGTGACGACAAAGAAGATTCGACGAAGGGAGTCAAGGCGCAAGGAAGCTCATCAAAGAAAGGAGAGATTGTTAAAGAAACAATCATGATTCCGATCAAGTATCCAATGTTAACCGAGACGAATTACAGCATATGGGCTGTGAGGATGAAAATAATCTTGCGTTGGTTTGGAGTATGGTCGGCAATCGAAGACGGAGCAAAGGAAGACTACAAGGATGCAGGAGCGATGGTAGCCATCTCTCAGTCAGTGTCAGACTCTGTGATGATGTCAATAGCGGAGAAAGAAACGGCAAAGGAGGCATGGGGCGCAATCAGAGAGATGCGAATTGGTGAAGATCGTGTCAAGAAGGCTCATGCACAAGTGCTGAAGCGGCAATTTAACCAATTGCAGATGGGGAACTCGGAGACGCTTTCAGATTTCTCAATGAAGCTTACTACGTTGGTAGGAGAAATACGTTTTCTCGGAATAACTCTCAAGGAAAGCGATGTTGTCGAGAAACTATTTAGTTCAGTCCCTGATCGATTCTTTCAAATAGTTGGAACAATCGAACAATTTGGTGATGTGGAGAATATGTCACTCCAGGAGGCGATAGGTCGTCTTAAGATATTTGAGGAAGGACTAAAGGGTCGAAGGCACTCAAACGATGGAGAAGATATACTTTTCTTTACCGAACCCGAGTGGGGAGCAAGAAGTTTGAAGAAAAGTGAAGGTTGTAAGAACACTAAGAAACAAGGATGCGGAAAAGATGGAGGCCAAGATGATAGTGATCGAACAGTCGACGAACGAAAGCCGCGCAACTTCAACAAGTCGAAGATCAAGTGTGATAATTGCAACAAGTTCAGGCATTTTGCGAAATATTGTCCGAAGCCTGATCGAAGAGAAAAGGTCAAAGGAAGAGATGAAAGTCAAGAAGGTGATAAAGATCCTAAGATGATGATGGTCGAAGAATGCAAGTTTATTCAAGAAGAACCTACGCCAGAAAAGGAAGTGTTTTTGCATGAAAGCATGCCAAAACTAAGTGGTACCCCAAAGAAAAAAGGGTATCGAAAAGCTGGTGCAAGTACAAGTACGAAGGGACATCTTGAAAAGTTTGATAAGATCAACACGACCATAAAGAAGATGGTCAAACGCAAAGAAAGATGGGAAGATCAAAGAGTTGCTGAAAAGAAGAAAGAGAAAGTGAAGAATGAATCAGTTGAAACTGATGTTGGTGATGTAAAAGCCAATAAGAAGAAAGAAGAAGAAAAAGATTACTTAGTTGAGTCTGATCCTAAGAATGAATCAGTTGAAAATTATATTGGTGATGACTCTGCCAATAAGAAGAAAGAAGAAGAAAAAGATGATCTAGTTGAATATTATCTTAAGGATAATGAAGAAGAAGCCGGTAAGCCGAAAGAAGCAGCAAAGGGTGTATCTGATCCTAAGGATGCAGAAGAAGAAGTTGATAAGAAAGAAAAAGAAAACGATGAATCAGTTACACCCGGTGCAAAGGATGTTAAGAATGACGATGAAGAAGTTAGTAAGAAGAAAGAAGAAGCAAATGATGAATCTGATGCTAAGGATGATGGCGAAGAAGTTGATAAGAATGAAAAGGCAAACGATGAATCAGTTGAATCTGATGCTAAGGATGACGACGATGAAGCAAAAGTTACGCAGAAAGATCTCAAAGAGGATGGTACTAAGGAAGCAGTGGCAAGATTATCAAGACTTTACGAAAGCATGGAAATCTATGGAAATTTGTATGAAATACCAAAGGAGAAGTACAACATCAAGAGAATCCATGATGACACGTATTTGAAGGAGGTGAAGAATTCTGGTTCTAGTTTGCATGACGAAAAGAAGGAAGAAAGTTATGAAGAAGTTATAACAAAGCCAACAAAGAGAAAAGACGTGAAGGAGAAAAAGGAGAAAGAGAAAGAAAAGAAGGATAAGAGTGTAGCCATGGAGGTGGATGATGAGGGAAGTGATCACAACCTTGAGATAGTCGGGAAAAAGAGCGGCAGAAGTAATGAGGAATCAGACAAAAGGAAGTTCATCAATTGTAGATCCTCCGACTCGGATTCTGTAGAGGTTGGAAGAAATGCTGACAGTGATGATATTCAGAGGGGTAGAAGCAATGAATATAATAAATCAGGCAAAAAGAAGTCTTCGGAGGAATTCAGTAGAAAAGGTATAAGATATGAGGTAAGTGACGATGAAGATAGAATTTTGTGGCGTTGTACAAGGCCTAATCCATGTCCTCCAACAAAGCTCAGAAAGAACTGGAAAAGATACACTCATTTAGAGCACACAAGAATCGAAGGAGATGGCATAGAAGCGGCTGAAGAGGGATACCAGACAGGTGATAATAAGTCTTATGGCTCAGAATTCTTCCCGTGCTCTAAGGAGGATCTCGATGATTCAGCTGAATCTCTCAGCTCTGATAATTATTCAGGCTCATATTCTCCTAATGCTGCTAAAGAGAATGTAGTGGAAGATGATATCATGCGCGTATACTACGTGGAAAGCGAGGAGGTTTTTAGACAAGGGAAAGAGAGTGTTATGATGGTTAACCCCTATGATGCAATGGATATGGATGGTTTTATTTCAGTGGACAGATTGTATGAGAAAGAGGAGAAGGGTTTTCAGAAGAGGAGATTTGGAAGCAGTTGGTCCAAGCATTCCCAACCTAAAAAATGGCATAAGCAGGTGGTTTATTCATTATTAGATGAGGATGGAAATGGTTCTGATCAAGCGTTGATTCAAAAGAATGAAATGTGGAAACTTGCATTAATACTAATAAGTCTCAACCCCAAGGATTTGAAGTGGAAGTTTAAGAAGTGCACTCAAGACATGATTGCAAAAGTGAATGAAAGGCTGGAAGCAAGGAAGTACACTAAACATCAAGATGTTAATGAACTTTTTGATCCCGCAACAAGATTTGAAAATAAAGATGAAGAGCGTGAGATGATAAGATTTCACAAAGAAAGAGGAAGTAAGGCATTGGTCAAATGCAATGAAAAGAAGTGTAGTCAAACTAAAGTACCTATGGAGCATTGGTTGAAGTACAGAAAGAAAGGCATATTGGTGCATTTAGTTTTTCCAAAGAGCATCAAAATGGAAGGGCTGAAGTTGAGAAAGAAAAGTAAACGGATGAATTTAGTGTTTCCAAAGAGCATAATGAGCCGATTGATGGAGGAGTTGAAATCAAGAAAGAAATGCAGAAAGAAGAATTTTTCTTTTACGGATGACACAGTGAACAAGTTTATGGAGAAGTTTACAATGAAAAAGACGTGCACTATGATGGAGCATGTGAAAAGGAAGAAACGCACGAGAAATCTTGAACTATGGGTGTACCTGCGAGAAGAAGGATGCACGGAAGATCAAGTTGCCGATATCCAAAGTTTCATGGAAGATTAAAGATAAAAGACATGAAAGTGAAGGAGGAATTTGGTGTTCGGTTAGGAAGTTCAAAACAACAAGTTTAAGAAGGAGATTGATAAGTTAATCTAGTTGTTTTGATTCGTAAGTCAGAAACAACAAGTTTAAGGAGGAGATTGTTAGATTAATCTAGTTGTTTCTAGAATAAGTTAGAAAGTCATATTAACATATGCTTTAGGATAAGTGTAATTACGATTCCAGTTTTGATTAGATTTAGGTTTTTCATATTTGTATGATTTTTCCCTTATAAATAAAGATGAAAGAAAAGGACGTGGTATTGCGTCACCAAATCATTCTTGTATTTTCTTGCAAGTACTCCTAAGAATTATATTCGTCATCTTACCTGTGGCCTGAAATTCTAACATATTATACCTCTGGATGCATGCATTACCATGGGGCTATTGCCCTCTATCTGAGTCCTCCGGGCCATTGCCCTCAACCTCTTCTCTTCCTCAGAGGCTTTCTTCTTCAAAACTACATGTTTTTTCCCACTTGCTACCTCAGCCCTATGGAGTTCAAGGGAGCTACTCTCCTCAGCCTGAGCTTCTACATACTCTCCCTCATCATGATGGGGGAAGGAAATTGTTCTACTACTATTGCTCATGATTACAGAGAGTATGGGGGGAAATACGCACACAAAAATAAAAGGAAAAAACAGACACAAGCAAATGCGCAGAGAAAGAAGATAGCACTTACTGATGATGGAAGCAGAAAGCAGAAATATGGGGCTTCAGAAATTGATGAAGTACTGATGCGTCTTCTGAACTTGGAAAGAAAAAAGAATTCGAATAAGAGAAGACAATGGGAATGATTTGGGAAATTTAATCCAAACCCAGACAGCATTGAAGACGAGAAATTACCTCGTTCTGTTTCCAATGCAAGTAATTGGAGAGACGGGGGACAAACCGTCTCTGCTTGCTAATGAAGACACGCCACGTGTACCCACCATCTGGATTTCAAAGAAAGCTAATCTCAGATGTTCATATATTTGATGGAATACGAAAGAACTTGAAACTAGATATTCAGAAGGGTAAGCCCGAGAAGAAAATCCCCGAAGGACACCCCGAGCTTAACACCCCGAGTTATTCTCCCTCGAGTTATTGGTATTCCCTCGAGAAGCAAGCCTCTCCTTCAACCTTCGAGATGGAGTACTTTATATTCTGAAGATCTACCTTGGGGCTACTGATAAGTCCATGGTTCGTATTCGGGCCTCATTCATACTCGGACCAGGGCCCGAGAAGGATCGTGGGCTCGAGATACGCGGAGGGTGGATCCACAGGTCCATCAATCCTGATCCTTATAAGGAATGCGTATATTATGAATGTTCTACAGGGAATATACATCTTCTTAAAGATGGTAATACAGCTATTCTAAACATGGTAATACAACCATGTCCGAAATACACTTTTATTATACATGGTAATACAACCTCTATTCCCATAAGAGTTGTATTCATACCATAAATACATATATTGGTGATCTATGGATTGTAGCCATATAAATACCCTAAAGGTTTGGTAGACCTCTTATCTAATCTCATACTTTATACTTTACGCCTTAAGCAAATATACTGACTTGAGCGTCGGAGTGTCTATCCCCGGGACACCCGGGGCCTTTGTCTTGCAGATCAGTTCGAGAGGTTGATTCGTCGTCGAAGTGTTGGTGTCCGACATACATCAATATGGATGCATACTAGCTCCTACTTCAATATTAACTCAATTGCAAATACAAACTCAATTATTTGGAAGCTTATTGTTAGATTATATTTGCCTAATTGGCCTGTATATACAAGGATACATGCATGAATCATGATTCCTCCCATGCCTGGACTGGTAGGTGAGGAGGAAAATCATCTTCCCTTGTACTACTACTATGATCCAAGTCCCCACTCCATCATTCTTTGATTTTTCCAGTTTTGCAACTTTAAATTCCCTGCGGGCATATATATGGGAAGATCATCCATCATCACCCCCTTCCTATCCAATCATTTCCTTCTATTTCCATTTTATCATTAGCCTATTTATAAGATCCTAGCTACACTTTCTTTTAAACACTCACCTCCTTCATTCCAACATTGCGTGAAACAAAAAACCCATTACTAATTCAAAAAAAAAAAAAAACATACAATATCATTCTATTCTTGTAATCTTGAACCCCGTCCACTTTAGCAACTTAATTGAAATGTGTTGAAATGTTTTTAGTGAGACAATAAACTGCTGAATTGAATTAAGGTGAAAGTATCAAAAATAAGTTGAAGTAGATAGAAACGCAGGGTACATTTGGTTCACCCAGTTTATGAAAAACTGGACTTTCATAGTCCAGTTTTGAAAATTTTTGTTTGGTTGGTATAGTTTTAGAAAGTTCAGATTTTCTCACTTTCATGTTTGATTTTTGTTCTTCCAAGTTCTAACTTACAATTTTTTATTTTAAACTTACAATTTTTGTTTTAAAGTTGCACAATTCTGTCGAATCAAACAAGGATTTTGTTTCAGATTTAAAAAATCTCAACCCAACCAAATAAGATTTTTGCAAAACCAAATCACTTTCAAAAACACAAACAAAAATCCAAAGTTTTAAAATTTCAAAATAAAATTCAGACTATCAAAAACCTGACAAACCAAATGCACCCTTAATGCGTGTATTTTATTGGAGATTTTCAAAATGTGATAAAGGTAGCACTTGGATTAATCTACGATTGATCGGTTGCTCTCACAGTGTGTAGCCCTCCAAAAGCTTTTTAATTATCGGCCAAATCCATCTCATGAAGATCACTGTGTGCATGGCATCTAGAGTACTAGTCATAGACCTCATATCCTTAATTGCTATACATATGCTGTAGCTCTTTATAATATAGCCAGAGTCGATCTAGACCGTCCGTTGGTTGGATTAAAGCCCTAATTAGCGTGGTCCAACCATCTAAACCGCAGGTCTATGGAGCTTTTAAGCACGCACCTAGTTTTGCTGCTTTAAGCGTAAGTAGGATCTCCTCGGTAACTGGACTTCATGCACTACAAACTCGAAAGTCAAATCAAATGCATAATATGCATTGCCTGGAAAATCCCGATTAAAAAGAGATCTTTTATTTCTGATCCAGTTACTGTGAATAGTTAGGGTTTTACCCTATCATCGGTATAATTCATCTACAACCACCTTGTAGACACTTGTCCAAATAAAGTTACCTGCAGAGACGGATCTAGAAAATTAAATTAGGGTAAGCGGTAGTGTAGACCGACGGTGGCGCTACAATAATACTTAATCGGAAATTACTATTTACAGGTTTGTCCAGCGAATTTGAGTGTAGTTTGTGAATGAATCCGCCTCTGGTTACCTGCCTTATGTAATAATCCTACAGTATTTATGGTACGCAACTGAGGGTATGTTCTTTTTAGGTGTCATAAATAATTTTCGATTCAGTTCAGTTGAAAAATATGAATTGATATAATATGGTTGTAGTTATACATATTACTATTGTTTTTAATGCATCCATTTTTATATTTTTTAGTTTAGTATTTATAAGAAGAACTGTTTTTAAAATGATAGGCTAAAATATATGTCTTCATATAATATAACTAATTTTACTCTAAAATTAATAATGTGTAAAGTTTTATTACGCACTTGAAGTAGTGATGATCACATTTTTGACAAAAAAGTATTTCGTTTTAAACTTTGAAATTAATTAAATAATCATCAAGGAAATGGAGAAGTTAAATAATATCAAATAAAGATTAATCACAGTATTTACATTTTTTTTAAAAAAAAGATTAATAATTGTTTGTATAATAAAATGATGCGAATGTATTTTGACTAAGCAGTTAGACACCTAATGAGATTAGCATATTTTGAAGTGTGGTGTACTGGTCGACTTATCAGATAAATTTCTATCAAATAATTAAATTGAATGTAAAATTTTATATGATATCCTAATAATTAAGACATTTATTAGTTGATAGACTGATAATTTAAAATGTATTTTTAAATGCGATACTTTAACATCCAATATATAAAAGTAATTGATAGATACAGTCGAATATTACTTACGCAGTCCGTATTTGTATTTAAAGTTTCTGATATACCCTCATTTATGAGAATCATATTTACTTTTGAATAAATACCTTTGCATATAACAATGTCCTGTATAAAAGGATAGATTCCGATTATTACACAAATGATTACCAAAAACTTAATAAGAATCTAATAATTAATTATGTGTATGAATTCTAAATAAACAATAGTGAATTCGCGTCTTTTTCATCAATGAATTACATTACAATATGTCATGGTCCTCTACATTACAATATGCTGCCAACTTTTATTTTAATTTCAGTATAATTCTATTTTAAGTTGACATTTCCGTAGTTTTGAAAATGCTACTTCCGTTAGGGTGAAAAATTGTTGATTTTTTCACTTCTTTCCTTACCGCTTGTGTAGTTTTTTAATTTACTTCCATCTTTTTCTAAAATTTGACTAGAAAAGAAGGAGTTTTGAAATTTTGATTTAATTTCAACTCCTTATCATATATTAGATAGTTTTGTTTGCAGAGTATTTGTTGGGAATTAAATCGACAATATAAAAACTAATCTGCTAGATGCAGTCCGTATTTTGTTTATTTGCAATCCGTATTTTTGTTATATAATTATATATACAATGATTATGATGTATAACTGATTTGCAAGTGTATACAATAAAACTAATACTAATATGATGCATATGTCTGATGTATATAATTATCGACCATATATCGAACATGTATTTTTATTTTGGACTGTAAAATAAGTAAAATACACACTGCATAGCATGCCTTTATTAAAATCAGCTCATATAACTTACCCACCCTGAAATCTATACGCTATTTTACTATATTTAGAGATGATGATCAAGAAGTGACTCCGATGATTAAAACCCTCCCGAAAAGAAGGGGTGCCAATACTTTTCCTCTTGCACTTTGATGATCTAGGCATGTTTTGATTTAATGGCCTGAAAAAAATGCATGATGATTACACTTGAGAGAAAATAATTAAACTACTTTTAGCAAAATTAAAGAGGAGTTATTTGGAAATTGAAGTGGTTTTGGTTGTGGTGTATGTGCTTTATGAGACATTAGATCCAATTCCAGGAATTATTTAGGCATAGTTTAAAATTTGGGTTAACATCAAAGTACCAGAAGCCTACAAAGGTTAGCATGTGACATGCCCCTGAAAATTACAAATTCATTAGTGTCCCTATTTTCCCAATCCTTTTCAATCAATTCCCTCTTAATTTTTCCATCTATTTATAAAAAATCTAATGTTACTTGATGCCTATCTATTCCTAATCATTTTCATAATTCTAATGATCACATAATAATCTCTTCATTTCTTCATAAATATGATGAGAGTGTGCTTTTAATGAAAACAGATATGGTTTGAATGAAGAATGAACACCATACATTTAAAATATGGTGTTCACTCTTAAATACAATAGAACTATTCGCAACTTGTTCATTTTTTGGTACAATAAAATTATGTTATCATCAAATCAATCAATAGTTAAAAAATGTTATTTAACTTCTTTAGTCAAAATGAATGTTTCAAAAAATTAATATTCTTTTACGTTTTATTAAAAAATTACCATATTTCGATCGACACTTATCATGAATACTTAGTCGTATAACCTCTTAGCAATAGTAATACCATCACCACTATAAGTGTAACACCCCGGAAAAATAATCCATTTTCATTAGGAAAAAAAAATGCTTAAATGAAATCTATTTGGAGTATCACTAATATTTTAATTAAACTAAGGGTCAACGGACATAACTTTATTATAAATATACAAAATTCTTGTACAATCTTTCATTCAATTCCTATCATTTAAACTAAGGGTTAACGCCCGCACTCTTTCATGCATGGTCGTTTAATGGCCACCGTAATTAACAGATTTGACTAATTCAGATCTGAAAAGAAATGTTTAGATAAGGGGTTAGCCACAGGCCGCTCAGTGAGAACTTTTTCATTTCCCAAGAACTTAACAATCGGCACTCTCACACATAGTTCAAATAATCAATAAAGAGGCAAACAAAACAATTTCATTTATTTAGATCCAAAACATGTATCAATAAAAACTTAATAAATCCAAGAGACACATTTCAATTGTTTTATCAAGATGACACCAAAAATAATAACCCATATTTGTACTTTAGAAATCAGATAAGAAATCATTTAACAAGCAAGCAGCTCATACTTATATTTTACCAATCAATCAAGAATTTCATTTATCAAGCAGACAAGCAATCGAGCTTATACTTCAAGCACAAGCAATTAGGTGGCCTCGCCAACATACAGGTGACTTAAAAGCAAAAGTGTGATGTCTCGAGAATATCGACCCGATGGGACCTAACAGCGATCAGGCCCAACGCCGACCTAACCGATTCGGTTAATCCAATGGGGTTGGGATCCCCGAACAGTACTACCGGGCACACAGTACCCCCAGATGGTTTATCACGCAAGCAAGTACTACCGGGCACAAGGTACCACAAGTAATTTATCATGCAACCAAGCAAATCAAGTACAATTGGGCACACAGTACCCCCATGTAGTTTATCAAGCAAAGTCCACATGGCAACAATTCACCCAAGCAGTTTTGATAACACGCATTTTAGTCAAACAGTTAGATACCATGCATTTCAGTCAAGCAGTTTAATTTCAATAGTTCATTTCAGTACTATGAAGTTTGGTAACATTTAATTAACTTTCATTTATTCAGTTCAATTCAGTAATATTTAATTGAGTTCCACTCAATCAGTTCGGTAGCATTTCAACAAATCAATCAGTTCAGTAGCATTTCAATCAATCAATTCAGTTCCGTCAAATTATTTCAATCAAAAATTATTTCAAAGTAATGACACTAACTCATTTCAATGCAAGCATTCAATCACAATATAATTCACCTTTTGTCATATTTCAAACACACGTTTGTATATCAATAATTTAACTCTCACTATAAAATCATGAAATCAAAATCACATCAAAACATTTCGAATTATCCTTTTTAAAACGTTTCTAATTCAAATGCTTGTAAACTAGATAACTAGAAATCAATAACTATTTTTGAAACCATTAGTTTCAAACATCTCATCATATTCAATCTCTTTTAACAAATATTATTTCTTAATTATACTAATCACATAACAAGTACTTCTTGAAAAAGAATTGAAAAATGATAAAACTCTCACCATACTGCAAATTGATAGGACCATCTTTCCCTTAATGCACTCAAGAGAATATAGATAGTTTTATTCTGATAATGTAATCCTCTCGATCCACCTCCGCTCCATTTAGCTTGTAATATAACGGTTTCGAATGTCTGTGTTTTTATCCTAATCTTAATGTGTTTTCGTTGTTCATCGAAGGTAGCTAGGCTCAAAGTTTAGATTGGAAATGTAGTTTGGAAAAATAGGCAATGGTTCTTATACAGGAAGAGAAGTTGTGGAAGAAGTAAGTTAATTTGTTTTCTTTCTTCACCGAAACTGAAAGAAAGGAGTACGCTTTATATAGTAAGGTACTTGGATGTGTTTAATTCATGTTACATAAAGCTGGCTATAAATTCATTGTTGCTCTTAACTTGCAATATTTTCACACTATAACCTCTATTTTGTCTATTTAATTAGTGTTCATTTCAAATTCCTACAATTACTTTCCAAATATATAAATGTAAATTACACATTTAATTACTTTTATCTTCTCTGAATTACCTTCATCTTTTTATAACTTTTCTACTATCTCTGAAAAATCTCATGTCCCTTAATTTACTATAAGTAAATTTTCAAATTCTACCCACAACCATTTCATTAACTCTAGAAATCATTCCATTTCTTCAGCTTCAGTATCCATTTCCAGACACTCTTGCCATCTTTCGGCAGGCTTGACAGCAGTCGAGGGTTGATGATCGTGGTAGGACTTTTGCGACGGATAGATACTCATTCAGTCCGAGTCCTCGTCGAGGAGAGTTAGATGAGATTTGCGGGGAGCGTTCACTCAGGCATGCAGCCGACATGTTCGAGGATGTGAGATCCTGGTGGATGGAGGAGGTTGCGATGGGGTAGGTGCCTCCACCACTTGCCGCTGAGCCAGCCGTCGAGTCAACTCCCGAAGGGGATCCATATGCCCCTCATCCCGTGTTGAATGGTGAATACTGCCAGTGTCCCCACTGCAGGGACTTCCCCGGTGATGGCTCCAAAGAGCATGAGAAACTCTTTGGAGTTGAAGAGACCTAGCTAGAGGCTTGACTAGGGGGTTGAAGTTGGGCAAGAACACACGATCAATAGTTACTGGTGTCACATGCATCTATTCCGGAGTCTGAGAAGATACCACAATCATCATCCATATGTCATATTATAGAACAATGATTGCAATAGTCTGGAAGATTTTCATACTCAACTAGATATCATTGAACTAAGATTAAATTATCTGAATTGAGATTTTTATTTCGAAATGAGATTAAATTAATTGAGATTATTCTTCAATAATCCGAACTTAAAAGGATCGTAACACTCTTTTTAAAACTAACAACCAAAATAACATTCTCTTGATTTTAATTGCACAGTTAACATTCTTTTTGACAAGTAAGATACCACGTGGTTAGATGACTTTCATCTGTACAATATAGAGCACACGTAGAGCTATCAAACCCTAAAGTGCTCTATTTAGGTCCGGTTGCTACTGTGAAGAATTTGAAAAATAGGATGAAAATATCACATTGTTAGAAGTCAGATCTTTAGCAAATGGCGGTGTGGCAGTCTTCGATGATCAATATCTAAGACATTTAGGGAAAGAGCTAGTTTAAGAGTCACATAGTTACATTTTAAGATGGAGTTAAGTTAAGCTAGGGTTTAAGAGAATAAACTTTAATCTACCATCCTCAATCATAAAAACAATTTCTCTAAACGGCAATTTCATTCGAGAAGTAATCAAATAACAAATCTATTTCTTTGGATTATAATTGATGATCAAAAAGAAACTTAGAAACCTCAAACCACATGCCTTTTGATTTCAATCCACTTAACATCCAAATCCCCATATGTCAATTGAGATGACAAGTTCGAAACCCAATCATATATTTGATCATGTCGATAATTAATCATTAGGTTTTTTAATATGAATACGTGAACCTTTTTAATTAAAAAATGCACGTCCAAATAATATTGATACTAAAAAAGTATGACTTATATTATTTATTCATCAAAATTTTAAATTGAATGCACGAAATGATCGAAAGTGTTTCACAAAAATTTAATTTAGAACTTAAAAAATAATTATCACAATCTTTAATCACTAACACCACTTTAACCAAAGACCATAACCTTACCCAAACATCATATCCTCAACCAAAAAAAATAAATTATACAATATGAGAATGGTTATATTGATTTGTCAATAGAAATCATAGGTCCAAATCTAGTATTCAACATGTCCGTGTTATAATAATTAATCTAAATTACAACATAACCCTCGAATAATTTCGAGTAGTACGTCGAAACTAAGAAAATTAAATTGGTCTCTAGAGTGACCGTCTATATTATATGTATAATATAGACTAAGAACTACATTAAAATATGGAAAGAATGAGGTTCTTATTTGCAAAATTTGAAAAAGTACTGTTCACGTGCACTGTTCACCGGTACTGTTCACGCGCACTGCTCACATGTACTGTTCACGCGCACTGTTCACGCAAAAAATATGTACTCAAATCAGCTAATATTTCACATTAAAAGCTACAATTTTCAAAGTAAAACACCCATATTTCATAAACGAAAGTATTTTAGACTAAAATATTATTTTTTCAAAGTAAAAGCATGAGATTTCACGAATGAACATACAGAAAATTAAAAGGTCAGGTTTTTAAAGGTAAAACATGAGATTTCACAAAAAGTAAAAAGAAGCAAATCAAAAGGTCAAGTTTTCAAGTTAAATACAGTAAATTTCATAAAATTGAAGATGTGAATAGTCACTTTAAAACTGACAGAATTCACATTAAAAGCTACAATTTTCATACTAAACTATCAAGTTTTCATAAATATGAAAATGTACACTTTGTACACTAAAATCAATATATTTCAGGCAAACTAAGATCAATATATTTCAGACTAAATAACCAAGTTTCACAATTTCCATAGTTTTCAGACTAAACAATCAAGTTTCACAATCAAAGTTTCACCATTGTATTCAAACAATCAAGTTGCACCATAGTTTTCAGGCTAAATAATCAAGTTTCACACTCACCACAGTTTTCAGCCTAAACAATCAAGTTTCCACAATCACCATAATTTTCAAACTAAATAATCAAGTTTCCACAATCCCCACAGTATTCAGACTAGACAATCAAGTTTCACCACAGTTTTTCAGACGTGAATAGTCACTTTAAAACTGACAAGATTTACATTAAAAGCTACAGTTTTCACACTAAACCATCAAGTTTTCATAAATTTTAAAATCAACAATCTAAATCAAGCAGTTCATAAAACCAGTTCAATATCCTATAAGAAACTGAACACAAATCGGCTATTCACTCAAACAGAAAGAAAGGAAAACAACTAGTGTGTTGAAATCACTCACATCGGCTCCATTTTCGGCAGCATTGAGAGCAATATCGCCATCGATTGAAGAATGAAGGACGAGATTGCGTCGGATTGCGCCGGAGATCGATTAAAGAATGAACGTCGGATTACAATCGATTGAAGAATGAACGTCAGATTGCGTTGGATTGCGCCGGATTGCACCGGAGATCGCCGGAATAATGACGGTTGGGTGACGGAGATTGGATCGCCGATGGGGTTTTGGAATGAATTGAGGGAAAATTTTGAGAGTCGATTGGGATTGGGATCTGGAATGAAGTGGGCCAAAAAATAAAAGAAGATAGCTATATATATTTGTGAGGTAAGTTTTGAAATTTATAGAAAAAAGACCCGCTCAAATGTAAATTGCAAATAAGGAGCCGCGTCCAGTTTTACTTACAAAAAGAGACCGTCTATATTATTGATATAATATAGATGGTTTATTCCAATACTAATATAAGAAACTTATACGTTCAAATAAACTAATTTCCCTATTTTTTTCGTTTGGAATCTATGCTATGCACCATCACCGAAGCCGAAGGTGCAAGGTTAAATGAATGGTCAAGATGGTCAAATATATATATATATATATATATATTTAATTTGGGGACGGTTGACCCCTCAAGCCGACAAACGTTACCCTAAAACCCAAAACCCCTAAACTGTCAACCACCGCCGCCGGCTATCGGAATAGCTCGCACGTTGAGGCCGGGAAACATGTCGAGTTCGAAATGGAGGGCACTGCAACACCGCCACCGTTACACCTACAGCTCCGTTGTTTTCCCGCCATACTTCACTGAGGCATTGAATCAAACACCTTCTTCGCTGCCATTCTTCACCGAGCTCAAACACCTGATTTCCCTCGGCTCCATCTACACGCAGGTCGAGCACGCCAAGCACGTCGCTTCAGCTTTCATTAGCTTGATCTCGAACCCCAGCTCTGATCCTGATCTAAGCTCTCTTGCCGCAAAGTTTTACCTGGAGGTCAGCTTCCTGGAGAACTCCCTGCCTCTCCACAGGACTTTGATTGGTTCTGGTCTCTCGAGGGTGAAGATCTGCCAGGGTCTGATCAAGGACTGTCTCAGGCAGCTTTTCGAAGAGTACGGAAATGGTGGTAATGGAAAAGGGAGAAGGTTCTGTGTGTCTAGGGCTGCATTGACGCTGATGGGGACTCCCAAGTTGGGGTATTTAGTTGAGGTTGTGGAGGAGTGTGCGGTTTTGGTGGGTGTAGATGTGGTAGCTGGGCTGAATGCTGTGATCACTGAGACCAGTGATTGGTCCAGGCCAGCTCCAGTAGTCATGGAGCAGTGTCAGGATGCGCTTTCGTGTATGTATTACTTGCTTCAGCGTTTCCCTCATAACTTCTCCAGTGCCTGTGGAGAACAGGCTGTTGAGCTGTTAGGGGTGGTTTTGTTAGCTGTATTCAACATTTTGAAGTCACAGGCTTTTCCCAGGGACTGTTTGGTGGCGGCTGGAGTGACCTTCTTTTCTGCCCTTCTGGTTCTGCTCGGTGCTGAGGAGCTCGCGCTGTTTATCATGGGAGGTATTTTTTATCAATCCTCTGTTGTTGATTGTGAAATTAGCTTGAAGGATGTGATTGGGAAAATCCCGTACAATGGGGATTTGGTTTGTGAGATTTCTAGTTTCACTCCGCTCAGTAGACTTTGTTTGATTAGGGGAATTCTAACTGCTGTTTCAAGAACAATTCTGAGTACCACATTTTCGGTTTCAAGGTCGAGTTTTGAAGGTGGTGGGTTACCGGGTGATGATCATGATGTGATTAGAACCATACTTTATGATGGGATTTTGCCTGAACTTTGTAACTACACGGAGAATCCTGTAGACAGTCATTTTAATTTCCACTCATTAACTGTATTGCAAATCTGCCTGCAGCAGATTAAGACTTCATTGCAGAACAATAATGGTGATATTGTAGAATCTTATCATCCTATCTCAGAACAAATGGGCCATAGGATCCTAAGAATTGTGTGGAATAACTTGGAAGATCCTCTAAGTCAGACAGTTAAGCAAGTTCACCTTGTTTTTGACCTCTTCTTAGACATTCAAGCTACCCTTCATGGGATGGATGGTGGTGAAAAAAACAAGTTTTTTCTAAGAGAGATTGCCCAGGATCTGCTACATCTTGGATCGCGCTGCAAGGGAAGATATATTCCTCTAGCTACCCTGACAAAGAGGTTGGGAGCAAAAAGCATGCTAGATATGAGCCCTAAGTTGATTTTTGAGGCAATGAGTGCTTATGTAGACGACGATGTGTGCTGTGCCGTAACAACATTTCTCCGATGTTTTCTCGAGAGCTTGCGAGATGAGAATTGGAGTAGTTATGGTGTTGATGCTGGATATACTAAATACAGAGATGCTTGCTTGCCACCATTCTTGTGTGGGCTAGCTTCTGGTGTTACAAAGCTGCGGTCAAACCTGAATACATATGCTTTGCCTATATTGCTTGACCTGGATGTGGACAGTCTATTTCCAATGCTTGCTACTATTGGTGTTGGGCTGTTTGATGAGGACTCTGAGTTGGAATATCCTCAGCTTCATCTTTTGGATTTTTCTTTAGGACTGGAGCAGCGAGTGGCTGTTTTGATATCTTTGCTTAAGGTTTCTCGTTTGATTGCTTTGATAGAAGGTGACATTGATTGGTATAAGAATGCTTCTGAACCATCTGAAGCTGCAATGCTGAACAGAGGACAGAGCGATATATATTGTTGTGTTACTGCAAAGGGAATAAAAATTAAAATTGCAGTTGATTGGCTAGTTCTGGCTCTTACTCATAGTGATGATTTACTTCGCATTGATGCAGCAGAATTTTTTTTCTTGAATCCAAAGACAGCAACCCTACCATCCTCTTTGGAGCTTAGCCTCATGAAAAGAGCTGTACCATTGAATATGAGATGTTGCTCGACTGCTTTTCAGATGAAATGGACCAGCTTGTTCAAGAAATTCTTCTGTCGTGTTCGGACTGCCTTGGAGAGACAGCATAAACAAGGAACTTGGTTTCCTGGTATGCTTATATCTAAGAATGACATCGAAGTGAAGGCAGGATCTGGAGAAAGTGTGGCTGGAACGGCACAGGATCTCTTCAATCTAATGAAGTGGTTAAGTTGCTTTTTATTTTCTAGTTGCTATCCCTCTGCTCCTTATGAAAGGAAGATAATGGCTATGGAGCTCTTCCTGGTAATGCTAAGTGTCTGGTCTGTCATCCCTCAGTCAAAGGGGGATGCCGACAGCCTTTCTTCGCTGTATCCATACTGTAAGGGGATCACTTCATCTGATTCTAGTTTACTGCTAGTTGGATCAGTTATTGATAGTTGGGATCGGTTGAGGGAGAACTCTTTTCGTATTCTTTTGCATTTTCCTACCCCAATTCCCTGCTTCCGTGGCTCTCATGAGGTCCAACAAGCAATTATTTGGGCAAAGAAGCTAGTCTGCAGTCCACGTGTACGAGAAAGTGACGCTGGAGCTCTATCTCTACGTCTTATGTTTAGAAAGTATGTTGTAGAGCTTGGATGGATTGTTAATGCAAACCTTAATCACGTTGCTGGTCACTCTCACAGTCACACTTCTCCTGTGGTAGAATACATGGGTTCTTTGGTTGATTGGCTCCTTGTTGCCGTGGAGGATGGTGAGGAGGACCTTTCTGAAGCTTGCAAAAAAAGCTTCGTCCATGGTGTTTTGCTTACTCTTAGATACACCTTTGAAGAACTAGATTGGAGTTCCAATGATGTTTTGAGCAGTATTGCTCAAATGAAAGCTTTGCTTGAGAAGTTGTTAGAATTGGTTATGCGCATAACCTCCCTGGCTCTTGGAGTCGTATCATCTGACGCATGGCATTTGCCCGAAGACATGGATGAAATGATGGATGATGATGCGTTTGAAATCCCAACTGAAGAAATGACTGCTGCAGCTTCAGCGGAAAATGATGAGGAAAACGTCAAACTAATGCATGATGCGAGGTTAGCAGCGCAAACTGTTATGGTTGGTTGCTGGCTTGCTATGAAGGAGGTACTTCAGTATTTCTGCATAAGTTTTTGTTTCTTCAACTCAATCTCTCACTATAGTTGTTCAGCCGTTGATTAAATCTTATGTTCTTGTTTATAAACGTTTGTCATCTTCCACTAGGATGATATTTAATGCCTCTATGTATCTAAATTCCCCAGGTAAGCCTTCTTTTGGGGACTATAATACGGAAAATCCCTTTACCTTCTGCAGACGCATCAACTGCAGGGAGCCCTGATGTCACTAACAGTGATGTTCTAGTATCTGATGTGGTGTTTGATTTAGATCAATTGGAGACAATTGGAAACCACTTCTTGGAGGTCCTCCTCAAAATGAAGCATAATGGTGCAATCGATAAAACAAGGGCTGGATTCACTGCTCTATGCAATCGTTTGCTTTGTTCAAATGATCCTAGGTATGTAGTTGACGCAAATAAGATTTTATTTTATTTTTAAAACAAATCATCCTTAATTAGTTCATATTTCAAACTTTTATTTTGAGTGGCCCTGTTCTAAAAGTTAATTGAATTGTGGTGAAAATAATTTAATTTTTGTTTGCCAATTGAGGTTTTTAATTGTTAGATTGGTTATTAAAAATTGTTATATTGTGATGATGAATTAAGATTGAATAAATTTAAGCTCTCATTCTAAAATGCATGAATTTTTTAAATAGCACTAAGAAGGATGATTTGGTTCTTTAAACAGATTATTTGTTTGGTGGGGTTGTAGCTTCTTTACCTTAAGTGTCATCTTTATTTATTATTTTTTAAACTGTATCTATATAGCAATTCACTTTCATAAAAATTGAAGATTCTCACGGTTTATTTCCCTATGATTATTTATTTTCTTGCAGACTCTGCAAATTAACTGAGACCTGGATGAATAAACTTATGGAAAGGACAGTGGCAAGGGGACAAACTGTGGATGACCTACTACGCAGGAGTGCTGGTATTCCAGCTGCATTTATTGCTTTGTTTCTTTCAGAACCCGAGGGTTCCCCGAAGAGGCTCCTACCAAGGGCACTTCGATGGCTGCTAGATGTTGCCAGTGGGGTTTTGCTGAAACAGACTACAGTTGACAACTGTGTTCCTTGTGATGCGCTTTCACCAATCTCAAGCCAAGTTAGTGAAGAAATGTCAATTTCCAAGATCAGAGATGAGGGTGTTATTCCAACTGTGCATGCATTTAACGTTCTCAAGGCTGCTTTTAATGATGCCAACCTGGCAACCGATACATCTGGCTTTTCAGCAGAGGCCTTGATTGTTTCCGTGCGTTCTTTCTCATCACCTTATTGGGAGGTGCGGAACAGTGCCTGTCTTGCATATACTGCCTTGGTCCGGCGGATGATTGGATTCCTTAATGTGCGGAAACGAGAATCAGCAAAGCGTTCTCTTACTGGTCTTGAATTTTTTCACAGGTACGGTTGTCTCATATTTCCTGTCCGTTTTTGCTTTTACTTTTCTTGTGCCCGTTTACCCTCCAATAGTACTTGGTAAATCTACTTTCAACAATAGTATATTCAAATGCACTCAAAACATATAGGAAGTTTGGTTTAACTCTTTGTTGCTCCCAGAACTCATTAATGACTATTTGTGCCAGGTACCCTTCTCTGCATCCTTTCCTAATTCATGAACTGCAAGTTGCAACGGAGTTGCTTCAAGATGCTTCTGGCAATTCAGGATCCAATCTGGTAAAAGTTGTCCACCCAAGCTTGTGCCCTATTCTGATTTTCTTGGCACGGCTTAAGCCATCAGCTATTGCTAGTGACTCTGGAGACATCCTGGATCCTTTTCTGTTCATGCCATTGATCAGAAAGTGTTCTGTCCAAAATAACCTCCGCATTCGTGTTCTTGCTTCAAAAGCTCTGACTGGTCTGGTATCAAATGAGAAATTGCCTGTTGTGCTACTTAATATTGCCTCCCAGTTACCTTCCAGAAATGCCATTTTTTCCCTTCCTTCCAACTCCTCTGGCCCTGATAATGGTGCTTCTCACACTTCCAATTCTGTTCATGGTATGCTTCTGCAGATGAGATCTCTCCTTGATAACAATTGCAGAAACCTGGTTGATTCTTCTAAAAAAGATAAGATTCTCAACGATTTGATTCAAATTCTGTCATTGAGCTCATGGATTGGCAAGACTCAACTGTGCCCTTGCCCTATCCTGAATAGCTGCTTTTTGAGCGTGCTCGATAGCATGCTCAGTATTGCAAGAATGTGCACTTCGAGTACAAGTGTTGGTGCCATCTGGAAACTCATGTGGGAGCTATGTACAGATTTCTTTGAATCTGAAGATGCTCAAAGGGCGTCATATCATGATCCAACTAGAGTGGAACTTCATAAACAGGTAACCAGTTCGTATTTAAATTGCATCTGTTATACATCAAAGGAAGTTGCTGAAGAGGATCTTTCAATGCCATGGACACATCCTTCACCTGCTACAACCTTAATGAGAATGCCTGATCTGGACATTGCTCTTACTGGATTTCAAGAACGACTTGCGTGTAGCATTTCTAATTCATCTTATGAAGTCAGGCTTGCTACATTGAAGTGGCTGTTTTCGGTTTTAAAATCACCAGGAGCAAAGACTCAAGGTAGCACTCTACCTAGCTCCGAGATCAAAACATATTGCTTGAAGAACATGGATATCCAGAGAACACTTGTGGATCTTTTAGAAGGTGAGAAGAATCATAAATGCAGCTACTACATCCTCAAAATTTTGTACCACTGGGACTTTCTGGACCTTTCTGGGGATAGCAGTTCTTTGTGCTGCTTCTGGGACAAGTTGGTTTCAATATACACAGAGACTAGACATCCAAAGAATCAACAAATGCTTCTTCGCTGCATGGGAGTATGTGTAAAGCAATTTGGCAACTTCTTGTCGAGGTTTCTTCATCAAAGCAGAGAAATGGAAGACAGAAATGAAGGTAGATTGACCAATTTCTATAGCTGCATAAGTTATTTTATCGACCTTGTTCAAAAGCACAGTGATGCATCAGAGACTGTACCTATGAGGAAGGCAGCTGCTGAATCAATAGTTGCTTCTGGATTGCTTGATCAAGCCAGCACGATTGGTCATCTGGTGTCCAGTAACATAGTTCCTTGTGTGAATCGCTATTCAGAGTTCAAAATCGAAGAGGCTGCAAACATATATGCCCATAAGATTCTGATTGTTTGGTATACCTGTATCAAACTTTTGGAGGATGAAGATGATGGACTAAGAACCGACCTTGCACTTGATGTTCAGAAATGCATATTATCCCAAGGAAGCCACGGAATGGTTCCGAGTCAAGTAGACAAGGTTATTGAAATGAGTTTTGACCATATCTCTTCAGCCTTTGGTCACTGGACAGACTTTTTCGACATTCTCTGCCAGTGGACGCTAGATGCTGCGAATTCTCTTGCCATTATTGTGACAAAAGGAGACCTTGTGAGGCGTGTCTTTGACAAGGAGATTGACAATTACCATGAAGAGAAGCTCATGCTTTGTATGATCTACTGCTCCCATCTGGAAAAGCTTCCTGTTAACTTCTGCAGCAATCTTGAGTCGAAGGATTTTCTATATGAATGGAGGAGGAGATTCCACAATGCTCTGGTATCATTTACAGATTCATATGCAGGCCAGCAGGAGGGAGAAGATTGGATTGGCGGGAACGGTAACCACAAGGATGCATTCTTGCCAGTTTATGCTAATCTACTTGCATTCTATTCCCTGTCAAACTGCATCTTCCATGGGCAAGTTATGGAAGATGGCAAGGTGATGCTAGATGAAGTGTCTAAACTTGGGGAGACTCTGCGTCAATTTCTCAGAAACCCTATGATCTGCAACCTGTATTTGGCTGTGATGGGTTCTTATGCAAAAATAACTGGTGCAAAACCGATTGATTTCACCCAGAATTTTGAAGGCGATGCATGCGCTTGGGACGAATTTAATCCTTATTTTCTGCTAAAATAACGCGCACAATCTTTGTAAAATGGCTGTTTTACCAATGTAAGAACTACATATCATTCCACAAAGACTTCTGTTGTAACTACAGTATTGTTTCTTCAACCATAAAACTCATACAACATTTGGATACAGTTTCAGCCCCTAAATCACTGGAGCTCTAAGAGCAACTCCTAGGGGCTAGGTATAACTTACTCCTTAACTAATCTAGATGAATCACCAAAAGGACTCCCGGTTTCCTGATCCTCTACTCATTGCCATCCTGCGTAATAGGTTTACAATAAAAAACATCAACACAGATTAAAAGCAAACAAAGACATACATATACATATAGTCTAAAATGATGTAAAACAACATTTCAGACACTGATACAGATCAAATCATGTGACACAGCTGTAAAAGTAACCATCTGCGTATCAAGTTTTTCTAGCTTACATAAGATAAAAGAATAACTCACCATCACCATCCACAGCATCGGAGTCTTCTTCATCAACCTCCTGCAATATCAAAGTTACACTTTTATTATCAGCCTATCACTCCAGAAAAAAATATACACTAGATCAGGTAAGAATACTTACATCACTAATATATCTGAGAGGGTCAGGCCATAATTCTTTCAAAATCATCACAGCCACCTGCATCGTTAATATATCGATAGATGAGCATAATTGAAGTGGCGAAAAAATACCGACAAATTAACCATTATAAAATAGTGGGAAAAAAAATGAGTTACCTCATCAGTAACTACATAATCAATAGTTTTCTGCTGCTTTTCAGAAAACCAGCTGAAAAAGCTGCATCAACAAAAGTGATCCAAAAAATCATTCAAACTGCAGAATGCCAAAATTAAATAAAAATGCAGTGCACAGAACCGCGTGGCAAACACAAAAAAAAGTTTTAATCAGTGGGCAGGGACATTCTTTTAATTATAGTCATAAAACGACAACAAATATGCAAATATACTGGAATGTGTTGGTTCAGCTGAGGGATAGAATGGGAGCTGAAGGAAAAGGTAGGAAATTCAGCATCAAATGTGCGTATGATGTGCACCAAATAGGTTGAACAGTCTACGGTACATTGCAGCAATAACAAACTGGGAATGAAATTAATAGTATTAGAGCCTTTCATACATCCAAGGAGCAAAACGATTTCTACATCTCCGGAAAATTAATGCAAGAAATGAACACATGAACGCTACAACCCCGTAGATAACGTTTAATGTTTTCTTTTTTAAATTCATAGTTGTATACAAACACACACACACACACACACACACACACACTTACACTTCAATACCTTTAAGCACATATCCACTTTTCATTATAGTCATAAAACGACAACAAATGTGCAAATATAGGCCTAAGCTGGATCAGCCATGGTTAACAAGATGCTAGAAAGTCTTGGTTCAGCTGAGGGATAGAAGGGGAGCTGAAGTAAAAGGTGGGAAATTCAGCATTAGACGTGTGTATGATGTGCACCAAATAGGTGCACGAAATAGGCTGTTTAATATTTTCTTTTTAAAATTCATAGTTGTATTCACACACACACACACACACACACACACACGCGCGCGCGCTTCTCAATACCTTCAAGCACATATTCACCGGTAGACACTCAATTCACAATACAATTAAGCATAAAAATGTGAAGCAAAGCATGCCTAGAAGCTACCAGCTAATTTAGTGCACCAAATAGGTTGAACAACAGTCTACGACTTCACACATTGCAGCATTAACAAATTGGGATAAAATTAATAGTTTTAAGGCCTTTCAAATACATCCAGGGAGCAGAAGATTTCTACATCTCGAGAACATTAATGCAACAAATGAACACATCTCTAATCACATATCTATTCTGTCCAAAACCAGATTAGTTTGGTGAACATAATCAGTATGAGATATGAAGAAAGATTGGCATTAATAGTACACACCTATCTTTAGAACGTGGACGTTTCTTTCCTTTTTTCTTTTGAATGTCTCCATTTAAAGCACCCTGCAGCACAAAATACGTATTCATAAAACATTTAACAGAAAAGACTAAACCACTCGAGAAATTTGAGGAGCACAACTACAAATTTGACATTACCCTGCCACCCTTCCATTTGATAGCAGTAGCACTTATCTCAGTTGTTCCATCTTCTAAAATTTTAAAGCTCTTAGTCAGCTTCGTGTCCTCGAAATACATGTTGGGCTTGAATACCTGAAAGTTTAAAACAAAAAGTACCAATTAAATTGCAATATTACAGATCCTGCATTGTGTATTTTACTAATACACATTTAAATTTGATGCATAAAGAAAGAAACATACGAAACTAATAGAGAATCCATCTTTAAATTCTTCCACGTCAAGGGATTCCAAATTCCGGAGGATCTGCAAATACAGCGAATACACAATTATAAATCACTGGCCATCTAATACAGATACCAGAAATTACCAATTAAATAGCTCTAAGACGAACCTTGAGATCGCTCTCACTAAAAAGGTCGCCAAGGACAGGATGTTTCAAGAACTGCCGGGAGAATAAGCATCACAAAACAGTGAGCCAAACATATGAATTCATTGGTAATCTGATACAATACAAGACATGATGACTTACAGCTTCCATCCAAAAGCCGGGGATCGCTTTCAGTATCTCCTTTCTTCTATCATAAACAGCCCTCCTTTTCTCATTGTAAACCTGTTCAATTTTCCAGACTTTTTCAATTTTATCTTCATTGACCTGCACGTACAAAAAATCTTACAAAGCTTTAACACTAATACATGAAACATTTCTAACTCATATAACAAGTATAAGAAATTAGGATTTCCTGCGGTTAAAATCACGAACCAGACAAAAAAGACAAGGAATAAAAGATGATAAAGAGAGCAGCAAGTTGAAAAAAGAAGAGAAACTTGTCCATCAGTAATTAGGCATCCATTCATCACAATTGACAAGGCATCCATTCATCACAATTTACAAGGCATTCATTCATCACAAGAATCACGGAAAACAAAACAATGAAACATGTATAGGACACAACTAGGACAGAAAAAACACGAGACGCTCCGACTAGGACTGATCCTTTCACCTCAAATCACAATTCACAAACCTGTTGAAGCTCGAACTGAAGCTCCTGGAGCTTCTCAACGGAGAAGATCAGCTCGGCGTCGTACTCCGTCTTCGCCATTCTCGGATTCTGGATTTTGATTTTGGATTTGATTCTTGGGGGAGCTGTGTCGGACTCGGAGGTAAACTGCAAGACTCGACTCGTCGTTTTATTACATTAAGACATCCGATACGACTGCTACTGACTACTGTTCAAGTGGACCCTATATTTTTGCTTTCTTTTAAAAAAGATAAAATAAAACAATCTCCAGGAGATAAAAAATCGGAATCAGATAATATTAAAATTCACTTTCTTACTTTACCAAACTCTTAATCCCCGTTTTTAGTTAAAATTTGGGTATTTTAGAATAAAACTGCATATTTTAGAAGTTCAAATATAATTAAGGTTGGGTAACATTCAAATAAAAAATACACGGCTACAATTTGTTGGTAGAGTTATAGTAATTTACCATCAATTTTTTTTTCTCCGATAATACATTATTTTTTTACCGTTATAATTTATCGCGTAGAATAATTAATCGAAATTGAGTTGTTAGATCATATTTTATTTTTTGTGATCATTTGAATTGAGTTGGATGGCCACAAAGGTGAGACTATCGTCCTTTGTTCTTTGAATGCGAATATGCAAAAGGAGTATGGCGAGCTCTAGGTCTACAACATAAAATACTGGGGAGTGAAAGAGCAAGAGGTGATGGATGGTTCAGACAATTGCTGATCGACAATGATGATAAGACGAGAGAGTTAATGGCAATGGTCTGCGATGGGGTGTGGTTCCAGAGAAATACGAAGTTGTTTCAAGACAAGAGCATCGACTCTAGTTTACTGGCTGTATCAATCCGTTCAACCTTGATATCCTTTGCTGATGCAAATGCTTGGTCTGAGAGAGTTTCAGAAGTCCTTTCTGCAGGCAACTTATTAAGACCGCCAGATGTGGGAAGAAGGATTCTGTTTGATGCTGGTATTGCAAGGGACTGCGCAGGATTGGGGGTAGTGGCAGTGGCTGCGGATGGGTCTTTTGTACGGGTTGTGAGCAGAAAGATAATGGATGTAAGAGACCCCATGTTCGCGGAAGCAGAAGCATTGAGAGAAGCACTGAGAATGGTGGCATATCTCCAATGGACCGATGTAGCTATTATGGGAGACTCGTTGAGCCTAATGCAGATCATACATGGAGACCTGGATGCCCCAGAGTTATGTCACTCAATCACTGAGGAGATTCGAGCAGAATTTGTGTAACAAGGCCCTAATTTGCCATGCTGGATACCAAGAAAAGAAAATACGGATGCCCATCTGGTAGCTAGTATAGGGAAAAATAATAGCTCGGATTATGTAGAGTGGAGTTATACTCCACAGTTCCTCTTGTCAAACGTTGCTGGACGTTTTCCAGCACTTTGAGTATGATATACAATTCTCTTTTCAAAAAAAAAAAGGTGAGACTATCGTCCGACTATCGAGACTCACTGAACTTTGGAATCCAAATAAGTATGTTGACAAAATTAAATGATTTGTTTTAATATTTCCACTTAATTGTGTTTACCTTGAATGTGTATTATGGATTTAAAATAACCATCTATTTTACAAGAGTATTTAGAGGTGGCAACTATGAATTTATGTTTTATTTAGATGTTATATATGGACTGAAAATGAAATTTCAATTTTCATCTTGTAATGTTAAATTTATAGGTAATAGAAATTAGATCTAACAACATGTTTAAGATGCGAAGACATGTTAGATATATTGGACTTAAATATTGTTTTTTACGTATATACGAGTGAAATACATACATCATGTCGGACCCATATTTTACTACATTCTACCAAAACCCAACTTATAATCATTCTTGAATATGGGCGAGTTGAATTTTGACTTGAGCTTACATTTCGAAAATTATACATGCAGGTCCAATTTACTAATGTAGGTCTGAAAAATAATAATATTTTACTCCTGAATTGTGCTAATGCAGTTCCAGACTGTGAAATGGTGAAGGGTAATATTATTTTTTTCAGACCTGCATTAGTAAATTGGACCTGCATGTATAAAACCCCTACATTTCCTTTCATTTTTTTGAAAAAGTTGATTCCCGTTCGAGCATAAACTATCTACACAACCCAACCCAACTTTGACCATGGTTAGATCAAAATTTAGGTCAAATTGATACGTTTAATTATGCATCAATGTTTTATATATACACATGTCTTCAAATTGTGTAAACTTTTAAGAGTTATTTCTTGAGTGACGGTCACTATAGTGACGAATGACTATATTGGAATATGGAAGGAAGGAGGTCCTTATTTGCAATTTTGACAAAAATGCACTATTCACTCACACACACTGTTCACTCATTCTAAAAAACAAGCATTTTAGTCTAAAAATAAACGTTAGCAAACATATCTACACAATCTAAAAAACAAGCATTTTATTCTGAAAAATAACCCGTTAAGCGTGAAATACAAGCATGTTCTAAAAAACAACCGGTTTGGTCTCAAAAACAAGCATTCAAGGGTGAAATTTAAGCATGCTCTATAAAACCTGTTTTTTTTTTTTGCTTCAAAATACATGAACTCTAAAAAGCAACCTGTTAACTGTGAAATGCAAGCATTCTCTAAAAAACAACCTATTAAGTGTGAAATGCATGTTCTAAAAAATAACTTGTTTGTTCTAAAAAACAAGTATTCAAGGGTGAAATTCAAACATGCTCTATAAAACCTTTTTTTTTTGCTTCAAAATACATGAACTCTAAAAAGAAACATGTTAACTGTGAAATGCAAACATTCTCTAAAAAACAATCTGTTAAGTGTGAAATGCAACCATTCTCTAAAAAACAACCTGTTTGGTCTAAAAAACAAGCATTCAAATGTAAAATTCAAGCATGCAGAATGCAATTTGCATAAATTGCAGAAAAACCCCCGTTTCAAACTTTTTTGCATATAAACCCGCCACTATATAGTGACCGTCACTTTAAAAACTGATTGAATTTTTAAATCCACTCATGTTATCCTAACCTAATCTTCCATACGTTAATTAAGTCTCATAATACCCTAATTATATTTTTTGGGGACACATAACCTTATTTAATATCATGGGAAGGAAACAGATTTCCTTTTAGATTCACAAAAAAATATTGAAACTAATTAAGTGCTGGAATGTTTAATTGATAATAAATTCTACAAAGATTGTCATACTCCCGCTTTTTTTCATACACGGTCCATTTCTTTTGGTGCGCAAACTAACGGAAACAATTCTAGTTTCCCGCTCTTTTAAAGTTAATTTATTTGCACATCTTGGCTGTATTTTATGTAGCCATTGCCTATTATAGGCTCGATCAAATTCAGCTTATTTTTGTCACTTTGCAGTTAAGTTAAACTAATTTCATCTAATTTTACCTAACTGCAGCTGGATTCAGTGGACAACAGCGTGCTTCAGCTACCTGCAGCTTGTTTCAGCAAATTTCAGCTAATGACAGTTGACTTCAACGTCATCTAACTTCAGCTGACTTTATTTATTTATTTCAATCATTTTTTTGAAATAAAGTGACTTTTTATCAAAAGTCAATGCTATAATTTCGTTTGATTTATCAAATAAAGTTACTTTTTATATGTCTAGTTTAGTAATTGAGAATATATCAAATTAATTTATACTCGAAAGTAACAATTTGAGCAACTATTCCCAAACTGCATATTGGTTGCATCCAATACTAATTGCTATCATTTGATGGTTCAATTTTACTAGTATCACCACCTACCAAATTCCAAATCTGTTCAGTTATACCTTCACACACTTCTGCCATAACACTTTTTCGATATTCATCAAACGTAGTGAGATCACTAGTTTCTTGTGTATGCTCATGACCTAAAATAAGGAATGTCAATTTTTTGCATTCGAATGAAATTATAAGCGTGAAACATACAACAATAATTGACATTTGATGACAATTTTCAATTTGAGGCATTCTTTTCAGCACTCTTCAAGTACTTTTCAACTGTCCAAATGCACCTTTGATTTTTCGTTCTCAATGAAGAATACCGTTTATTAAAATGCTCCGCCTCACCTCTAGGTGTTGTATGTCTAAACTCTGTTACATGTTTTCTTGCTCTTGTACCGGAAAATGAAGCCATGTGCCCAAGAGTGTTTGAGTACTTAGAATCAACCAAATAATATTTCCCTACATAAATTGAACAATACAAATAATATTATGGATTTGAAAGTGGAAAAATAAAATTGATTGAAAGAATGGTTAAAAGAGAATATATTATATTGTGTGCCGAATAAAAAAAAAAGAGATTTGAGATTTAAAAAGTGGAAGAGGAAGATTAATTTTTTTTAAAAATATATTTAGTTAAAAAGGATGAAATTTTAAAAAGTTAATAAACTTTTATTTATGTGCTAACATTTATAAGATTTGAAAGTAAATATTTTTAGCTTATTTCAGCGAACTGCAGCATGTTTCAGCTAATGGCAGCATGTTTTAGCTACCTGCAGCTTACTTCAGCAAATTTCAACTGCAGGTGGTTTCAGCTAACTGCAGTTTGTTTCAGCTAAATTCCGCGCAGTCCAGCGCAGTTAACCTGAAAATAAGTTGAACTTGACAAGAGCATATACGGTGTGCATGTCTACTGAGAGGACCGCCTTTTATTAATTTATTATTATTATTATTGTTTTTAGACCAGAAGAATTATTCAATTTATAATTTATGTAGAACTAATTATGATCATGTATTATAAATTATCGTTACACAAGTACTAGCTTGGTTGGAGAGCACGTTGTGCGGTGTATCTGAATGTAGAAGTGTAAGCACAACCCTTAATATATATAAAATGAATGGGGATAATATTTTAAATACCTTAAAGTTCAAGACAAAAGTGCCATTTGTAAATATTTCGGTACGGTAGGTGTCGGGCTAATTTAATTGCATCTAGAATTTTGGTAACATAAGACTATAAAATTTACTGTCATGAAATAGTCAGACACGAACCTCGACGGTTCTTAATATTTTTGGCAGATGCACTCAAGATTATTTAGGTGAGGATATTCAGAAACTCATCCTCAATAGCAGCGCCATGCCAGATTACGACGGTTTTAGGCCCCCTCTGGTTCTTCTAAAAATCAACCTTATCGAGATTTCCTGAAATTTAAATAATAAGTCGGGTTATGAATAAATTGTAATTATTATGCAATATTAATAAAACATGACAATATAAATTAAATATAGTTGATGATGTACCTCTTCGTCTTCAAAGGTGTATTTCTGTGTTTTTGAAGATGGATTGATTTTGCTGGAAATAGGTGCATGCGTATTTCTCCTTCACTGTTATTGTTCGAACCCATAATCTGTCTGTATTGGATAAATCATGAATTTTCCTCTCATTGCAGAAACAAAATATGCAGAAAGGTGAATTGATCATCATCATTGCAGAAAGGTATAAAATATGTGTGCTGTGAGAATAACGGATTTGTGATTTATTGTGATTTGATATATGAAAGTGTTAATGAAAATATTAATATTTATACTATGAGAATGCATGCATGTGTTGTTATTTAGATGCATTAATATATGCTGTGAATATTTTTGAAGATTGTTACATATACTAAATATGGTTAATTTTCGATAATGGAATATTTATGATAAGAAATATTAGGATGTGAAATATTTGAGTGTTATTATTGACCAAAAATAATTATGTTCTATATATATATATATATATATTTTAATCTATGTGTCCGAAAATACAAACGGACTTATTATCATGTTTGCTGTAATGAGAATATTTCACATCCTAATATTAGTAATGTTTGCTGTAACACTACAAACGGAGGTACTTTTAATCACACTTTTTAATCACACCAAGATTAATGTGATTAAAAATAATTAATCACAATTATTTAGATTTGAGTGTCATAAATAATATTATTAATCACATGTTATGTGACTAATGTAAATTTACTCACATAGGTTACAGTAGTAAATTTTGACTGTGAGTAATTAGTATTGATCACACTAAATTTTAAACTATATAAAAATAACCATTTGTGTGACCAATAGTTTTAAATATATAATTAAACTCACTAGATATAAAATTTAAGACGAAAATGAACCACTGAGGACTAAAGTGCACTGTACGGGGTTTTATTTACAAACTTCAAACAATACTGAGGACCAAATTGTAAAATATAGCTTATTTATGAACTGATTATACGAGTTCCTCACAGTCGCAGTTCTCCCCAATTTTCAACCCAAACCGTGCTCTTCGAGCAGTTGGTAGGGATCCGAGCAGTTGCAGTTGGTGATGCAGTCCGCCCAGATTTCCGGCAGTCTCAGCTTCAGCGGCGCCATGAGCAAGGACGACGACGAGATGTCCCAGTCGGCGTTGTCCTCCTTCAAAGCTAAGGAGGAGGAGATTGAGAAGAAGAAGCTCGATGTCCGAGAGAGGGTCCAGGCGCAGCTCGGTCGAATCGATGAGGAGATTCTCCATTCTTATTGTATCAATGTTGCAGGTAATCATGATAATCTTCACTGCTTATAATTTCATTATAATCATTACAATAATTGCTCTTCTTTCTCCACCATTCCTAGGGTTTAAGAGCAGAGCTGCTCAATCTCCGCCATTTCACTGCCGTTTTAGCTCCCACTGATCATGGAGCCACCGCCAGGTTTGTCACTGCTTCCATGATTACCCTGCATTTCTCTCCGTTGATCGCTCGTGTGTTATTTCATCAGGATTCCGGCAAGCTTTTCTCGACGCCGCTTCCAATAAAGATCTGCGGTTGCTCAAGAGTGCGTAAACAATCTCTTTCTGTTTTTTTGTTGCTGTTTTGCTTATTTCAGGGTACCAATTTTTGAATTTTACTAGCTTGAGCCAAAACAATTCTGGCAAAACTCTTCATTTTGTTAGGTATATGATTGTTGTTTAGAATTCTGTATTGATGTTTCAAGTCAGTTTAACAGGTATATATTATATGTTAGTTATCGAACTTTAGTACTCGTGCTTGATGAATCTCTGTTGATATTTTGGGAGTCAGTTTAACAACCTCCTATGTATTTGAATAAGTGATTCATGATGAATTGTTGATCATGTGTTACTTATCGAGAATGATATTTATTTCTTTGCAGTCTAAAAATGCACTTTTGTCGACTTTCTTGTTCCTTGACCAAATTGTGTGGCTTGGTAGGATTGGCATTTATAAGGTATGGAAGGAACTCTCAGAACCTGCCCTTTTGATACTAGATAAATGCTGAAGGTTTTTGTTTTTTAAAAAATCTGATGAAACTCTCTTGATTTTTACTCTCTCAATAAGAACAAAGAGCGTGTTGAGCTCCTTGGCAGAATCTCGCTGTATTGCTGGCTGAGCTCATCTGTGTGTACCACTTTGGTTGAGGTTTGTGGTTCAGTCATTTGTCTACAGTTTTCTTTGTAAATCTCCATTTTAGTTCACAACCGACTCATGAGTCTGATGACGGCTTGATACTTTGCACTGTGCAGCTAGGTGAACTTGGCAGGCTTTCAGCATCAATGAAAAAGCTAGAGAAAGAACTCAAGGACACTGACAAATACAAGGTTTGTATTATCTCGAGATGCTTATATTTTTCACTCTCGCTCCATTAATCATCTGCTCACAATGCATTTCTCCTTACTTTTGGATTAATTGATTCTGCAGAATGAGCAGTATCGTCCTAAACTAGGGAAGTCAAATGACCGGTCCCTAGCCTTGATTAAAGCTGGACTGGATTTGGTTGTTGCAGTTGGCTTGCTTTAGTTGGCACCCAAGAAAGTCACTCCTCGTGCAACTGGAGCTGTTGGATTCACCAGCTCTCTGATATCTTGTTACCAGGTAACACCCTCTCTTATATTAGCTTACGGAATAGTCTATACTTACAAGATCCTTGACAAAAAAAAGCCGATGTGAATGTGCTCTCTATAATATTCAGATGCTTTGTTTCCAATTTTGCAGTTGCTGCCTTCAAAGCCAAAGGCCAAGTCCTCTTGAAGTACACCATAGTTTCTAATCTGTAGCAGTCTAAAGCCGAATAATTACTATTTCTGTTTAGAGTTTGAAGTCGTACTGCTTTAAAAATGGCTGTCTGCATTGATACTAGCCTCTCATTATGTGTTGTCTCGTACAATTCATAATAAGATTCTCTGTTAGTAGTGTTGTTTTTTCTCAATCTAGAAGTGACTCTTAAACAACTGGATTTGTTAATCTATGTGTCCGAAATACAAATGTATGTTGGGGAATGATTGTTGCCCTAATGACATGTGAATGTCAAGGGATCTGTTTTTCAAAGATTTTCTTAAACAAATTGGCTTTTACATCATCAATTCCTGTTCAAGCTGTATCCTTTGCTGTAGATATTGTTAGAGAGCTTGTTTATGAAGCTAAGTTCACCTCAGTTTATGAGTTAGTATAGTGTATAATGTGTGTCTGATTTGGGGTGTTTTTTTATATAATTTAGGAGCTGAAATTGAGACCTTGCCCGGTTGTCTTTGCATCGTTTTCTGGTGGTCTGAAAGCCTGCATGTACAAAGTCCTTCAGGTGAACATTTACATCAACATCTTACTTAACGAAGAAAGTCTACAACTTTAATGTTTTTCATAAGGTTTTTTAGCATAGAAAACTGAGTGTAGCTGTCGTGGATAACTTGATGTAAGCTGATCTTGTGTAGCATTGTGTGTCTGAACTTTCTCATTCTTTTGATTACAGATAATTGAGCGAAGAGCAAATCTATATGGTACTTTCTATGTCCTCTACAAAGTCATCTTGCACCATGTTATATGTTCTTAAAGTTGATGTGTGACTGAGATTAGATTGCTGTCATGATCATAGGATGAGTTCCAGCTTGTAAGCGGGACTATATCTCGGGGTTCATCTTTGACTCCAGTCCAGTTGATTTCACTAGTGACTTGGGCAAGAAGTTTGTTTGAAAATGTCGAGTCCTCCTCTCGTGGTCTCCTGGATTGCAAATGGAATTGCCTCCAGCCTCGATGCCTTATTCCTTAGCAGGTTTGAAATGCAACGAGCTGAGTATTGACAGACTATATATGCTACCACAGTGAGTATTCATTGCACTTAGTTAGAATAAATAAATCTTTGGTAATGCATACTCATATGTTCTTCACTAATAATGCATTACTATCCTGTAGAAGGTTGCTGCAAAGGTTGGCGGTGCTTTTGCTGCAAAGGTTGGCGGAGCTTTTGCAGATGAGGATGCCCATGGAGAGGTGATGAAGGAGAAAGAGACGATGCGGACTGGAAAGTGCACAAGGCTTTTGCAAATTTGGTTAGAGAAGCAGCTTGGATGCAAGATCAGATGAAATGCAGAATCTGCTGGAGAACTGAAGAGTAGCAGTGCAGAAAATAGTTCAGGTCAAAATTGCAAATATAGATAATTTTGGCCCAAAACTGAAAATATAGATAATTTTGGGCCAAAATTGTAAATATAGATAAGTTTGGGGTAAATGTGTAAATATGGATGTTTTTGGGAAATTTTATAAATACATATACTTTTGGGGCAAATTTATAATAAATTGAAAATTTGGGTCAATTTTTAAATATGCAAACGTTCTGGGTATATTTGTAAATACTATAGTTATAGGGGTTAATTTGAAAATATAAAACTTTGAGACAAAAATTGCAATTTATAAAACTATAATTAGTCACACTAGTTATACTTTTGGGAGTAAGGGTCACTAATAGTAAATTAGTCACATCAATCATGTGACGAATACTTTTGGTCACACCCCATTTGAGTGTGATTAAGTATTAACCACGCTAGCAGTAACGACACTTTGTTCATGAGTGTGACCAATACTTTTAGTCACATTTTTTTGACATTTAGTCATAAAAAATAGGTGTGACTAAAAGCGACTTGATTTGTATTGGTGTATGCATTTTTTTTTAAATAAGGAATATATAAAATTGTAGGCGCCGGAATATGGTGATCTTGTGGTGGTTGAATAGTGATTTTAATCAAAACTACGTAGTTTTATACTTTATAATTTTTTTTATTAATTTATATATTGACGGGAGTAATAACTCTTCTAATTCCTTTTGGATGTGGAGATTTATTATCAGTTCTACTATGTTTCTATTAAATAACAACCTTTAATCCAGTGAATTTATACAATATTATGCTGTAATTATTAGGTACATCGACCCAGCATTCAAATATGAAGAATATATATTATTTTTAAACAATTATGCATTTTTACTCTGTTGGTGTTTTAAACATTAAATTATTGTGATGCACATATTCCATCAAAAATCACAAGAATTACAGTGCATTAGGCCGATCATGCACAAGATACGTAGATATTAAGGAAAAACTAGACAAATATATTAAGTTTTGAACCGATTAACTTCTGCAACATTCACAGTATATTACAGGACATGGAATTTAGTGTGTCAATCTTCCACTCCCATAATCTTCATAGTTGAGCTTCAAGTTCATATGCTGCCGGCCGGCCGGTTTACTGAAACCAATACCACCTTTATCAAACTCAGTTCAGTAGTCGACCGAGGCAGTCAATATTATCAATAATTCCCCATAATAGTACAAATTTATCCAAGAAAAACTGATATAAATACTGTGATAAGTGGTAAGTAAGAGTAAAGATAGAGTAGTATTACCAAAAGGTGCTAGATGATAAGAAACTGAACAAGATTGGAAGGCCTCCCTCTTTTGAGTTGTTTGGCTCGTTTTCTAATTGCTTTTATTTCTCTGGGTTGTTCACCGTGAGCTACCGGCTTAGTATCAACAGTGACTTTCTCTAAAGCAACAGCATTGTCCAAAAGGTACATGACAAGTTCGTCCTCTGATGTACCTCCACAATATCCATGATACTCAACTTCTTTCAGGTGTCGCAGTGGATGCCGACCACTTTTCTCATACTCTCTTTCCAATCTTTTCTGAAAATAAACCCAACACACCTGCAAAACATTCTATTTTTAAATGCTTTAATGTTCAAATCAATTCAGTAAAGATATAAGATGATTACCTTCACTACAAGCTTCTCCAAGTTGGGAGATGACCTTATCAGAGAAGTGATTGCCATAAGGCTTTCATCTCCCCCTGCCTGAAAAATCAACTTTAGTTGCTTCAACTCGGTCATTTCAGGAAAGTCGATGGCCTTTCGCATGTGTAAATCATCCCACGCGACCGCAAAGCTGAAAACTTGCAGTCTCGGTAAGTAGGCAGAAAGCTGCGGTGTGAAATTCCTAACTGGAAAGCTGTGGCCAATCCCTAGATGCACTAGCTTTCCAA